>CM035411.1:60454408-60506908 GCA_020310875.1 Ceratopteris richardii
CATGCAACATTTGTGGTTTATCAAATCATACTACAGATGAGTGTTTCAAGAACTACAAGAATCAGAGAGGAAGAGGATATCAAAGAGGTGGATACTCATAGTCAAGAGGCAGATTCAACCATCATCAAGGGTACAACAACAACTACAACAACAACAACTACAATGGCAACTACCAAGGAGGATTCAAATCCAGAAAGGATTAAAACAATTATACAGAAGAGCAAGATGATTCTCTTCTGATTATGAACATGAATTCTCAAAACTAGGTACAAATGATGACCATCTCTTCTACATTGACTAAGGATGCTCAAATCATGTGGCTGGCAATGTAGCTCTACTCTTTGACCTTGAAGAACCAAGAGGTAAACATCAAGTACAAACAGGTGATGACACCAAGCACTCAGTAGTTAAAGATGAATATGTTAGTACTTGTGATGGAAATCAAAACTTGTTGAGTAGGGTACTATATGTACCAACCATTACCAAAAATTTGATAAGTGTTGGATAGATTGTGGAAAAAGGTTTGCATGTTAGATTCAACCAATTTGGAGCATTTGTGGAGGATCCCAAACATGGGTTCAAGAGAGTTGCTAAAGGAGAAAAGACAGGTAGACTTTTTACTTTTGAGTTAGAAGATACAAAGAATATTGCACTCTACAATTATAAGGTTCAAGCACTTTGAGAACTTGAGATTTGGCATAAGAGATTAGGGCATGTAGGAGAAAGAACCTTGAAGCAAATATGCAGGTATGAGTGTGTAATTGGAATACCTAATGTTTCCAAACAACACATGATTTATAAATGTGGTGCTTGTCAGTTTGGGAAGTCTCACAGGTTACCCTTCTCAAGGAAAGGCTACATGCATGAGGACTACCTAGAACTTGTCCATACAGATGTATGGGGACCAAGCAAAGATCCCTCAATCTCAAGATCAAGGTACTATGTATCTTTTATTGATGATTATAGCAGGTGGACTGTATTATACTTTATGAAGCACAAAGATGAAGTGTTCAGTTGTTTTAAAAAATACCTTGCACTTGTTGAGAATCAGACAAGAAGAAACCTAAAGAGGCTAAGGTCAGATGGAGGAGGTGAGTACTTCTCCAATGAGTTTGAAGCATTCTTGCAGGACAGAGAAATCAAGAGAGAAATCACCACAAGGTATACTCCTGAACAGAATGGGGTAGCTGAGAGAAGAAATAGATTGATTGTTGAAACAGCTAGGTCAATGTTGAATGAAAAGAAATTACCTAACTACTTATGGGCAGAGAGTGTACCTACTGCCACTTACCTCATAAACAGGTTACCATCTAAGTCCCTTGATGGGATGACCCCTTATGAAGCATGGCATGGTAAGAGACCCTCACTTGATCATTGCAATATATTTGGATGTGTAGCATATGTACACATTCCTTCTCAGATAAGAGGTAAACTATACCCTAAGGCTGAGAAGTGTATCTTTATTGGATATGATATAAATCAGAAAGGGTACAGTTTCTACAACCCTTCAAATAAGGGATTTATGGTTAGTAGAGATGTTATCTTTGATGAAAATGATTCTTGGTATGAGAATGAATGCAGGAAGGTTAAACTACCCTATGACTTGGAGGAGGAGTTTCCAAGTCTTACTAAGGACGAACCTACTCAAAATGAAAACACCAGTTCAGATGATGAAGACATTATCAATCTTGAAGAATTCAAGGCATGGAAGTCCAAAGGCAAACTCAAGATGAAGAAACTTGAAGAAATACCTGAATCTTCAAATCAATCAATCAAAAGTTCACAAAGGGAGAGCAAGAAACCTATCAGATATAGGTATGACACCTCTCTTGTTACTAAATGTTGATATATTTAGGTAGCGATGTGTGTGTACATTCTCTAGTAATACATTCAGTATTGTGCGTTGTGCTCCAAGCTTCTTCTTCTTCCTTGTGTTGTTCGGGTGCTTTCACAGATGTCTAACTCCAACAATTGGTATCAGAGCAGGTTGTCCCTTCATCTAGGGCGTCGTCGACACTCCTCTGGTTGTAGTCTCAGAATCACACGAATTTTGGTGAGCATACTCAGCCTGTTTTCGAGATCAAAACAACTTTGGTGTGTGGTGCTTAAATCGCCATCTGAGCTCGTTTCGGCCTCCGAACGCACTATTGCAGTGCTTGTGTAGGCTATTTTGTCCTTTTGTGCCATAGGTATATACCAGTTTTTGTTCGCCAATTTAAGCGTCTCGAAGTTTGTTATAGGTCTAGTAGAACTCCTCTGGGTAGTTCAGTTCAACTTTTTGAGATACAGTCGATTTTCTACATCAAGGTATTTTAGTCATCGGCCATGGCTGAAAGCAGTGATGTATTTCGTATGTTGGGTGTTGAGGATAAGTTGGATGGTACCAACTACCCGTTGTGGGCTTATATGATGCAACATGTATTGGTTGCAAAAGGACTGTGGAACATTGTGCATGGTGTTGAAAAATGTCCTATCTGTTGGAGATAGACATCTGCGGAAGCACGCGAACAGCACAAGGAAGAAGAAGAAGCTTGGAGCACAAACACACAATACTGAATGTATTACTAGAGAATGTACAAAGATAAGTAGCCCATTAGGGCAATAGGCGTATATACAAGCCGGGGGAAAAAAACCTCCTAAAGAGGGAAAAAAGTGCCCCGGCAGTCCTAGAGTGTTCACACACATCACTACCTAAATATATCAACAAATCCCCCCTAGGAGTGATGCGGTGAACAAGGAGTTGGAACTCATGTATAAGGAAGTGCCAAGCTATGTGGAAATCACTCCACAAAAGGAAGTAAGCCCAAAGCTTTGCGAAAATCTTCAAACTTCTCCCTAGGCAGAGCCTTCGTGAAAAGGTCTGCAATGTTCTCTTGCGTGGGCACATATGCCAAGCTGATCTCCCCAGCAGAGAACCTCTCCCTGACATAGTGATAATGCACCTCAATGTGCTTAGTGCGAGCATGGAACACAGGGTTCCTCGCAACTGCGAATGCGCTCTGACTGTCAGTGAAGATGGTGGTGGCAGAAGACTGGCCAACACCCAAATCAGCCATAAGGCGTCTGAGCCACACACACTCAACAGTCGACTTGAAAGCTACCCTATACTCAGCCTCACAACTGGAAGTGGCCACAGTAGGTTGCTTCTTGCTCAACCAAGATATACATGAGCTACCAAGCATGAAGCAAAAACCACTGGTGGACACACGAGTGTCATAGCAACCAGCCCAATCTGAGTCAGAAAAAGCATGCAAATCTGGCGGTAGTGATCCCCCCTTGGGATAAAACAACCCAAGTAGCCGAGTACCACTCAAGTAGCGAAAGATGCGCTTAACCGCTTTCCAATGCGTGACTCCTAGGCAATGCATAAACCTGCTCATCTGTGAGACAGCAAACTGAATATCTGGCCGAGTAATGCATAAGTAAATCAAGCATCCAACAGCCTGCTGATAGAGAACAACATCAAATGCATCTCCAGCATCATGAAGACTCAATCGTAAACCTGTCTCCATAGGAGTGGCAATAGGCTTACAGACTTCAAGGCCAAAACGCTGCAATAATGTGTCAATATATTTCGTTTGACACAAAGCCATTCCACCATCAACGTGCATAAACTGAATGCCCAAATAGTGATGCAAATGCCCCAAATCAGACATCTCAAATGAGGCATGCAAATCAGCCTTAAAATCAGCAATATGTGTCTCAATAGGACCAGTGAGCAGCATGTCATCAACATAGACAACAATGATCAGAAGCACATCATTAGCACGCTTAACATATAAGGTTCTTTCAGTTGGACTGTTCTCAAAACCATGTGCAATTAGATAGGCATGTATCTTCTCATACCAAGCACGTGGTGCTTGCTTTAAACCATATAATGCCTTCTTTAACCTGCAAACCTGGTTTTCATGCCCTTTCTGCACAAAGCCACGGGGCTGAAAAACATACACTTCTTCATGCAAGTCACCATTCAGAAATGCTATTTTAATGTCCAACTGATGTACATTCGAACCATGATGGGCTGCAAGTGCACAAATGCTCCAAACAGTAGTCATACGGCATGTAGGTGCAAAGGTCTCATCAAAATCAATGCCTCTTTCCTGTGCATAACCCTTTGCAACAAGCCTAGCCTTATACCTGTCAACTGTACCATCAGGTTTACGCTTCAGCTTGTATACCCACTTAGTGCCAATGGCCTTCTTGCCTGGAGGCAAGTCACATAAAGACCATGTACCATTCTTCATTATAGCATCATCATATTCAGATTGCATAGAAGCCATCCAATTTTCTGAATTTTGTGCTTCATCAAAAGAAACAGGCTCATTCTCATCACAGAGACTAGATGCAGCCATAGCATAGCAATTTGATGCAAAGGAGGCACTATGAGAGCCTGAACGAGTACGATATGACAAAGGTGCATCTAATTTGCTATCACGCAAAGTCTGCACCAGCCATTTTGGCATAGTTTTTGCTTGCTCAATATCAGCTCTCTCATCAACAAGTGCATCATGTAAATCTGCATCAGAAATGGAATGATCTGCATCATCATATGAAACCTGCAAAGGCTGAGAAGTTGCCTCATTAGGACCAGCACTAGCCTGTCCACCTGTAAAAAGAGGCATCAAAGTAGCATACATGTCTTTGGAGCTAACAGATGTCTCCTTAGTACATGAAAGCACTGGCTGAATAGCATCTTCCACAAAGACAACATCACCGCTAACCAGAATGCGTTTAGTCTGTGGATGATACAGACAATAGCCTTTACTTTCAGAACTGTACTCAACAAAAATACATTTTACTGCCTTATCATCCAATTTTCTGCGATGTTGTTCAGGCACTAATGCATATGCCAAACAACCAAAAACACGCAGATGAGCAACAAATGGCTTGCAATCATGCCAAGCTTCATATGGAGTGATAGACTACAACGCTTTAGTGGGACACCTGTTCAGTACATATGCTGCACACATGACAACCTCAAGCCAGAAACTATGTCGTAAAGCCTGACTTTTGACCATGCACCTCGCCATCTCCATGAGTGACCTGTTCTTTCTTTCAGAAACTCCATTCTGTTGAGGTGTATACGGCACTGTACACTAGTGTTTTATCCCATGTTCAGCCAGAAATGCATTAAAATCTGAAGACATATATTCCCCCCCTCGATCAGAACGGAGGGTGCCCATTTTACATGCTGACAGATTTTCAGCCAAAACCAAAAACTGTTTGAAGCACATGAACACTTCGGACTTTGCTTTGAGTGGATATACCCATGCATGCCTAGAAAAATCATCCATGAAAGTCACGAAGTAAAGGTAATTTCCAAAAGAGGGTGTCTGCATAGGACCACAGACATCACTATGTACAAGCTGCAATTTCTGCGTAGCCCGAACTGAACCATCTTTTGGAAAGGAAGAACGCTGCATTTTGCCCAAAATACAGCCTTCACAAACATGTTTTCTAGGTGCCTCAAGTTTGGGCAAAGAGGACACCATTTCAGATTTTTGCAGGCGTAACAAACTAGCAAAATTCAGATGACCAAAGCGTGCATGCCAAAGCTTTGCATCTGACATAGCCTGAGAATCATGAACTGCACATGCCGAATCATTCACAGATCTTTCATAGTCTATGAGCTTATACAGCCCACGACATAAAATGGCAGAAGCAATAATCATATCGCCAATTGAGAGATCATGGACTATACACCTATCATCAACGAATTTCACAACCAAGCCAATCTTGGCTAATGCAGAAACTGATAACAGGCTCTTTTTGATCCCTAGCACGAATAAAGCATCTGACAAAGTGAAAGAACTACCATCAGTAGTAGTCAGAATGATCTTACCAACTCCCATAACAGGATAAGAGGAGTTATTGGCGCATGTGACAGTATTCCCTGTAGGGGCAGACTCAAGTGAAGAGAAGAAACTCCGCTGCGAGGTAATATGTTTGGTCGCCCCACTGTCAAAGTACCAAACATCTGAGTCTACTACAGACATGCACTGATCATGAGAAGATGGGTCAAAACTGCAGACAGTAGTAAACGCCCATTCTTCTTCCTGCACAAGATTTGCAGACTCTGTTTTTGGTGTAGAGGCCTCTACAACAACCATTCCAGCCTCTTTCTTCTTTGCCTCTTTAGCAGCCAGTTTTGCACAGTTCTTTATAATATGATCATTTCCTTTACAGTACTTGTAGAACAATTTTTGCTTTTCTGATTTCTTCTCATCTTTATCCTGGTTCTTCGATTGTGCAGCATTTGCAGATTTCTGCTTACTAGTAGAAGAGCTCCATTTTCCTTTGCCCTTCTGACTAGCCAAGAAAGCTTGATCTGCAACACGCATAATGGACCTGTTCTGCCTGGACTGATCTTCCTGCAACAGAACAGAGACTAATTCCTCAAATGACAAGGCACTCGGATTGCCTTTCATCATCAACCGAAGAGTAGAGGCAAAACTCTGATATGAATCAGGAAGACCATTCAGAACGGTCTGCACAAGTGAGCTATCTGGTATAACCTCATCAGCAGAAATCAATTGTTCCTTCAGGTCTTTGATCTTTGTGAGAAAACTATCCATAGAATCACCTTCATTCATGTGCTCACTCTCCAACTGTTTTCGGAGGTAAGCAACACGAGCCTCATTCCTAGCCTGGTACAAAGTGGTAAGTGTATCCCAAGCATCCTTTGCTGTTCTGCAAGAGCGAATGTGAGGAATAATGGCACGTTTGATAGACAAAGCTATCAATGCATGTGCCTGGGCATCTCTGCCATCCCAACGAATCTGCTCTGCAGTAGGTGCAATAGAAACAGCAGAAGGAACAGGAATCTGTGGAATATCATCTTCGACACCATCTTCATCAGCTCTAACACCTCCAACACCTGTATTTGTAGCACCTGTAGTCGCAGGTGTAACAGGACGTCTTTCAACACCCTGCATAATGTTCCACAGTCCTTTTGCAACCAGTACATGTCGCATCATATAAGCCCATGATGCGTAGTTGGTACCATCCAACTTATCCTCAACAGCTGACATACGGAATACATCACTGCTTTCAGCCATGGCCGGTGACTAAAATACCTTGATGCAGAAAATTGATTGTATCTCAAAAAGTTGAACGGAACTGCCCAGACGAGTTCTGCTAGACCTGTAGCAGACTTCGAGACGCTTAAACTGACGAACAGAAACTGGTATATACCTTTGGCACAAAAGGACGAAATAGCCTGCATAAGCACTGCGATAGTGCGTTCGGAGGCCGAAACGAGCTCAGATCGCGATTTCGGCACCACATAGTGAAGCTGTTTTGATCTCGGAAAAACCCTGAGTATGCTCACCGAATTTCGTGCGAATCTGAGACTGCAAACGGAGGAGTGTCGACGGCACCTTAGAAGAAGCGACGACCTGCTCTGATACCAATTGTTGGAGATAGACGTCTGCGGAAGCACGCGAACAACACAAGGAAGAAGAAGAAGCTTGGAGCACAAACACACAATACTGAATGTATTACTAGAGAATGTACAAAGATAAGTAGCCCATTAGGGCAATAGGCGTATATACAAGCCGGGGGAAAAAAACCTCCTAAAGAGGGAAAAAAGTGCCCCAGCAGTCCTAGAGTGTTCACACACATCACTACCTAAATATATCAACACTATCACACTTGCAACTATTACAACAACAGGTACAGAAGCTGATGCAGAAGGTGTCGAAGATGATGATATTCTGCATATTCATGTTTGTACTACGGTTTCTGCTGCACCGACTGTAGAGCAGATTTGTTGGGATGGCAGAGATGCCCAGGCACATGCATTGATAGCTTTGTCTGTCAAACATGTCATTATTCCTCACATACACTCTTACAGAACAACTAAGAATGCTTAGGATACACTTACCACATTGTACCAAGCTAGGAATGAGGCTCGTGTTGCTTACCTCTGAAAACACTTGGAGAGTGAGCACATGAATGAAGGTGATTCTATGGATAGTTTCCTAACAAAGATCAAAGACTTGAAGGAAGAGTTCATTTCTGCTGATGAGGTTATACCAGATAGCTCACTTATGTAGACCGTTCTAAATGGTGTTCCTGATTCATATCAGAGTTCTGCTTCTACTCTTCGGTTGATGATGAAAGGCAATCCAAATGCCTTATCATTTGAGGATTTAGTCTCGGTTCTGTTGCAGGAAGATCAGTCCAGGCAGAATAGTTCCATTACGCGAGTTGCAGATCAAGCTTTCTTGGCTAGTCAGAAGGCTAAAGGAAAATGAAGCTCTTCAACTAGTAAGTAGAAATCTGCTAATTTTGCATATTCGAAGAAGGAAGATAAAGATGAGAAGAAATCAGAAAAGCAGAAATTGTTTTGTAAGTACTGTAAAGGGAATGATCATATCATAAAGAACTGTCCAAAACTGGTTGCTAAAGAGACAAAGAAGAAAGAGGCTGGAATGGTTGTTGCAGAGGCCTCTACACCAAAAATAGAGTCTACTAATCTTGTGTAGGAAGAAGAATGGGCGTTTACTACTGTCTCTAGTTTTGACACATCTTCTCATGAGCAATGCATGTCTGCAGTAGACTCAGATGTTTGGCATTTTAACAGTGGGGCAACCAAACATATCACCTCGCAGCATAGTTTCTTCTCTTCACTCGAGCCTACCCCTACAGGGAATACTGTTACATGTGCCAACAACTCCTCTTATCGTGTTATGGGAGTTGGTAAGATCATCTTGACTACTGCTGATGGTAGTTCTTTCACTTTGTGAGATGCTTTATTTGTGCCAAGGATCAAGAAGAATATGTTATCAGTTTCTGCATTAGCCAAGATTGGCTTGGTTGTGAAATTTGTTGATGACAGGTGTACAATTCATGATCTGCCAAATGGCGATGTGATTATTGCTTCTGGCATTTTATGTCGTGGGCTATATAAGCTCATAGACTATGAAAGATCTGTAAATGATTTGGCATGTGCAGTAAATGATTCTAGGGCTATGTCAGATGCAAAGCTTTGGCATGCACGCTTTGGTCATCTGAATTATGCTAATTTGCTACGCCTGAAGAAATCTGAAATGGTGTCCTCTTTGCCCAAACTAGAGGCACCTGGAAAACATGTTTGTGACGGCTGTATTTTGGGCAAATGCAACGTTCATCCTTTCCAAAAGATGGTTCAGTTCGGGCTTCTCAAAAATTGCAGCTTGTACATAGTGATGTCTGTGGTCCTATGCAGACACCTTCTTTTGGGAATTATCTTTACTTCATGACTTTCATCGATGATTTTTCAAGGCATGCATGGGTATATCCATTGAAGGCAAAGTCTGAAGTGTTCATGTGCTTCAAATAGTTTTTGGTTTTGGCTGAAAATGTGTCAGCATGTAAAATGGGCACCCTTCGTTCAGATCGAGGGGGGGAATATATGTCTTCTGATTTTAATGCATTTTTGGCTAAATGTGGGATAAAAAACTAGTGTACAGTGTTGTATACACCTCAACACAATGGAGTTGCTGAACAAAAGAACAGATCTGTCGGGAATCGAACCCACAACCTCCCGGTTAGGAGTGCGATGGGCTAACCACTTGCCCCAAAAGCCATGGTTGAGGATTACTTCCTAATCCTCTCTCTTAAGACGTGGTTCAACCATCTCCTACTAGGATTATGTGACATTCCTTCCCCCTTAGACTGAGCATTGTCCTCAATGCTCACTTGTGGACCTTCCTAAATCTCTTGGACCCACTTTCCATGCATGAGCGTTTCCACCAACCTCAAACTCCAGCCCATGGACCAAATTTGGACCTATCCCACCATCCGTGGGTGCCCAAATGCCCATGTACCTTCATCCAAGATTAGTTTCACACTCACCACGGATTAGCGCTTCCAAGTGCCCATGGATGTACCCTGTCTGGATGTACCCTGGCAGGATGTACCCTAACCAGCTATGGGACTGGCAGGATGTACCCTGGCAGGATGTACCCTGACAAGTGTACCCTGAGACGCGCCGCATCGCGCTGCCATCTCCAAGCCCAATTTCTCAACTAGGCTATGATACCAATGTCGGGAATCGAACTCACAACCTCTAGGTTAGGAGTGTGATGGGCTAACCACTTGCCCCAAAAGCCATGGTTGAGGATTACTTGCTAATCCTCTCTCTTAGAGCGTGGTTCAACCATCTCCTACTAGGATTATGTGACAAGATCACTCATGGAGATGGCGAGGTGTATGGTCAAGGGTCAGGCTTTACCACATAGTTTCTGGCTTGAGGCTGTCATGTGTGCAGCATATGAACTAAACATGTGTCCCACTAAAGCACTACAGTCTATCACTCCATATGAGGCTTGGCATGACCGCAAGCCATCTGTTGCTCATCTGCGTGTTTTTGGTTGTTTGGCATATGCATTAGTGCCTGAACAACATCGTAGAAAATTGGATGATAAACAAGTACAATGTATTTTTGTTGGGTACAGTTCTCAAAGTAAAGGCTATCGTTTGTATCATCCACAGACCAAACACATTCTGGTTAGCCGTGGTGTTGTTTTTGTGGAAAATGCTATTCAGCCATTGCTTTCATGTACTAAGGAGACATCTGTTAGCTCCAAAGACATGTCGGATACTTTGCTGCCTGTTTTTACAGGTGGACAGTCTAGTGTTGGTCCCAATGAGGCAACTTCTCAACCTTTGTAGGTTTCATGTGATGATGCAGATCATTCCATTTCTGATGCAGATTTACATGATGCACTTATTGATGAGAGAGCTGATATTGAGCAGGCAAGAACTATGCCAAAATGGTTGGTGTAGACCTTGCATGATAGCAAATTAGATGCACCTCTGTCATATCGTACTCGTTCAAGCTCTCATAGTGCCTCTTTTGCATCAGATTGCTATGCTATGGCTCCATCTAGTCTTTGTGATAAGACTGAGCCTGTTTCATTTGATGAATCACAAAATTCAGAAAATTGGATGGCTGCTATGCAATCTGAATATGATGCTATAATGAAGAATGGTACTTGGTCTTTATGTGACTTGCCTCCTGGCAAGAAGCCCATTGGCACTAAGTGGGTATACAAGCTGAAGCGTAAACCTGATGGTACAGTTGATAGGTATAAGGCTAGGCTTGTTGCAAAGGGTTATGCATAGGAAAGAGGCATTGATTTTGATGAGACCTTTGCACCTACATGCCATATGACTACTATTTGGAGCATTTGTGCACTTGCAGCCCATCATGGTTGGAATGTACATCAGTTGGACATTAAAATAGCATTTCTGAATGGTCACTTGCATGAAGAAGTGTATGTTTTTCAGCCCGGTGGATTTGTGCAAAAAGGGCATGAAAACCAGGTGTGCAAGTTAAAGAAGGCATTATATGGTTTAAAGCAAGCACCACATGCTTGGTATGAGAAGATACATGCCTATCTGGTTGCACATGTTTTTGAGAACAGTCCAACTGAAAGCACCTTATATGTTAAGCGTGCTAATGATGTGCTTCTGATCATTGTTGTCTATGTTGACAACATGCTGCTCACTGGTCCTATTGAGAACCATATTGCTGATTTTAAGGCTGATTTGCATGCCTCATTTGAGATGTCTGATTTGGAACATTTGCATCACTATTTGGGCATTCAGTTTACGCAAGTTGATGGTGGAATGGCTTTGTGTCAAACAAAATATATTGACACATTATTGAAGCGTTTTGGCCTTGAAGTATGTAAGCCTATTGCCACTCCTATGGAGACAGGTTTACGATTGAGTCTTCATGATGTTGGAGATGTTGATATACTTAGGTAGTGATGTGTGTGAAAACTCTAGGACTGCCGGGGCACTTTTTTCCCTCTTTAGGATGTTTTTCTCCTTGGGCTTGTATATATGCCTATTGCCCTAATGGGCTACTTATCTTTGTACATTCTCTAGTAATACATTCAGTGTTGTGTGTTGTGCTCCAAGCTTCTTGTTCTTCCTTGTGCTGTTCGCATGATTCTGCAGATGTCTAACTCCAACAATTGGTATCAGAGTAGGTCGTCGCTTCATGTAGGGCACCCTTGACACTCCTCCGTTTGGAGTCTCAGAATCACACGAATTTTGGTGAGCATACTCAGCACGATCTGAGCTCGTTTCGGCCTCCGAACACACTATCACAGCGCTTGTGTAGGCTATTTTGTCTTTTTGTGCCAAAGGTATATACCAGTTTCTGTTCGCCAGTATAAGCATCTCAAAGTTTGCTACAGGTCTAGCAGAATTTGTCTCGGCAGTTCTGTTAAACTTTTTGAGATACAGTCAATTTTTTGCATCAAGGTATTTTAGTCATCGGCCATGGCTGAAAGCAGTGATGTATTCCGTATGTTGGCTATTGAAGTTGATGGAGATGGTGTTGAAGATGATATTCTATAGATTCCTATTCGTGCTCTGTTTCTGTTGCACCTACTACATAGCAAACTCGTTGGGATGGCAGAGATGCTCAAGCACATGCATTGATAGCTTTGTCTGTCAAACCTGCTATTATTCCTCACATTCGCTCTTGCAAAACAACAAAGGATGCTTGGATACACTTACCACATTGTACCAAGCTAGGAATGAGGCTCGTGTTACTTACCTCCGAAAACACTTGGAGAGTGAGCACATGAATGAAGGTGATTCTATGGACAATTTTCTAACAAACATTAAAGACTTTAAGGAACAGTTGATTTCTACTGATGAGGTTATACCACATAGCTCACTTGTGCAGGCCGTTCTGAATGGTCTTCTTGATTTATATCAGAGTTTTGCTTCTACTCTTCGATTGATGATGAAAGGCAATCCAAATGCCTTATCATTTGAGGAGTTAGTCTCTGTTCTGTTACAAGAAGATCAGTCCTGGCAGAATAGGTCCATTATGCGTGTTGCAGATCAAGATTTCGTGGCTAGTCAGAAGGGCAAAGGAAAATGGAGCTCTTCTACAAGTAAGCAAAAATTTGCAAATGTTGCACATTCGAAGAACCAAGATAAAGATGAGAAGAAATCACAAAAGCAGAAATTGTTTTGTAAGTACTGTAAAGGGAATGATCATATCATAAAGGGCTATCCAAAATTGGCTGCAAAAGAGGCAAAGAAGAAAGAGGCTAGAATGGTTGTTGCACAAGCCTCTACACCAAAAATGGAGTCTGCTAATCTTGTGCAGGAAGAAGAATGGGCATTTACTACTGTTTGCAGTTTTGACCCATCTTCTCATTGTTGAAGAATCACTAAAAGATTTGACATACAGACAGACATAAAGACGAAGAAAGACAAAGAGAAGCAGAAACAAAGCATTCAAAAAATCAAGCCTTACTGAAGGGACAAATTCACGACTGTAATATAGTTCACAGAAACTTCCAGAATTATGAGTTTTTTGAATCTCGGATCAAAAGTGTATATAAGAGAGTTAGACGGAGAGTCTATGAGTGTAGATAAGAGTGATATAGAAGACGCTAGAGATTGTGTATGTAGAGATGAATAATAGAACCTGAACTGTCAGGTATTCATCTAAGAGAGATGGTAAGGAATAACTACTCAGAGTAGGAGATTTTTCCATAGCTATGAGCAAAGTGACGCCAAGCTATTTTTGTACACATCTCTTCTAATAAGAAAACACATGTTCATGTGGAAGTTTGAGTGCATTCTTCGTATGTGAAGAAATCTGAGTAATTTCATGTTACTGTGAAAGTTAGTTAACAGTTACAGTTTTCTCAGTAAATGTTTTCCAGTACATCTACAAGTTAGATCTCGCAAAATAGTGTAAATTTTTTCATGAGAGATAGCTCATCTTGAAGCTAGTAGTCTCAACTATAAGTTTATCAAAAGACTTCTGTGAAATGGGACAAGTACGCACAGTACAATTTCTGAAAGTAAAGGCATCCAGAACTGGTGAAGTTTTTCCTTAAACTTTAGATAGTGCTCATTCACTGAAGGAAGCTCAGGTATTACTTCCTTACTTCATTAACAATCATTTGAAGTAATTACAAACAGAATTGCAGTTGATTCCGGTGACATTCTGGTAAGATTACGGTGCAATTACGGTGACAATCCGGTAAGATTACGGTGCAATTACGGTGATAGTCCGGTAATAGTCCGATGAAGTTCTGATGATATTCTGGTGAATTTAAAACACAGTTATAAAGTTTTCAGTTTTAGGAAGTTTGCTAAGCTACTGATGATTATAGAGGTGTTCTAATATCACTCTAGCTTAGTTCTTATGGCGTGGTGAATTCCACAGTTGAGCTTTAGCTACTTAAGCTCACTCACCGCGTCAATAATGTGAAGAGATGGATAGGTATGTGCTTGAAGATGAAGAGGTGTTGCAAAATCCTTGATCTACACCAGCCAAATGAACTCCAGGAGGATATGGTGGGCCCTTTTAGCTTGCCAATGGATGTATTAGACACCCTATGTACCTTGGAAGATCACTCTCAAAAAGATAGATCAAAACAGATAAGTTGGAGTTAGCTCAGAGGTGAAAACTTGCTATTCTTGGTTCATACACCTCTCCAGTGTTTTACATAATTCTCTGAGCACAGCAGCAATTAGCTCAATTCATCTTGGGGAAGTCTAGGCAACTTAAAGAGCTAACTTTCAAGAGTAATCTCATCAAAAATAATGAACCACACACTGAGAATGAGTTTTAACAAGTGATGACATCATCCCGATTTTCATGGGCTGCTACAGAAATAGACCAGTGAGCAAAACAATCAACATAACTCCAAATGTAGAAATCCAATGATTATGAAAATTTGTATGCTTATACTAGACAGTAAGCTGAATCCAAGACGCTTTAAATCACTGAATTTGGATAAGTAACCACTGAGAAAGGGCTCTGACAAGATGAGTCAAAAAGTCGGGTACCTGACAGAGAAGTGAAGATGATCAGACCCTGTTGACTTCAAATGAACATAACTAAAAATTGCAACATCCAAATGACATGAAAATTTGTGAGCATATAGTAGACTTATAGAGCTAACTTTACCAAGTTAAATCACTGAAAATGATGCACCAAGCTCAGAGAAAACATCTCTGCAAGCTGACTGAGAAAACTGAGAGTAATGGCAGTGAGTAGTACACTTCACAAGAACATGGAAATATGAACCCAAATGATAATGAAAATGAAAGTATATTGCTTGTAAAATACAATGGACTTACTGATACATATGTGTGCCTTGTCATCACACCTTGATATGGCATAAATCTCAGCTCTTGGAGGTCTTCACATAGGTCTCTCTAACCACAACTAAAACTGCCATCTATTTATAGTTGAGTTTGGGAGGCTAACTTCCCTCAATCACTCTCCAATCAATCAATGATTGATTTGATTCTCTACCTACCACAAATCACGAATTCGTGGCTCCTCTTTCCATTCTTGATCATGTGGACTCAACCACTTAAGATTCTCTTACTTTTACATTAAGTAAACTCTCCAAAAAATTACAAGAGGTAGTTCACAAGTGAACTTTACATAGTCTTCTTTTTAAAGCTTCTTCTAAGACTTTGTGAGACTCAAGCCAATACTTAGGCTTGTCATAGACTTGCTCCAACAAATAAGAAGTACAAGAGCTCAACAGTTGATGATAAGCCATTAGATGTCAACAAGTAGTTACAGCTCAACAAGTGGTATCAAAGCAGAAAAGGTTCTGAAGAGCAGAAAGATCCTCAAGAGTAAACGAAAGTGAAGATATAAGAGAATTCGAAGAACTTTCACAAGAAAGGTGAAAGCTGAGATGATCAACAACAAACGGCGTCAAGAAACGTTCCAAAGTAATTCTCAATGGTAAAGGTTTGTAAAAGGTAAATCATTTTAACATTACACTCACTGGCAGTAACAGAAACAAGAAGATAATGGCAAATCATATCTCTATTGACAAATTGGACATAGATAATTATCCTGCATGGGTAATGCACATGGAAGCCTTACTTATGATTAAGGACTTAATGATATATGTGACAGGAGAAGAAAAGAAGCCGAATTTTGGAGACGACAGTCAACCAAAGAAAGAAGAGTTAGAAGACTTCAAGTTGTGGCAGAAGAAAGATGCAATGGCAAGAGCTTATATCTACAATACCATTACAGATCATCTACTACCACACATTAGAGGTCTGGAGAAAGCGGAGGACATATGGAGTGCATTGGAAGATCATTTCCAAAATACGACAAAAGCTAGGAAGGCTAGCTTATGGTCAGAGTTTACAACGTTCAAGAAAAAGCAAAGTCAAAGCATTAGTGATTATGTCACTAAGATGAAAGACTTGGAGGATAATCTTGGATCTATTGATGAAGATATCGAAGATCACAGGTTGATAGCACAAGTGCTTGCAGGACTAAGAGGAGATGAAAGGTGGAAACCTTTTGTACTCTCAACTGAACTTTCTTTAAATCATTTTGTACCAGACTTAAATCAGTTGCTTGGACTAATGTTAACGTTTGAGCAAGATTTGAAGACAAACGGAAAAAAAGGACATAGTTTGGCTATGTATGCAAAGAATAAGAAGAAAGGTGTTAAAGATAAAGAAAAAGATGAAGAAGAGATGTCTACTCAAGCAAATTTTCCAAGAGGAAGAGGTAACGTAAGAAGTAAAAGTAGAGGTAATCAGACTAACAACAAGAAGACTTGTTGGATCTGTGGATTAAGCAATCATTTGGCTCATGATTGCAGGGATAATTCTCAAGGATCAAGTCAGAATCAGAACAATAACAGTAGAGGCAGAAGTGGAAGATATCAAAGAGGAAGACAAAGCCAAAGAGGTGGAGCAAGAAGTTGGGGATAGAATCAATCTCACAACACTACCTACTACAACTATGCGAATGATACGTAGAATGACAATCATAGAACGTTGATGATGAACTCGATAAGTGTGATATGAAACGAAGACCTCAAGGTATTCTATATTGACTCTGGTTGTTCAAATCATTTGTCAGGAAATATAGAATTTTTATCAGAACTTGAAGGAGGAATTTCAAATCATACAGTACAAACAAGTGATAACACAAAACATAATGTAAGGTCAATTGGAAAAGTAAAGTGTAAGCATGGAGCTGACCTACTAACAAATGTTTTGTATGTTCCAACAATCCGGAAGAATCTGATTAGTGTGGGACAGATAGTAGAAAAAGGTTTTCAAGTCAGGTTTACAAATGAACGAGTATTTGTTGAAGATCGAGAGAATGGATACAATCAAATTGTCTAGGGTAAAAAGGAAGGTAGACTTTTTACTCTTAAAAAACAAGGGAATGTTGGTCAAGCCTTGATCACACATGGTGATAAAGAATTTACAGAGTTAGACCTCTGGCATAAGAGGTTAGGACATTTTAATGAAATAGGAATCAAAACTATGGTGGAAAAACAATCCGTGAGAGGATTACCAAATATGAAGAATCACCATATGATTCACAAGTGCGAAGCCTGTCAGATGGGAAAAGCCCACAGGTTACCATTTCAGAAGAAAGGGTACAAACACGATGATGTGTTAGAACTCATACATACAGATGTATGGGGACCAACAAAAGAAGGATCTATTAGTGGCTCAAGGTATTACATTCTTTTTATTGATGATGCAACAAGATGGATAACTCTTTATGTTTTGAAAGAGAATTCAGAAGTATTTGAAGCTTTCAGGCATTTTCATGCATATGCTGAAAGACTTACAAGACAAAAACTCAAAAGACTAAGGTTTGATGGAGGAGGAGAATAATTTTCTCGAGAATTCAATGATTATCTTTGGAATGCAGGTATCAAAAGAGAAATAACTTGCAGGTATACACCGCAACAAGTAGCAGAAAGGAGAAAGCCGAACTCTAGTTGAGTTTGCAAGAGCAATGCTAAAGGAGAAGAATTGTCCAAATTATCTTTGGGTTGAGGCTATAAATACAACAACATATCTGGTAAATAGATTACCATGTACAACTTTAAATGGGATGACCCCTTATGAAGCTTGGTGGGGCAAGAAACCAACACTTGATCATTGTAAACTGTTTGGATCAGTTGCTTATGCTTATGTACCATCACAACTGAGACATAAGCTTGAACCAAAAGCTGAAAAATACGTGTTCATCGGATATGATGAAAAACAAATGGGTTATAGGTTATGGAGTCCTCTAACCTAACAGTTTATTGTTTCTAGAGATGTAACATTTGATGAAGGAAAAAGTTGGTATACAAACATAGAGAATAATGAAGAAACAATAAAAGAAGAGATAAGAAGGGAAGAAAAAGGAAAATCACATATGTAGGTGAATGAAGATGAAGATCATATGCACGCAAGTACGTCCAGGATTGGATCAGGTATGAGAAACGAAGATGGACCAAGATTTGATGAAGATGTGTATTCAGATACACATGAAGAATATGAGCTAAGAAGGTCAAATAGAGTAAGGAAACAACCAACAAGGTACTCCTATGACACTTCTTATTTGACTCAGAAAAACTATGCTTACTTAGTAAAGGATGATGAAGAACCTCAGAATTACAGTGAAGCAAAAGTTAAGAAACAATGGGAAGAAGCAATTAAGGAGGAGTTCAATGCTCTTGAAGAGAACAAGACTTGGGAACTTGTTCCGAAACCAAATGGTAAGAAAGTGATTGGAAATAAATGGGTTTACAAAGTTAAGAAACTTGCAGATGGAAGGATCGCCAGACACAAAGCTAGACTGGTGGTCAAAGGCTATGCTCAAACGCATGGCATAGATATGATGAGAGGTTTAGTCCGGTGGCAAAGATGTCAACCATAAGGACAGTGATTGCTATAGCAGCATCAAAAGGATGGAAGCTAAGTCAACTGGATATGAAGAATGCATTTTTAATTGGATATTTATCAGATGAAGTTTACATGGAACAACCTGAAGGGTTTGAAAGTTCTAATTACCTAGATCATGTTTGCAGATTAAGAAGAGCTCTCTATGGATTGAAGCAAGCTCCAAGAGCTTGGAATTACAGACTTGTGAAGTATCTCAATGAACTTGAATACCAAAGCTCAAAGGTTGATGCAAGTCTACTCATTAAGAGAACAGATGAAGGTATGGTCTACATTTGTATTTATGTAGATGACATAATAATCACAGGAACCTCAGATGAAGGAATCAAGGAGGTAAAAAGATTACTTGAAAAAGAGTTCAAGATCAGTGACCTAGGAAAGTTATCATACTTCTTGGAATGGAAGTCACATATACAAATCATGGTCTATATGTTTCGCAAGAAAGGTATCTCCTAAACTTACTAAAGAATTTTAACATGGAGAATTGTAGAGAAGCTTCAACACCGCTTGAAGTAAATCATAAACTCAGCAAATATGGTGGTGCAGAGTTTAAAGATATGAGGAAGTATCAGTCGTTAGTGGGAAGCTTAATTTATGCTACACTAACAAGACCTGATCTCAGTTATGCAGTGGGAGTTCTTTCTCAGTTTATGCATTGTCCAAAGGATCAACATTGGGTTGTAGGACAAAGAGTTCTTAGATATATCAAAAGAACTATAAAAATAGGATTATATTATCCTTTTACACCAGATATAAAGTTGAGAGCATACAGTGACTCAGACTGGGCAGGAAGTCAAGATGACAGAAGGTCAACACATGGGTATATGATATACCTAGGAGATAAGCTTGTAAGCTGGTGTTCAAAGAAGCAACACAGTGGCTTTATCGTCAACAGAAGCCAAATATAAAGGACTTGTGGAAGCAGCAAAAGAAGTGATATGGATGCAGACCTTGTTCAGAAGTATGAGTATTGATCAAGGTATACCTATCATACATGGAGACAATATGAGTTCGTTGTATCTTGCAGCAAATCCAATATTTCATGCAAGAACAAAGCATATTGAGATTTTCAGGGAAAAGGTAATGGAAAAAGAGATCGAAATAGTATACACATCTACAAAAGATCAGATAGCAGATATTCTGACAAAGAGCTTAGATGGAGTAAAGACAAGAAGATTCAAAGAAATGGAAGGTATAAAAGAAAAGAAGAATTTATGAAAGAGTAGAGAATGAAAATTAGTGATTGAGGGGGAGCTGTTGAAGAATCACTCACAAATTTGACATACAGATAGACATAAAGACGAAGAAAGACAAAGAGAACCAAAGACAAAGCCTTCAAAAAATCAAGCCTTAGAGAAGGGACAAATTCACAAATTTTAATATAGTTCACAGAAACTTCCAGAATTACGAGTTTTGTGAATCTCGGATCAAAAGTGTATATAAGAGAGTTAGACGGAGAGTCTATGAGTGTAGATAAGAGTGATATAGAAGACGCCGGATATTCCGTATGTAGAGATGAATAATAGAACTTGAACTGTTAGGTATTCATCTGAGAGAGATGGTAAGGAATAACTACTCAGAGTAGGAGAGTTTTCCATAGCTATGAGCAAAGTGAGGCCAAGCTATTTTTCTACACATCTTCTCTAATACAAAAACACATGTTCATGTGGAACTTTGAGCGCATTCTTCGTATGTGAAGAAATGTGAGTAATTTCATGTTACTGTGAAAGTTAGTAAACAGTTACAGTTTTCTTAGTAAATGTTTTCCCCTTTTCTCAACAATTTTGGCGCCGTTGCCGGGGACGTCGGCCTTTAGCCGTTGGGTTTTTTCAAGCTTGCCATGCCTATACTTTGTGGATGCACCTCACACTTGGATTGAGTTGTGGATCCCTTTGGCCTTCGGTTGGCGTAGGGTACCTCTCTTCTTTTAATTTTTGAGTAGTTTAGATTGTTATTTTTGTTTGTTGCACAAAAACACCCCCTAACCCCCTTCTCTCTCTCTCACTCTCACAGATACACATACTCACTTTGGCATCACCTTTCATCTTCTTCATTTCTTGGAATTGGTGTTTGCCTTGGGTAGGGGGATGGGTTGTCCTCTCCTTGACCCATCCCTTTCCTCTTATTTCGAAGAAAACATCATAGAGACGAAGTCTCGTATGGATGCCATCTTGTTTGATAAAATTTAAAAATTAAAAGGGCAGTTCATTCACGAACGGGTGGTTGAGGGGAATTAACGCTCTCGTGCCTTGATTGTGGGCGTCTGTCTTTTGACACAGACTTTGAATGTGGGTAGGTGGGGGAGGTTCTCTCCCTCCTTCCTACTCTCTCTCTAAGATCTTATAGCAAGGTCGTGCCTCATTAGCTTCTCCTTCTTACATACGCGGTTTGGGGCTGCTTCCCTTCCAGAGCGCTGTCAGAGGTTGAGCTTCACCATGCTCTCTCTCTGATCATGAACCCTCTGTTTTGGATCTGATATGCCTCTCACCCTGCTTCCACTCGACTCAGGGTGTGGGCATGCAAAGCTACTGTTCCCTACCATCGTCGAAGTTGGGCATCACAACTCTGTGCTCCCTTTTTGATGAACAACTGAGGACTGTCGTCGGGAAGGCCACTGTGCCGATCCTGCTCATCTACGTGCTTCTGCCTATTTGGCATATCTTCGGGCTCTTCTCTCTTTGCCATTATCGGGGTTGGGCAAACATTGGGCTCGCCTATCGTCTGTTGTTGGGGGAGTCGATATTGATGGCCGTTTTCACTTTTGTTCCTTCATCACTATAGAGGATTCATGACGTTGGTAGTGATGATCAATGGTACCTCTCTGTATTGCATGTAACCTCGAATCAAGCTTCCGCTCCATCCACACACTCTGCGTACATCTTCTCTTTCACAATATACGGGTTCTGCTGCTTGTGGTTATGACGGGCAAGCAGCTCTTGTACTACGGGCTTCTGTGGGGTTGAGATGGTAATCTCACGATACAACTCCCTATGCATGGAGCGTCACACTACTCAAATACGGTTGTCTGCTTCTCTGCTCACCATTGGAGGCACAGCCAGACATGTTACTCGTTCTTGTGGAAAGCTTTAATTCAGCCATAATTTTTTTCCCTTTTGCCCAGACGCTGCTTGATCTATTGTCGTGCCTCTTGCAGGAAATTTCATGAATATGAAGACTTGTAATTCAGATCATCATGTAGGATATGTGTTTTTGTATTGACTAATCATCATATATTTTCCTCAACTATATAATTGTGTGTGGGTTTCTGGCAAGTACGGGAGGCATGATGACAAGAAAACTCATCTATCTGTGCCTGCAAAACGATTGATCTGTCTATTTGTTAACAAATGATTATAATCTCTATTACGTTGTTTGGGGGATATCATGTGGAAAATAGAGTGTTTGACTAACAGAGATCACAAAGGGGGACTATCTGTAATTGTTGGATTCAATGTTCTCTTTTATGCACCTATCTTTTAGAACATGCGGTCTGTGCTCTCTAACTTTCCTCTCTGCTCGGGAACAAGCTCCGTGATATTATCTTCTCAATGAAGGGGACGAACCTCTCTGTTTTCTGCAGTAACATACCTTTTTGATTTTTGTCATAAGATAAGTGTCTTGTGGACAAGATTCTCACTGCGAGAAAAAGAATTTTTGTAAGGATGTCTATGATTTTCTATGTGGATGCTTATGTAATCATTTCTTAATGCATATACCTCGATTTCCTTTTTGATAACCTGCAGAAAGTGATGACTCATTGTTCAAAAGTCTATGCATCTGTGGCCACACATGCAATGTAGGTAGACCTACTAGGTGCACACACAACTAAATGTGCACTACACTTCACCTCGCAGCAACTTATAATAGGACTCTGGAAATGTGTGAAGTCTAGAAGCGAACATAAAGCTGCTTATGGCATATCTTTGATATCCTCAAACCTTGTCATTATTATGCATCTAGGATAACACGATGCTCTGTCAGGTATCTTGTTGGCATAGAAAACTCTCTGGGGTTTTGCTTGATTACTGTTTAATGGCTAATCACGACGACACAGGAGGAAAATCAAGTGTAGGCCTGTATATGTACTTCTTCATGATGATCTTGCTATGTGTGTTCGGTTTCTTGGAACTGCAGGTTTAACAAATATGGAGCATAGTACTCATGTCCATGGAATGAATTTTCTGTGCTTACCATGGAATCCCACTTGAAAGACATGATTGGTTGGGGTAATGTCCAGGGAACATCGCATCCATGGGTTATGCACTTCATGGCTGGGATGGTTCACATTCTTTCTCTCCTTGAGATTTCATCAATCTGGGGATGTCATTATTTCTGTTTGGTTTTATGTGCCATATGTGCTTTTTGATTATTCCTGGAGTTGCAGGTTGAGAAACCCCACCAAGGAGTGATACCCATGTTGGAGTAAAGATTGTGGAAACTTTAGGCACATCATATCTATGCATTCATCATATATATGATCTTTTTTGAAGGAAAGTATGCAGGAATGTACAAGATTAGTGATTGCACATGTATCCACTATTTGGAAGAGATTACGGGACCTCCAATAACTACTATGATATAATCTCTTTTATATGAAATATTTTGAAATAATGTCCTTTACCTCTCTGTTGCATTCAAGGTATACAGATGGCTGCTCTTTGCTAATCCTCTCGCTTCCTAGAAGAAAGTAGTGAGGAAAGATGAGGCTGAAGCAAGCTGGGGCTCTCGGAATCTTGTTTTGGATGTTTCTCGTTGAGTTTTTTGACTACTCATTTTTGATAATGTCAAATCATGCCACATAGATTTGGTTGTTCTCGTTTGATTACCTATGCTTGAACTAATTCATCCACTGACACACAATCAGTCGCACATGATTCATTACTTTAAGGATGATTGATTACTTGGAGATGTCTTGTAGGGAGAAACCGATTCTTGATAGATGTGTTGTAGGCAAGGAGCCAAGTTTCACAGAAGAGCCCACAGATTGCAATATAATGCATTCTTGCTTTTAGTCTGAATTCAATAGGTGGATTCATAAAAGATTCAAGGTTTTGAGAACTCAATGACTGATGTCCCAAGTTATTATATTGTTTTGTGGATGTGTACAATGACTACTTCCAGGAATAGAATCTATTGCAGTTGGCATGGAGGGATCCCCACGTATTTGGTGATTAAATTGTTTAAATGATTTTTAATACTTCTTTCCTCAAGTTTATGATGCAGGTGTATGCTATTGATGGAAATCAAAGTCCAGCTCTCCTGAACACAATAAGTGACATTTAGTACCACTGAAAGTGTCGGCTCTCCTTTCATATGAATCTCAATTGATAAGTATTCCCAGGGGAAGATCCTTCTCCAAGCTCACTCAGGTCTCTGAAAGATCAATTGCAGGCCCTGAGGAGGATATGAAATGTTTCTTCAGACCTTCTTTTACATGACTAAGAATCGAGTATTATAGACTTTGGCATCATGTGGTTGAGGCGTGTGATTCCTGTAGCTAGGATTTGTGTCCACTTCCCCAACTTACCTGTAGAAGTCAAAAGGCCTAGTGTAGACCTAGAAGCAAGACCTACACGCGTGCATGAACCCTGATTGATGACTGAACTTACTATATTACTCTTAGAGACAGGTATTACGTAATGCCCATGCAGGTTGATAACTCATATCCCTTCAAGTTGCATGATTGACCTTGTTAGACACATGAAACATGACTTATGATCTCTGGAATTCCCATGAATGCAAGTGACCTTCTTTTAAAATGACAAATTTGTTTGTTTTGGTTGTGGAACCTTGAATGAGTTCTTGAGATTTTGCGTAGTTTGCTCCCTCTTGACTGCAAAAGGAACTCCATGATTGATGTTGGATAGTTGATTGTATCTATAGTTGGCCTATTATGATTTCACTTTTATTTGGTCATAATGCTTGGAGCTTCACCTTATAAACTTCAAAAGGTAATCCACCAGTAGCTCACTTCATTCTGCAACCTAAGTAGTATTCACACCTTTTTGGGCACCCAGATTGTGAATGATTGCCTTTGTGTACCACTCAATAATGGCTTAAATGAAAGTGGGGTTGAGTGCATAATGCTTGTACTGCCTAAATGTTCAGAGAGCAGGTATTCATCATAGGAAAGTTACAGGTTGACATGCAAAATAGGAGGTGAACCTATTTGGGACTGTCTAATTGTAATAGTCTTGAGAGTTGGTTTTTTGCCAGGGACGAAATTCTCTGGTTTTACAATTCTCACTTAATGCAGTATAGGCTAACACACACAGCACTTAGCTTTGATTCCTTGGGACTCCTATAGAAGCCCTCTTGTGAATGATATGCTCACAAGTTTTATGATCATTTTGAATTCTTGTGACTGACCCCGGTGGGATTGGTGTACACAGGAATTGGGAGCAATTTGATGACCACTATGCACTAATAAATCTATTTTCAGGTGCACCAGGAGTAGTGTTCTTCAGTAAATAAATGCTTTAAGTCTTATAATAGATGGCATGATAGATGGGAAGTATTCTCATTGCTGGCTAGAAGGCTAGAAATTCCCAAGAGATGTTCCTTGGTTTATACTTTAGAATGAGTTAAGGATCCCTTGAGTTTTCTTCTCCATAAGATCTTGCAGCATGTTATTTACAATAGGCATTTGACAGATAAATATATTTGGATGCTAAGATTGGGGGGTTATTTGGGGCTCATAGGTCAACATTGGCCAACTGGAATTCTGCCTAGGACTACACCAATCTTACTTTTGATCCTTGTTAATGTCATCATCACCAGTGGGTGTTTCGGGTTCATACTTTGGCCGTGCAGTTCACATACTTGGGAGAGAATAATTGATGCTTCCTATTCTTTGGACATCGGTGCATGAGAATTAAATCATATGTTTACTGTATGCATGTCCATCCTATTTTCTTCAGATACTACAAATAATTGACTTTTTTTTAAATGAAACATGCTAGTACAAGCTTTTTTTGAGAACTAGAAGGCCATGGACTCTTTGGAGCTACTTTTTTGCAGGATTATGACGATCTTCATGTCCAACCATGATAACTTCTATCACTACCATATAAGGGTAGCTATGCCTAATATACACACCATGGCAAGATAGATCTTCAAGAGGATGTCTCTCTAGAAGAAAAGTCTTGTAGATGAGGATGCCCCTGATGTGGAAAGTAAAGTTGAAGTGAATGTTTATCACATTACTAGATGCAGTCTACTTGCTTTTTGTATTTTATTTCAGGTTTGGGAGCTGCTGAAGAAGGCATTTCCAGCCTTACAAAGGACTGCACAATGGGAGGAATGGCTGGGCTGACTGCCCCCCAAGGGGATTGTGTTGCCCAGCTATAAAGACTGAAGAGTTGCATATTGAGGATGGACTGAGGACCTGTAGTATTGCAGATTTGGAAGATTGAAGATTGAGGTGTTGAAGATCAATGAAGAGTATGAAGACTTGAAGACTGCAACCTGCAGAATGGAAGATTTGCAGACCTGGAGCTTCTCAGAATTGAAGAACTCAAGATTGAACCAGTTCTGTTGTGTATGATCCTTTCCTCTTAGCTTTGTCGAGGACGACAAAGTCTAGGGGGGGGGAGAGTGTTGGGTTGTAGGGTATGCACATACCCACAATTGTGCATAGAAACCCTCCCTAGACCAAAATAATATCTCTTTTTGTATCTATTTAGGATTTCACATAAGAACCCTCCCCTAGACACTTTTTAATATTTCTCATAAACTAAAGCTATGGAGCCTAGTTGTAAATGCTCACCTTTGTCAAGAAGGCTAGAAAAATCTCCACGCGCACGTATTCTTCTTCCTTGGGAGATTTGGTTGTTAGAAAAGATCTTTTTGAAATATGGAAGTTAGGCATGTGCTCCTTTTTGACTAGTCAAAAGGAGCACATGGGGAATTGTACTGAGCCTATAAATAGAGGCTATTTCTTGTAAAGAGGGGGTCCCTTGGCCTCCATGCTAATGGAAAGAAGGTTCATTTGGCTTCCACATTTCTCCTTGTGTGCTAGGCGTTGATCCATGTGTGGGGGTTTGGCACTTGGGGTTGTCTTGTGTGTGAGCATTGCCCTCCCTTGTTCCTTTTTGACATTGGCCATGGTGCCATTGCTCATGGACGTGGGTGTGTGTGCGTTGCTTACACTTCTTGCAACTCCTCTTGGAAGAGCCTCTCACTTCCATGTGAGCCGGTTAGGGTCCGTTGCTCCCCTTTTCTCAACAAAATTTGGTGTAGCTCAGTGATGAGTAGCACCTCCTTTAATGTCAATCCGGGAAGACGTGAGGATGATATGAAGACCTCGAGCAAGTGGAGGCACAAGTGCGTGAGTGAGAAGCACACAAGCATGCACACACATACACACACACGCGCACACACGGCAAGATAAAGAGTGAGAAGCAATGGAGTTCTTAGATTACTTTCAAAAAGCTCTTACAAGTTCATTTCAATATTACAAGCTAACCTCAAAAATGAGCTCTCTAGCTCTATTTATAGTTTTTGACTAGGTTTTGGCCCTGTCCAGACCTAGTGTCCGGCCTAGTTAAAAATTAGGTTCCAGGGCCAATTTGAGGGCTTAAACGGAGTCTAAAAAATACGAAAATTGATATGTAGGCACTTCTAAGGCTCCTCAAGCTCAAGGACTCCTTGGCTTGCACAAAATGGAGCTACAAAAATATGAAATGGTATTTACAATGGTTTTTAGTGATTAAAATCACTATTTGTGTAGGGATTTTCTCTGTTGGTTTGTCGTACACATCTTTGTCCACCTCTCTTATGTGCATAAATGTCTTGAAAAAATATTGGCCTACTTGCCAGATCGTCGTTGACTGCTCTGTCTGCTTGTACTTTCTCTTCTCTCTGACTCCCTTCTTAAGCTTCCTTGCCTAGTGAGTCCTTCAGTTCCAACACCCTCCCCCTCTCTCGCGTCTGTCGTCCCTGACAGACCCTTGTTGCTGGGAGTGTTGGATGTAATATTCCACAACCTGAGTGGCAAGCTAATGTTCTTGTATGCGTAGTCCTCTGGCCAAGTCTGTCATCATACGATCCCAATCAATTGGTCCTGGAATGTCCGGATGTGGGAGACGTAACTGATCTGCATGGATCGCTTGTTCTACTGCGAATAGATGTAGCAAATGTGTGGGTCTGGGAATGAAAATTTCTGAATGATATTCCCAGAATCCCGTAGAGAACATTTCCTCAAATGTGTGCTTAAAGCATGCGGGTAAGTACTTTATTCGTGCATGCCAGGCAAAGATTATAGTAACCGAGGGAGTCTGGCTCATGTCGTAGACTAAATCCTTGTTACCTTGAGAGAATCCAGGGGCAGAGATGTATGGAGCTTGTACATTCCGAAAGGTTTTGAAGACAATGGTCATGAGCTCGAATATCTTCATACACATTTTCGCTGCTATGTCGGGTACATTATTTAGACGTGTAGACCAGTGCCGAATTGTTGATATCATGTAGGCTACGGTTGGGGTCCGTCGAGGTGGAGCAAAATATGGATAGTTAACCCAAGCCCAGCATTCTTTATTGTTGCGTACCGTGATCGCAAATGCTTGCCAAGATCTGCGACGTACCATTAGGCAATAGCATGGATTATACTTGATATACAGTGGCATGGTTGCCAAGGTGCTCATCATCTCAGGGTAATCGATTAGTAGACGTGCACGCCAATTAGGCTGGAAAATCGAGCCCGCACGCGCATCTCTCGTTAAGTCCTCTGGCTCAAATTGAGTGGCAAATGTGGGCTCCTTCCCTATATGTCTTTTAACTTCTGCATTATAATCATGTAGCAAGACAAAATAAGGCATGTATTGTGACTCTGATGTTGTGATTAACCGTTGGTGGGATAGGTTCTGAAAGTAAGAAGACCGAAGGACAGTTTCTTCCAGATTTGTGAGAGATTGCATTTGCACAGCAACGCGATCATCATGTGTTTTACCCACTTTCTCGACCCTTTTGACCCAATCTGGAACTTGAATTTCTAAAGTGTCCTGTCCTTCCTCTGTAGTCCGACCACCGGGTGTTGGCATTGGCTCGTACGGCTCTTCATAGCTGTCATCGACGGGGATTTCCACTACTGTTTCAAGTTCTGGTTCTTCAGTGGGCGAGGGTGGCCTTTCATATGGTAAGAGGCGTGCTTGGAGTTCTGCCACCTGTTTCCGGAGGGTCTCTACTTCTTCTGTAGAGTGTTGCAAGATTACCGGCTCCTGTTGAGCTGTGGGGGCACTGGCTATCTGTTTCTTTAGGTCTGCACATTCAGTCTCTAACTTTTCATATGACTCCAAGAAATTTGCATGCTCCTCAAGTAAGATGCGAATGTCTTCCGATGGGACTGCTCTATACTTGGTAGGGCTAATGGTTGCTCCTGTAGTTCCTTCCATAGCCGCTTCAAAGTTGTCTTGGTTTTGTTGTTGAAGTCTCTTGTTCTCTTCTAGTGCTGCTGCCATATGCTTCCTTAATAGCCCAAGGTTGCGTCTGAGTGTAGCATTAGATATCATTTGCGCTTGGAGCACTATTTCTAGTTCCTTGACTGCTTGATCATCTACTGTTGATGTCTTTGATTCCAATTCGGAGTGAGCCTGCTGTAAGGTGGTATGCTCGGTTAGGAGCGTTTGGTAATCAGCTTCAAGAGTGGTGACTCTAGCTTGTAGACGCTGAGATTCTGCCTGGAGGGCCGTAGTGTGTTCTTCCAATTGATGGTATTCTTGTTGTAGTTGATGTGCACACTGAAGTAATGTGTTGAACGTGCTATTTACATTATGAAATGCAAGGGGAAAAGTTTGAAATGCAGGGGAGGTGGGATTGGGGAGGGAGGTAGTGAATGCTGTGTGTGCCAATGATGTGGTGAGTGGTGAGGTGGGGGCTAGTGGAGGGGGAGAAGGGGGAATCGTGGGGAGAGGTGCTGTGGTGGGTGAAATGTCCATTGGGTCAAACAGAGTGGTGTGTACAGGGGCTACCATGTAGGTGGGTATGGTAGGTGAAGTGAGTGTGGTGTTCGTGTAAATTGATGTTGTTGCAAACAGCGGGGAAATGTGCCTCTGAAACATTGGAGAGCGGATGAACTGCTCCACAAAGGACGGGTATTGGGGTGGTGAGGTCAGGTTGAAAGAGGTGTAGGGGCCAGATGGTAAGTGAGGGTCATGGAATGGAGGTACCCGTATTGGGGAATAGGCTGGGAAACACAGGGTGCCTTCGGTGGATGCCGGGTTTCCAACCACACTTGGAATTATGGGATGGCCAGTTATGGGTTCGGAGGGTAGAAGGGTTGAAGTGTACAAGGGATTGGTGATGAAAGAGAAGAGGGTGTCTTGTGAGGTGGGTTCTCGAAATGAGAATGATGTGAATGAGGATGGTTTATAAGTCAAGGTAGAGGTGATGACTGTCGTTTCTTCCATGGTGGGAGGGGTGGTGGGGGTGGAGAAGGTGGTGATTGGGGATGCTGGGGTGAGATGGGTGATGTCTGAACGAAGGTTTCAGCAGAGAGGTCAATGGTGGTGGTGGGGGTAGCTATGGTTTCAATGGGTACTTCTTGTTCTGTGACGGGTATCCTGATAGTCTTACCTGCGCGTGGTAATGTGTCAACTCTGCGTTTGTCATACCTCACGGACTGGCGGACTGCAGTGTGGACAGCCTCCGGAACTCCTAAAGATTCTGACACTAATTTGAGGGTGTCAATGAAATGTTGATCCACCCCATCATCTAATAGCATTTCTTGCATCAAAGCTTGACCTGACACAAGAGAGAGTTGATGCCTTTCTTGTACTGCTTTGATTGTGTCGTATAACCTTTGTAGTTGAGCTGTATATGCTGGTGCACCTACAAGTTCTTGCACTTCTTGTTGCTCATCTTGATGCTCTTGATCATAATCCTCCTCATCTTCCTCCTGTTCTTCATCTTCCTCATCCTCTTCATCCACTTCAACTATGGTGACAGGTACTTGGGAGGTTGTTGCCTGTGTTTGCACATTCTCCACTTGTTGTGCCTCTTCTGCCTCCAGCTCTACATCTTGTAATAATTGTTCGAAATCTTCATTCGTGAGTTCTTCCAAAGGTGCACCACTGGGAAATTCAAGATCGGTTGGGATGGGAGGGAATATCAAGGTAGAACCATCGGTGCTGCGTCTTGGAAATCGGAGTGTGAATGGTCGGACTCTTCGGGGTGGAGGGGTGATGTCTGGTGTTAGGGTGGCTCCACGTGGTTGAGCACATGGGACTTGGACAATGCCTCTCATCTTCTTAGAAGGGGGTCCAGTGGATGTCCTGCCTCTAAACTGCTCTACACGATTCCACATTAGGGCCCGTTGAATAGGGATGTCATAAGCCAAACACCTATAAATGATTCTCGTCAGAGCACAGCAACCATATAAAACCTGTTTCCGCGGCCATCGTTTGTGAGCTAGGTGTATCTAATCAATTATCCAGTGGGGTAAGTTGATGGTGAGGCTCTGTGTCTCTGCCAGATACAAACTAAACCAAATCTTTTTGGGCGGCATGGTGAATCTATCTTGTGCAGGAAAAGCAAAGTGTTGCATGCACATGCGAAGGTGTATTGCAATATTAGGCGTCATGGACACCATGTCCTTGAGTTTGGTGAGACTTCGATTCTTCATGTAATCCGGTACTAGGGTTTCCTTCTCTGTAGGAATATGCATTCCGCGCATATCTAGAGCCTCTCTCACCAAGTTGTTTGATAGCCTGAACCTCTTGAGCTCATTCCCCTTTGTCAGAGATGGAATCACAAATGAGCTTGCACCTTTTGGGTTCTGGTTTGGAGTCAAGGTGTTGATGAGATAGTAGCATCACATGAAGTCAGGCTTTGGGAGCCGTGCACTGAAATATGCATCCAATCCTGCCTTCTCCCATATCGAACGTAGACCTTCTGCATTTTGTAACTTCTGGAATTCTCTTGTAAAGAAATGGTATTTGCCTTGCTTCCCATTGAAGTCCAACTCTGATTCCCATAGGTACGTTCCCTCACCCAAGGATCCTGCCACTTCACTAAACTAGTGGGAAGTCTTTCCTACGGGCATGGTATGGCCACTGGGAGGGTCCGCAATAGGTATGATTTTGATGGCCCGCAATTCTTCTGGTCTTTCATTTGTCTCAGGCAAAACGGGTAAACTGTCTAAGTCCACCACTTGCTGGCTTGTTTCTGTTTGAGAGCTAGTTCCTGCCGCCTCAGCCATGTTGAAAACTTCGCAGCTGGTTCTGTGAGAATATATGAATAAATGTTAACATTGCAATGGACACAAAAATGACACTGTGTCCCCTGTTACAACATTAACGTGAGGTTCGGGAGAGGTTAGGGGGTTAGTAAGTGCTTGGTGCTTGTGTGTGTAGTTAGGAATCGGGTAGACCTAAGAGCTAAGCGGAATGATGTGGTGTGAGAGTGAAGTAGTTAGTAGGTGGACATGGATTTACACTTGGGATCCGAGGGTTTATTACGAGTTTTAGGTTGCCAAATGCAATGGATAGGTTTTAATTTTGACTTTGTGGAGGCTCTGGAGAGTGTGATAGGGGTATTTACTTGAAAAATGGGGCTTTTAGGGACCCATTTACAAGTGATTCTACTTGTGCTCATGGAAGAATACGTGTTAGTGCGTGATGTGTAAGACTGGGCCTCAGATGTTCGCGTGAGTGAAACATGTTGTACAGGGTTTGGCCTTGGTGTAGCTATTTGAGCCCGCAAGCAAGCCTTAGGCACCCAGATTTGTCGTGATTGTGGGCTGGCCTTCATTGACTTCTTGGGTACCCAAATAGACTTCACTTTCGCAATCTGCTCTGCTCTGCTCCTTTTTTTGGCATCCAGTATCGGTAGTGTTCTGCTTCTTCTGTATTTGATCTGCCGTTGGTTGTTGCAACCTTCTAGTCTTTGGAAAAGAAGGGAGTTCCGTCCTCTCCCTGGCTCCGTTGTTGAGACAAGCCTCTTTCTGCATCATACAGTGTTGGACAAAAATAGCATTGTCAACTTCAGGTGCGCCCCTGGAAGGACCAGGAGTTTGTGCTTTACCTAGTTCCTTGAGTGCCTCCTTTTCCAATTCAACTGTAATTCGGCTATGGTCTACCCATACCTGAAGAAGTCCACTTCTTAGGTTGAGGTTGACTGCATGATCATAGATCCAGTCCTGACCCAAGACAAGAGGCTCAGTGAGGTCCTCATCTTGACACACTAGTACTTTGACTGTCATCACTTCGTCTTGAATGGAGATGGGAAGATCCACCTCGCCCAGGCAAGGGGTTTCCACACCTCCCAATCCTATGAGATATGCTTCTATAGGATTGACAGTTAATCTCAATTCTTGACAGTAAGACAATTTAACAGCACTGGTGGTTGCACCTGAGTCAATCAAGGCTCTAACAGTCCTTGCACCCTTTCTTTGTCCTATTTCTAAGGTTATAAAAGGACGTCGATCAATTATCCTTTGAGCGCTGATACCTGAAACTTCACACATAGCCACATGATATCCTTGATCTGCATAGGCATCCGTCCTAGGTTGCTCCCTATTCTGTCTTCTCAACTTCATTCTCTGGATGCATTCCAATGCTTCTGCTTGGGCTTCTTCTCGAATTCGCTTCTCTTCTTCTTTGCGTTTCTTAGCAGTATTGAGTCGACTTAGCATTTCCTCTGTGAGAGGTTCCTGATACAACTTGACCCTGCATCCGCTAATGTAGCTCGGGAGAATGTCGCCTTCTAATGTGGCTAGTTGCATTGCTCCACTTGTTGAGATTCTATTTATAATCCTGGGTCCATAGCCTCTCTTCTCCAGTTTTCTCGCATGTTGCTTCAATGTGTAGACTAAAACTAAGTCGCCAGCCTTCAAACCTTTATCCTTAACATGGGCGTCAAAATATGCCTTCTATCGCTTCTTAGCTGCATATATCCCTGCAGCTGCCCTCAGTCTTGTTTCTCCTAATCGTTCAAGGTCAAATAGTCTAGAGGAGAGTTCATGACCTGTCCATTCGTGTTCTTGTGCTACTTTCAGTGTAGGTATTAGGAAGTCCAATGGTAGCACTGCGTTTTGGCCAAACACCATCTGAAAGGGGGTGTCTTGGAGTACCGTTTTGTAGGCGACTCGGTATGCCCAAACAGCATGGTGTAGCTGTTTATTCCAATCAGTATTGTTCACTAATTTCGTCAGTACATTGCATAAGATCTTGTTGGTGCTCTCAGCCTGGCCATTTGCTTGAGGGTGATAGGGGGCAGACTTCTTATGCACTACCAAGAATTCTTGGAGCAGATTTTCAATAACTTCATTCAAGAAGTGAGTGCCTCTATCACTAACTAGCTCTATAGGTAGCCCGTATCTAGTGAACACATTCTCAAATAAAAACTTAGCTGTTGTTTGAGCATCGTTCCTCGTTGTGGCTTTTACCTCTACCCACTTTGTTAGATAGTCTGTCGCAACAATGATATATTCTGCATGGGAACCCTTAGCTGGGGGATTAATAGGACCTACGAAGTCTATTCCCCACTTAGAGAATGCACGTCCACCCATCATAGGTTTCAGTGGCATCTCATCTTTACGTATAGGATATTGAGTTCTCTGACAGACATCACAGCGTTTCACATAGGTATGTGCATCCATGTGAAGGGTCGGCCAATGCTACACCTTGGTGAGCAGTGTCCAAGATCTTGAGATATTCACTCTCATGGACACATAGTCTCAGGTAACCGTCTTTACCACGTTTGTATAGATTATCACCAATGAGTGAGTAATCCTGGGCTTCTTGTTCGAAACTCCTTTTCCTAGCCAGAGTCATGTCTGGAGGGAATGTTTTCGTCCTCAGAAAGGATACTAGTGGTTCACTCCAATCCGGCACTATGGACACGTGATAAAGAGTGGCATGTTCCACAGGTGGTTTAGTGCAGCAGATTGGGCATTCCTTGCACAACTTTTGGACATCAGCCTCCATAGTCGGCCAATGCACTCCGAGTCTCCTTAGTGTCTGTAAGGTTCGTTGCTTTGAGTAGTGTTGCTCTAATGCACCTACATGTGCTAAATGCAACCATTTAGTGTACTCGTCCTCTTCTACACAACAAGCCAAGATCCCTTGATCTGTGTGCTTGTACATACTTCCTGCCATGATGTGATACTTTTGAGCTTTTTACTACCTCTCTATCCTGCGTGTTTATTACTGGGTGGTTAGGTCCGTATGTCAACACTGGTACCAATGGCTTAGCCCACTGCGGCACCACTTCCAAATTAAACAAGTAAGCATCAGGAAGGTCATCTGACACTCCTTGTGGGGCTTCTCCCGATGTGAGCCTAGAAAGGTGATCTGCTCTCAAATGAGTCTTCCCTTTCCTTACCACAACCTCAAAATCATATTCCATTAGCAAGAGAAACCATCTTACTAATCTACCTGTGTTGCATGGCTTGTTTACCAAGTATAGTAGAGCTTGATGATCAGTAAAAAATTTAAACTTATTTGCAAGTAAATAATGTCTAAAATTTTTAACCGCATACACCATGCCTAGTCCTTCTCTCTCCGTAGTGGTATAATTTCGTTCAGCAGCATTCAATTGTCTACTAGCATAGGCAATTGGAAGATCCATATTACCTTCACCCGTAGGTTGTGCGAGTACACATCCACTAGCATAATTGGATGCATCCACGTGAACATGGAATGGCTTGTTCCAATCTGGTGTGGTCAAGATTGGTGCTGAACATAATCTTCGTTTAAGCTCCTGGAAGGAATTCTCACATTCCTCAGTCCACTCAAAGTTAGTCAGAAGTCCGTACATGGGCTTTGCAATGACAGCATACTTGTGAATGAACCGGCGGTAGTAACCACAATGTCCCATGAAAGCTTGTACTTCCTTGACATTCCTTGGCCTAGGTAGCTCTGCTATGGCTCTCACTTTCTCTTCATCAGTGGATATGCCATTCTTTGACACTATGTGTCCTAAAATCTTACCTTGCCTGACCATGAAAACGCACTTTTCTGGGTTTAGGCAGACTTGATATTCTCTACATTTGTCAAAGATTTATCTCAGTTCAGGAATATGGGTTTGTCTGATGTTGGAATGAGCACAAAGATCATCAACATAGACTTCTAAGTTCTTCCTCAGGAACTCCTTAAATACATGGCACATCAGCCTTTGGAAGGTTGCTGGTGCATTGGTAAGCCCAAATGGCATTACCCGAAAGGCAAATATACCCCACTCAGTGGCAAAAGCGGTCTTATGATGATCTTCTGGAGCTATGGCTACTTGATTGTAGCCCGAAAATCCATCAAGGAAGCTGTACACTTCCTTGCCTGCTACTCTTTCTAAGAGATGTTCTGTGATGGGAAGCGGATAATTATCTCGAATTGTGGCTGCATTAACCTTCTTTAAGTTAATGCACACACGCAGCTTTCCATTTTTCTTGGGCACCACTACGATGGGGGATACCCACTCAGTGTGCTCAATTTCATAGATGAATCCAGCTTCGACCAGTCTATCTATCTCCTCTTTGATCTTAGCAGCATAATTATCATTATATGTGTATGGCTTTTGCTTAGAAGGTTTGGCATCCGAGGTCATGGGGATAGTGTGTGAGCAGATGTCTGGATCAACACCCTTCAAATCCTTGTAACTCCAAGTGAATACATCTCTGTATTCTCATAGCAATGCTATCAATTCTTGCTCTTCTTCTTCCGTCAGGTCATGGCCTATGTACGTGCATCTTTCTTCTCCCTCTTCGATGGCTACAACCACTTACTTCGTGGTTTCTTTGTTATCATAGGCCTCTCCTGATTGTGCCTCTCGTTTAGGCATTCTGATCATGATTCTCCTGTCATCTATCTCATACTTCTTAAAATTTTCTGGGACCTCAAACAAAGATTCCTCCTCTTCTTGTGTGACTTCTTTCTTCTTCCTTTTCTTTCCTTCTTCCTTAGGGGTTACATGTGTGGCTAGCCTTATGTCTTTTGTAAGCTCTCCGTGCCTCTGGGGTTGAAATTTGACTTCATAGAAGTATTCTTCATCTGATGCAAAAGGTGGGTCCATAATGATTGACTCTAGATCGGAGTCGCTCGCATCCTCAAATGCATCAGGGCTAGGTTCACACTCTTCTAAAACTGCCTCTCCCATGATCGGCTCTATGGAGAAGACTGAAATGTCATAGCCCTCCTCATCGCAGTGAGGTGTCCATTGTTCTTCATTGATGGCTACATCCATGGTTGCTAGAATTTCTACCCAGCCGTGAGGTTTGAATTCTTCGTCTGGAAAAACTACAGGTGCATAGGCTGGGTCTTGGATTGATCTATGGGTTTCTTTTGCACCTATCTCCCTGGATTTTTCTCTCTTCTCTTCTTCTACTGCTACCTTACACATCCATAAGTGAGTGTCTTCATGCATCCATGAGGATCCTGATCCTAGGGAATGCACCGATTCCGTATCATCTTTGGCTCTATGGATGGGGTTCCATTGGATAGGAGGGACATCTCTATGAGAATAATCCTTGAGATTGACTTTGGTTGTAACACCTAAGTGCTGCAAATACAAAGAATTGGTTCCCCAATCCTGTACCACTTGCAACTGCCGCATAAATGGTCTTCCCAAAATCATCTCATAGGCTTGATTTTTGCTAAAGTCACAGATAGCAAATGTGTGCTCAAACTCTACACCACAAGTGGTGAGAGTTATCCCCTCGAGTAGTCCTAAGGGTCTTTCTATGTGACCATCGGCCATCTGCAATTTCATTCTCGTTGGCTTGAGTGCTGGCTTGCCCCAACGCTTCCATAGGGAAGTGGTGGCAATTGCAACTCCTACACCTGAGTCCAAAATTGCCTTGATGGTGTACTCCTGGTAGGTAATGGGAAGATATGTGTTCCCTTCTTCACCTTCACACATATCTCCTATCTTATCCAAGGGTATCTCTGGCACTGTCCTATGTGATCCTACCTGGGAATGAGGTTTCACTATCGCTGGTACTTGGTTGGCGACATGTTTCCATAATTCAGGTCTAACCTTGAGTAGCTCTTCTAACTTGAGATTGCACTGCACTTTAGTGTTTTTCACTACCTCTGTGTTCCTAGGTAAGACTGAGTCCTCATTTTGTACCATGACCGTGGGTGCTCTCATACAAGTAGACTTAGCTTCCCATGGGCCTGTGAAGTGGGGTAATTCTTGTAGAGAGTTAGACTCAAAGTCTAGTCTTTCCTGAGAGTGGGTGCTCTCCTCCTCCTCATAAATGGATGGGATGTCTTGTGGGAATTGGTCGCGTCCATCATCCACAAGTTCAATAGGAGGAGGGACTTCACTCTCTTTAGCCCATTTGTCTTCTTGAATCTCGCGTAGGAATTCTGGTGTGAACCGATTCATAGAAGATGATGTGTCTGGCTCCGTAGAGTTAGGCACATAGGCTTCAGGCACATAGGCTTCCTGAGTAGGAATGCTTACTCTTTCACTTGCCTTGTCCTTGTGTTGAGAGGCAGGTTCCTTTTCTGATTGTGCAATCAGCTTCTCTATTCTTTCTAACAGTCCATCAAAGTGCAACTGTGTCTTCGCTGAACTAGAGATGTTAAATAGGCGACTGGCTTCAAACATGGTCTGAGCCAATTCCACCATCTTAGCACAAATTTTGGTTCGTTCTAGCTCTAGTTCTGCTCTAGGGTAACACTTTTCATGATCAGTTACGTTTGGCCCTTCTTGGATTCTGGCCTGACATGCTTTAAGCATCATATTAAGGTCCTCGAGAGTGGGATCTGCTAAGACTGATCCTACTCTTGGGGGTGGTGGGTTTAGGTGAGGCGGGTTGGAAGGTTGCGGTTCGGATGGAGTTGGGAATGGTGGAGGTGATGGAGGTGGGGCAGTGTGAGAGGGAGTTTGAGCTGTGAGTTCAGTTATCCTGGTCTTTGTTTCTCTCAGGCTTTCCTCGAGTTCACTCATCTTTTTTGCCCATTGTCTTTTCATTCTTTCACGACTATCTCTCCAAGCTCTAGTCCTCTTCTTTGTCATGCTCTCTGTTTCACTAGAGCCACTTGCTTAGCTGGTGTGGGTAGCTCAGGGACAGGGCATCTCTCCAAGTATTGCCTAAATCTTCTTCCTGCAAGTCTCACGGTTTCTTGAGGGGTTTGCTTAAAGCTGTGAATCAATGAGGAGGTATTATGTCTTATGCCACTCTTAGAGAATTCAATAATGAAAGCCTCTAGGAGTTGGTCTATGCTCCTGAACTGTCTCTCATTCAATGGTTGGAACCACGTGAGGGCTGTGTTCCTAAGGGTTAGACCAAAGGCATTATATTGTGTGAATAGGTCCTCCACTTGTTCTGCTCTCAAGACTTGCCTAAACTCTGCCACATGATCGTATGGGTCTCTTGTGCCATCGAAGTAATTTTTCATGGACTTGACTAACTGAGTCGGTCTCAGAGTCCTTGTGTGCTCTCTAGGTCGTGGTAGAGGGAACTCATCCGCATTTATTTGATTCCTGGGAGCTCTAAGTACCTCAGGCTCGACTCTGTTTGTTTCTGTCCTCGTTCTTTCTCTGCCCCCTAGGTTAGCAAAGCTTACTTCTGGCCTATCTCTACTTCTGTCTCTTTGAGTTCCATGAGCTTGGGATGTTCCCGCTCCAGGGTGACCGTAGGACACATTTGATCTTGGTTGGGGGAAAATAATTTCACCTTTCCAAGTGTAAGCATGCCTATCATTTCCTGTCACCACAAAGATCCTCTCTGAAGCGTGATCCAAGTAAGCCACTCTGCCTGGGCTATCAGGATCCTTAAACTCATAGATCATGATTGAATTGGTCGATCAGATTTATACCTCCAAAAGGCTTCGTCAGTTCCTCGGTTCAGAAGCAGATCTATGCTCTTATTATCTTGGGGAATCCACTCTGGTGTGATAATCCTAGTGAGAACAGATTTGCCTCGGGGGGTCCTTGGTTCTTCACCCATGCTTCCCTGCTCTAGGTCACCTGAGTCCGTTCCTGGGATCTCATTCCCAAATTCATCCGTCCTATCTGGATGACTGGTGACTACATATATTGTCCCTTCCTTGTCTAAGTAGGCTCCGTTTTTGAACTTGACAGTTGGGCGCTCTAGTCCAATAGATTGGTCAGAGTTTTTAATCTGGACCACGGATCTTCCTAGACCGTCCTCATAGATGCTAGCACCTAATCGGTTGGTCCTAAGGTATTCCAACTGCGTCTTGTACGGGCCTTCTACCCTGTGCAAGTATGGAACTCCTGAACTTCCCGTAGGTCTGTCCATGCCTTGAGACATCTCTGATTCACTAGTCTCAGAGCTAGGGTAGTATGAGTGGTGGCTCAACTGCTGGGCCCAAGACCTAGCAGTGTGGTTGACACTAGCCTCTGAAGACCTAAGACTTTGTCTATCTCTCCCTAGATGTCGCCCTGATCTAAGGTTCATAAGCCTAATTGAATAGCCCAATTTTGCCCAAGTACAACCTCGTTGCAGAGTCCTTTTGTATCAGTTACTTGATTCTTTTTAGTTGATTACCGTGTTAAAATTCTTGTCTGATATCACGTCGTAAGGTATATTTGAGTGTAGTTCCGCACTTAAAGTTGATCATTCCACGTTAAGTTCTTTTCCTTTAAAGTTCTCGACAGTACAAAGATTATGTTCTTAGCTTGAACTTGAAAGTTTAGGTATTCTTCAACTTGATAATTGCCTCTCGTCGCCCTGACTTACTCCTACCTCTAGTCGTTCTTAGCCTAAGCTAGGAATTGACGAAGGGGAGTTGAGAATATTCTGACCTTTCTTGCTGATCCTTGCTCTTTAGTGCTCCAGAAGTTGATTCTCAAGCTTGCACAAAGCCCTTGCTTGGACGTTCTCAAGTGCTTCTCAATAGACCTGCATCAGTCCCAAGATTAGCTCCAAACTTAAATTCAATTGACAGACTAGACCACTTTCATGCATGTGACTCACCAACCAAATTATCTCTTGCCTTTATAAAAAACAATCCCAAGGATCCCTCAGTTTTCCTACCTGGGGTATGGTTAACTTCAAGAAACCCTATCTAATAATCCTGATCTTAATTTTCACATAACCAGTGGAAGTTTTGGTTGTACTCCTCACAAGCTTTCCGACAAAACAAGAATCACAGCAATTGGATTTCGTATGAGGAAGTTATGTCAGTTCAGGCTTCAGGGATCAAAACAGGGTTTAAAACAGTTTAATCAAGCAAGCAGAAATTCTTGAATTACTTGGGTTGCGGCCTCAACATGCAATGCCAACCCTGAGTGTTTGTCCCACAAATTGACCAAATTAGCCCCCTATTCTTTACCCTAGAAAATTGGCCAAATTTGCCCTTCTAACGCGTTCGCAAGTTCTGTCAATCGCGATTGACAGGTCAGTCGCGATTGATGTGTCGATCGCGATTGACAGGTCCGTCGTGGCTGTCAGTCGCAATTGATGTGTCGATCGCGATTGACACGTGGCTCGAAAAGTCAATCAGTCATGGTCAAAGGGTCGTTGACTCTGTCAGTCGCGATTGACAGAGCCGTCGTGGGCTGTCAGTCGCGATTGATGGAGCGATCGCGATTGATGACTCGATCGCGATTGACACGTGTCACGCGTATGATCTGTCCGTCGTGGTCAAACAATCGTTGACTGTGTCGGTCGTGATTGACAGAGCCGTCGTGGGTTGTCAGTCGCGATTGATGGAGCGATCGCGATTGATGACTCGATCGCGATTGACACGTGTCACGCGTATGATCTGTCCGTCGTGGTCAATCGGTCGTTGACTCTGTCGGTCGTGATTGACAGAGCCGTCGTGGGCTGCCAGTCGCGATTGACTGGTCGATCGCGATTGACAGATCTGTCCGTCGTGGTTTGTCGATCGCGATTGACAGAGCGATCGCGATTGACAGAAATCTGATGAATTTCAAAAATCTAAACACAATTTCGGGAAGCTCTAGGCCTGTAGATCATGGTTTTGCACTTTGTTTGGCAAATGGAGCATTTTTTTTGTCAGTCACGATTGACAGAGACCGGCAACACAGAGACAGTTGCCGAGATTTCCGTACCTGCGTGAAGTGCTGGAGAAGATGATGCAGCATGTACTTGCAAGATAGCTCAAGAAACATGCAAAAACAGCACACACAATATTGCTCTCTTGCTCTCTCTCACAAGTGGAATGAGGGGAATGGAAGGAGAAAGGAAATATAGTCAAAAACCTGAAATTTTTGCGATGATGGAGATGGAGGTGGGAGATGGTGATGATGATGATGGTGATGAAGGAAACAAAAGGAAATAGATAAAAGTGAAGAAAATACCTATAACTCCAACGCTTCAACTCTACGTCTTACCATCACACGCTCGTCCTCAAAGCTCGATCCCCGGCAACGGCGCCAAAATTTGGTGTAGCTCAGTGATGAGTAGCACCTCCTTTAATGTCAATCCAGGAAGACGTGAGGATGGTATGAAGACCTCGAGCAAGTAGAGGCACAAATGCGTGAGTGAGAAGCACACAAGCATGCACACACATACACACACACGCGCACACACGGCAAGACAAAGAGTGAGAAGCAATGGAGTTCTTAGTTTACTTTCAGAAAGCTCTTACAAGTTCATTTCAATTACAATCTAAACTCAAAAATGAGCTCTCTAGCTCTATTTATAGTTTTTGACTAGGTTTTGGCCCTGTCCAGACCTACTGTCCGGCCTAGTTAAAAATTAGGTTCCAGGGCCAATTTGAGGGCTTAAACGGAGTCTAAAAAATACGAAAATTGATATGGAGGCACTTCTAAGGCTCCTTAAGCTCAAGGACTCCTTGGCTTGCACAAAATGGAGCTACAAAAATACGAAATGGTATTTACAATGGTTTTTAGTGATTAAAATCACTATTTGTATAGGGATTTTCTCTGTTGGTTTGTTGTACACATCTTTGAGCTCCCTACTTGCTCTTTCTTCTTGTGTGCTCCACTCCTTGATGTCTGAAAAATTTAGATGGCCTACTTGCCAGATCTTCTTTGGCTACTGTGTCTGCTTGTGCTATCTCTTCGTTCCGACCCTCTTTGTCTTGTGGCTCCTTCGGTTCCCTGACTGCTGCCAACACAGTACATCTACAACTTAGATCTCGCAAAATAGTGTAAAGTTTTCCATGAGAGATAACTCATCTTGAAGCCAGTAGTCTCAACTATAAGTTGATCAAAAGACTTCTGTGAAACGGGACAAGTACTCACACTACTATGTCTGAAAGTAAAGGCATCCAAAACTGGTGAAGTTTTTCCGTAAACTTCAGATAGTGCTCATTCACTGAAGGAAGCTTAGGTATTACTTCCTTACTTCATTAACAATCATTTGAAGTAATTACAAACAGAATTGCAGTTGATTCCGGCAACATTCAGGTAAGATTACGGTGCAATTACAGTGATAGTCCGGTAACAGTCTGGTGAAGTTCCGGTGATATTCTGGTGAATTTAAAACATATCAATAAAGCTTTCAGTTTCAGGAAGTTTGCTAAGCTATTGATGATTATAGAGGTGTTCTAATATCACTCTAGCTTAGTTCTTATGGCGTGGTGAATTCCGCAGTTGAGCTTTAGCTAGTTAAGCTCACTCATAGCATTAATAAGAAGTACAAGAGCTCAACAGTTGATGATAAGCCGTTAGACGTCAACAAGTAGTTAGAGCTCAACACTCATGAGCAGTGCATGTCTGCAGTAGACTTAGATGTTTGGTACTTTGACAGTGGGGCGACCAAACATATTACCTCGCAGCACAGTTTCTTCTCTTCACTCAAGCCTACCCCTACAGGGAATACTGTTACATGCGCCAACTCCTCTTATCTTGTTATGGGAGTCGGTAAGATCATTTTGACTACTGCTAATGGTAGTTCTTTCACTTTGTCAGATGCTTTATTTGTGCCAGGGATCAAGAAGAACCTGTTATCAATTTTGCATTAGCCAAGATTGGCTTGGTTGTGAAATTTATTGATGACAGGTGTACAGTTCATGATATGTCAAATGGCGATGTGATTATTGCTTTTGGCATTTTATGTTGTGGGCTGTATAAGCTCATAGACTATGAAAGATCTGTAAATGATTTGGCATGTGTAGTAAATGATTCTCAGGCTATGTGAGATGCAAAGATTTGGCATGCATGCTTTGGTCATCTGAATTTTGCTCGTTTGCTATGCCTGCAGAAATCTAAAATAGTGTCCTCTTTGCCCAAGCTTGAGGCACTTGGAAAACATGTATGTGAAGGCTGTATTTTGGGCAAAATGCAGCATTCCTCCTTTCCAAAAGATGGTTCAGTTGGGGCTATGCAGAAATTGCATACGTAGTGATGTCTGTGGTCCTATGCAGACACCTTCTTTTGGAAACTAACTTTACTTCATGGATTTCATTGATGATTTTTCTAGGCATGCATGGGTATATCCATTGAAGGCAAAGTCCGAAGTATTCATGTGCTTCAAAAAGTTTTTGGTTTTAGCTGAAAATCTGTCAGCATGTAAAATGAGCACCCTCCGTTCTGACCAAGGGGGGGAATATATGTCTTCTGATTTTAATGCATTTCTCGCTGAATGTGGAATAAAAAACCAATGTACAGTGCCGTATACACCTCAATAGAATGGAGTTGCTGAACAAAAGAATAGGTCACTCATGGAGATGGCGAGGTGTATACGGCATATAGTTTCTGGCTTGAGGCTGTCATGTGTGCAGCATATGTACTGAACATGTGTCCCACTAAAGTGCTGTAGTCTATATGTTAGCTCCAAGGACATGTATGATACTTTGATGCCTCTTTTTACACGTGGATAGTCTACTGCTAGTCTTAATGAGGCTCAACCTTTACAGGTTTCATGTGATAAAGTAGATGATTCCATTTCTGATGCAAATTTACATGATGCACTTATTGATGAGAGCTCTGATATTGAGCAAGCAAAAACTATGCCAAATAGGTTGGTGTAGACCTTGTGTGACAGTAAATTAGATGCACCTCTATCATATCGTACTCGATCAGGCTCTCATAGTGCCTCTTTTGCATCAGATTGCTATGCTATGGCTGCATCTAGTCTCTGTGATGAGAATGAGCCTGTTTTGTTTGATGAAGCACAAAATTCTGAAAATTGGATGGTTGTTATGCAATCTGAATATGATGCTATAATGAAGAATGCCACTTGGTCTTTATGTGACTTGCCTCCCGGCAAGAAGGCCATTGGCACTAAGTGGGTATACAAGCTGAAGCGTAAACCGGATGGTACATTTGACAGGTATAAGGCTAGGCTTGTTGCAAAGGGTTATGCACAGGAAAGAGGCATTGATTTTGATGAGATCTTTGCACCTACATGTCGTATGACTACTTTTCGGAGCATTTGTGCACTTCCAGCTCATCATGGTTGGAATGTACATCAGTTGGACATTAAAACAGCATTTCTGAATGGTGACTTGCATGAAGAAGTGTATGTTTTTCAGCCTCTTGGCTTTGTGTAGAAAGGGCATGAAAACTAGGTGTGCAGGTTAAAGAAGGCATTATATGGTTTAAAGCAAGCACCACGTGCTTGGTATAAGAAGATACATGCCTATTTGATTGCACATGGTTTTGAGAACAGTCCAACTGAAAGCACCTTATATGTTAAGCGTGCTAATGATGTGCTTCTGATCATTCTTGTCTATGTTGATGATATGCTGCTCACTAGTCCTATTGAGAAGCATATTGCTGATTTTAAGGCTGATTTGCATGCCTCATTTGAGATGTCTGATTTGGGGCATTTGCATCACTATTTGGGCATCCAGTTTATGCAAGTTGATGGTGGAATGGCGTTGTGTCAAACGAAATATATTGACACATTATTGCAGTGTTTTGGCCTTGAAGACTGTAAGCCTATTGCCACTCCTATGGAGACAGGTTTACAATTGAGTCTTCATGATGTTGGAGATGAATTTGATGCTCTTCTCTATCAGCAGGCTGTTGGATGCCTGATTTACTTATGCATTACTTGGCCAGATATTCAGTTTGCTATCTCACAGATGAGCAGGTTTATGCAGTGCCCAGGAGTCAAGGATTGGCAAGCGGTTAAGCGCATCTTTCGCTACTTGAGTGGTACTTGGCTACTTGGGTTGTTTAATCCCAAGGGGGGATCACTACAGCCAGATTTGCATGCTGATTGGGTTGGTTGCTATGACACTCGTGTGTCCACTAGTGGCTTTTGCTTCATGCTTGGTAGCTCATGTACATCTTGGTTGAGCAAGAAGCAGCCTACTATGGCCACTTCTAGTTGTGAGGCTGAGTATAGGGCAGCTTTCACAGCTACTCTTGAGTGTGTGTGGCTCAGACGCCTTATGGCTGATTTGGGTGTTGGTCAATTTTCTGCCACCACCATCTTCATTAACAGTCAGAGCGCATTGGCAGTTGCGAACAACGTTGTGTTCCATGCTCGCACTAAGCACATTGAGATGCATTATCATTATGTGAGGAAGAGGTTCTCTGCTGGGAGATCAGCTTGGCATATGTGCCCATGCAAGAGAACATTTGAGACCTTTTCACGAAGGCTCTGCCGAGGGAGAAGTTTGAAGCTTTCCGCAAAGCTTTGGGCTTACTTCCTTTTGTGGAGTGATTTCCACATAGCTTGGCACTTCCTTATACATGAGTGCCAGCTACTTGCTCATCGCATCACTCCCAGGGGGGATTTGTTAATATATTTAGGTAGTGATGTGTGTGAACACTCTAGGACCGTCGGGGGACTTTTTTCCCTCTTTAGGAGTTTTTTTTTCTCGGCTTGTATATACACCTATTGCCCTAATGGGCTACTTATCTTTGTACATTCTCTAGTAATACATTCAGTATTGTGTGTTGTGCTCCAAGCTTCTTCTTCTTCCTTGTGTTGTTCGCGTGCTTCCGCAAACGTCTAACTCCAACAGGAGATGCATTTGATGTTGTTCTGTATCAGCAGGCTGTTGGATGCTGGATTTACTTTTGCATTACTCTGCCAGATATTCAATTTGCTATCTCAAAGATGAGCAGGTTTATGCATTGCCCAGGAGTCAAGCATTGGCAAGTGGTTAAGTGCATGTTTCGCTACTTGAGTGGTACTTGGCTACTTGGGTTGTTTTATCCCAAGGGGAGATCACTACCTCCAGATTGGCATGCTTTTTCTGGCTCTGATTGGGCTAGTTGCTATGACACTGGTGTGTCCAGTAGTGGCTTTTGCTTCATGCTTGGTAGCTCATGTATATCTTGGTTGAGCAAGAAGCAGCCTACTGTGGCCACTTCTAGTTGTGAGGTTGAGTATACGGCAACTTTCATAGCTATTGTTGAGTGTGTGTGTGGCTCAGATACCTTATGGCTGATTTGGGTGTTGGTCAGTCTTCTGCCACCACCATCTTCACTGACAGTCAGAGTGCATTGGTAGTTGTGAGGAACCCTGTGTTCGATGCTAGCACTAAGCACATTGAGGTGCATTATCATTATGTCAAGGAGAGGTTCTCTGTTGGGGAGATCAGCTTGGCATATGTGCCCATGCAGGAGAACATTGCAGGCCTTTTCACGAAGGCTCTCTATAGGGATAAATTTGAAGCTTTCCACAAAGCTTTGGGCTTACTTCCTTTTGTGGAGTGATTTCCACATAGCTTGGCACTTCCTTATACATGAGTGCTAGCTGCTTGTTCACTGCATCACTCCCAGGGGGGATTTGTTGATATATTTAGGTAGTGATGTGTGTGAACACTCTAGGACTGTCGGGGCACTTTTTTCCCAATTTAGGAGGTTTTTTTCCCCGCCTTGTATATACGCCTATTGCCCTAATGGGCTATGTATCTTTGTACATTCTCTAGTAATACATTCAGTATTGTGTGTTGTGCTCCAAGCTTCTTCTTCTTCCTTGTGTTGTTCGCGTGCTTCCGTAGACGTCTAACTCCAGCACTAAACACTTTGTTTATCTTGCCAAAGATTTTTCAATTGAAGAACCAGGATCATATGAAGAAGCAAAAACTAAGAGAGAATGGCTAGAAGCTGTGGATGAAGAGATTGAAGCACTCAAAGAAAGTGACACATGGGAACTAGTACCAAAGAAAGAGTCCATGAAGGTAATTAGATCCAGATGGATCTACAAACTCAAAAGAAATTTTGATGGGTCAATAAACAGGTACAAAGCCAGAGTGGTGGCCAAAGGTTTTGCACAAACCCAAGGCATTGACTATGAAGAAACATTCTCACCTGTAGCCAAGATGCCAACCATCAGGGTATTGGTAAGTGTGGTTGCATCTAAAAATTGGAACATGTATCAATTGGATGTAAAAAATGCATTTCTTAATGGATGGATTTCAGAGGAGGTATACATGTCACAATCTCCTAGCTATGAGGATCCAAACAAGGTAACATATGTGTGCAAATTGAATAAAGCTCTTTATGGATTGAAGTAGGCACCTAGGGCATGGAATCATAGGTTGATCACATACCTTCAAGACCAAGGTTTTGTCATGAGCAAGGCAGACACTTCTCTATTCATCAAGAGAAGTAATTCAGAGGTAATATAACTATGTGTATATGTTGATGATATCATATTTACAGTTAATGATGTCAATGGAATCAAAAAAATCAAGAGCTAGATGATGGAGTTCAAGATTAGTGATCTTGGTCTACTAAAGTATTTTCTTGGACTTGAGTTATTCTATACTAACTCTGGAATCTATATTACTCGGAAAAATACATATAGTGTTGGTGCATGACAATCATCAATTGAAGGATTATGGAGAAATGAAGTCAAGGAGTCAAGAAGGAAACAAAGTCAGATGGTTGAAGGAAGGACATTTTTCAGAAAACTCAAAGATATGTACACATATGTACATTAGCTGACTTATACCCTTGTTTAAGTCATACACTTGTATATATTCATCTATAAATATGTTTGAAAATGTCGGGCAAGTAGAGCAGAAGAGATTTGAGAATAGGAAGAGAGAAATTAGTGTCATTAGACACATGAAGAGTGAGTGAATTGTCCATCCTCACTTAGATGTAAATTTTCTGAGAAATCGAAAAATTTTGCGCCCGATATTTTGCTGTCTGCTCCCTCTGTGTTTAATCTTTTGAGAAATCCTTTTGCACGTATCTAAGTCCATAGCTAATCCATCTATGGCTAGAATTTGAGAGGTTAATTGTAATCAGGCTGTGAGAATTTTGATTAGGAACATTCATATGTAAGAATGTTCTAACAGTCGAGAAATCTGGCGCACATTTCATCTTCAATGAAATGATCATTGCTCAGTCTACAGTGTAAAGTTTTACACAAATGAGGGCTTAAAATCTAAGTTGGAAGGTAAGCTATCTATGGCTAAAAGATCTTGATCAAACGGGATTTACTTTGGGAGAACCAGTGCTAAGAAGTTGCAGGTGTCAAAGTCGCCATTGCAGAGAAGCATTTTCAGACATAGGTAAAGTGTTTCACACATTTCTCTGTGTGTACTTAATCTTTTTGAGAGATTTAACTTGGCAAAGTTGCGCAACCTTAAGGCGAAGTGTTGTGCAAAGTTTTATCAAAAACTTTACAGGATTGATTAGTCAATGAGTGACTAATCTGCAGCAGACTTTTCTGAAGAAACTCAAATTTTTAGAATAATCAATTTTCTGATAATTTGGTGAAGATTCTCTAAATTAGGTGGAGTCTAAAGTTGATCTTGATATAGAGGTGATCTAAATTCAAGGTTAACTTGTTCTTTTGGAGATTAACACTCTCCATCAGTGGTATCAGAGCAGGTTGTGTCAAAATTGAAGTGAAGAAGACTCCGACTATTGCAGAAATACAAAACTTTACATTTTGAAGGTGCAGAAGGGTAAAGGTTGAAGAAAGATTGAAGTAAGACATACAAAGAGCATCAAAAGGATCAGAAGGAGCAACATTCGAAGTAAAGGTACATTTATTATCTGTAAAGGTTAAAGATTTGAAGCTACAGGTGAAGTAAAGATGGGAGATAGTCTCCAAATTGAAAAGTTGGATAGAGAGAACTATCCTGCATGGTCTATGAGGATGGAAGCTCACCTTATGAGCAAAGATCTGATAGGATACATCACAGGAGATGAAGAAAAGCCAGAATTCAGAGATCCTAGTGTTCCAACTAGGGAGCAGCTTGCAGATTTGAAGAATTGGATGAAGAAGGATGCTCAAGCAAGAAGCATCATCTACATGGCAGTCAATGACTATTTGCTTCCTCACATTAGAGGACTTGAAAGTGCTTGTGACATTTGGAATGCTTTGGAAGAGCATTTCCAAAATACAACCAAATCAAGGAAGGCTTCACTATGGGCAGAGTTTACTACCTTCAAGAAGAAGGCCTCACAATCAATTTCTGATTATGTGACAAAGATGAAGGACATTGCAGATTCTTTAGGTGCAGTTGATGAAGATATTGAAGAAGACAAATTGGTAAGACAAATACTCACAGGACTAAGAGGAGATGAGAAATGGAAGCCTTTCATTTTATCTACAGAACTTTCATTAGATCACTTTACTCCTGATTTGAATCAATTGTTAGGTCATATGCTAACTTTTGAGAATGATGTCAAAGGAGATGTTGATAAGAGTGCAGGTCATGCAATGTATTCTAAAGACAAGAAGAAAGCCAACAAAGGGAAGCAACAATCAGGTGAAGAAGAAGGTACATCAAACCAAGCAAACTTCATAAGAGGAAGAGGAAATGGCAGAAGTAGAGGAAGAGGCAGAAACAACAAAGATAATGCAAGAGCTTGTTGGATATGTGGTAAGACCAATCATCTATCTCATGATTGTTGGCACAATAATCAAAACAATGGTAATTATCATAACTTTAATCAAAGAGCAACAGGAGGTAGATTTCAGAGAGGAAATTTCAGAGGTAGAGGTGGTAGGAATTCTTTTGGAAGAGGTGGTGGAAGAAACTTCCAAAATCAATCCTATAATAACACCTACTACAACTATGCATCAGATCAAAAGGAGGATTCGACTCTCATTATGAATACATGTGAAACCTCACATGAGGACATGAGAGTGTTCTATATTGATTCAGGATGTAGTAATAATTTAAGTGGAAATATTGCTTTGATGACTGACCTAGATCATAATGCAATTAATCATACAGTGCAGACAGGTGATAATACAAAGCATAAGGTAAAGTCAATTGGTTCAGTCAAAGCTAAGGATGGGAGCACTCTTCTGAGTAAGGTACTTTATGTTCCCACAATTCCAAAGAATTTGATCAGTGTAGGTCAAATTGTGGAAAAAGGATATGAGGTAAGGTTCACAAATGATGGAGTTTATGTGGAAGACCCTAGTCAAGGGTATAAACAAGTTATTGCAGGAAAGAAAGAAGGAAGGCTTTTCACATTGAAGGTACAAGGAAATGTTGGACATGCTATGTTCACATATGGAGAGCAGAAGGTGTCAGAATTGGATCTTTGGCACAAAAGACTTGGACACTTTAATGAAAGAGGTATCAAAGAAATGATTAACAATGATTCAGTGCTTGGTATGCCTAACATTGCAGGTCAACACATGACATACAGATGTGAGGCATGTCAATTAGGTAAGGCTCATAAGCAATCATATTCCAAGCATGGATTTATGTATTCAGAAAGACTTGAATTGGTGCATACAGATGTGTGGGGTCCTTCAAAGGACTTTAGTATAAATGGTTCAAGATATTATGTCATATATGTTGATGATGCTACCAGGTGGATCACAATTTATGTGATTAAGGAAAAGTCAGAAGTGTTTAATACATTTAAACACTATCATGCATATGCAGAAAGGATTACAGGTCAAAAATTGAAGAGACTAAGGTCAGATGGAGGGGGAGAGTATTTTTCAAATGAGTTCAATGATTATTTGTGGAATGCAGGTATAAAGAGAGAAGTTACTTGCAGGTACTCTCCTCAACAAAATGGGGTAGCAGAAAGAAGAAATAGGACTCTTGCTGAGTTTGCAAGGTCCATGATGAAAGAGAAGAATTGCCCAAATTATTTGTGGGCTGAGGCTATTAATACAGCTACATATTTGGTTAATAGATTGCCTTGTAAAGCTTTGCAGGGTATGACACCATATGAAGCTTGGTGGGGTAAGAAACCTACCTTGGATCATTGCAGAATATTTGGATGCTTGGCATATGCATATGTGCCATCTCAATTGAGGCATAAGTTGGAGCCTAAGGCAGAGAAGTATGTATTCATTGGTTATGATGATAAGCAAATGGGATACAGGTTGTGGAGTCCATCCACAAAGCAATTTATTGTATCCAAGGATGTTACATTTGATGAGCAAGGTACTTGGTATGCAGGTAAATATAATGTACATGCAGATGATGAAGAAGTAGTGGAACAAAGGAAAGGTAAAGCAAAGGTTCAATTACTTGATGAAAGTGAGAGTAATGAAGTGCAGATTGAAGTTGAAGAGAGGCCAAGGTTTGATCCAGAATGTGATGAACCAGAGACCTCAAGAAGTGCAGAAGTTAGGAGATCATCTAGGCACAAATGGCAACCTACAAGGTATAGCTATGACACTTCATTCTTGACTACTAAAGATTATGCTTATTTGGTAAAAGCAGATGAAGACCCTTCTACATATGAAGAAGCTAAAGGGAAGAAGAATTGGGAAGATGCTATGCAAGAGGAGTATGATGCATTGATAGAGAATCAAACATGGGATTTGGTTCCTAAACCTAATAGTCAGAAGATCATTGGATGTAAGTGGGTTTACAAAACAAAGAGGTTTGCAGATGGAAGTGTGTCTAGATACAAAGCTAGACTTGTTGTGAAAGGGTATGCACAGACATATGGAGTGGACTATGATGAGACTTATAGTCCTGTGGCAAAGATGACAACCATCAGGACACTCATTGCAATTGCTGCTTG
>CM035411.1:60514408-60523964 GCA_020310875.1 Ceratopteris richardii
GAGACAACTTCCAACCTTTGCAAGCAGCAATTGCAATGAGGGTTTTGATTGTTGTCATCTTTGCCACAGGACTATAAGTCTCATCATAGTCCACTCCATATGTCTGTGCATACCCTTTCACAACAAGTCTAGCTTTGTGTCTAGACACACTTCCATCTACAAATCTCTTTGTTTTGTAAACCCACTTACATCCAATAATTTTCTGGCTATTAGGTTTAGGAACTAGATCCCAAGTCTGATTCTCTATCAATGCATCATACTCCTCTTGCATGGCTTCTTCCCAATTTCTCTGGCATTTGGCTTCATCATATGTAGATGGATCTTCATCTGCTTTTACCAAATAAGCATAATCTTTAGTAGTCAAGAATGAAGTGTCATAGCTATACCTTGTAGGTTGCCATTTGTGCCTAGATGACCTCCTAACTTCTGCACTTCTTGAAGTCTCTGGTTCATCACATTCTGGATCAAACCTTGGCCTCTCTTCTACTTCAACCTGTACTTCATTGTTCTCACTTTCATCAAGTAATTGAATCTTAGCTTTACTTTTTCTTTGTTCCACTACTTCTTCATCATCTGCATGTACATTATATTTACCTGCATACCAAGTACCTTGCTCATCAAATGTAACATCCTTGGATACAAGGAATTGCTTTGTGGATGGACTCCACAACCTGTATCCCATTTGCTTATCATCATAACCAATGAATACATACTTTTCTGCCTTAGGCTCCAACTTATGCCTCAATTGAGATGGCACATATGCATATGCCAAGCATCCAAATATTCTGCAATGATCCAAGGTAGGTTTCTTACCCCACCAAGCTTCATATGGTGTCATATCTTGCAAAGCTTTACAAGGCAATCTATTGACCAAATAAGTAGCTGTGTTTACAGCCTCTGCCCACAAATAATTTGGACAATTCTTCTCTTTCATCATGGACCTTGCAAACTCAACAAGAGTCCTATTTCTTCTTTCTGCTACCCCATTTTGTTGAGGAGAATACCTGCAAGTAACTTCTCTCTTTATACCTGCATTCCACAAATAATCATTGAACTCATTTGAAAAATACTCTCCCCCTCCATCTGACCTTAGTCTCTTCAATTTTTGACCTGTAATCCTTTCTGCATATGTATGATAGTGTTTAAATGTATTAAACACTTCTGACTTTTCTTTAATCACATAAATTGTGATCCACCTGGTAGCATCATCAACATATATGACATAATATCTTGAACCATTTATACTAAAGTCCTTTGAAGGACCACACACATCTGTATGCACCAATTCAAGTCTTTCTGAATACATAAACCCATGCTTGGAATAGGATTGCTTATGAGCCTTACCTAATTGACATGCCTCACATCTGTATGTCATGTGTTGACCTGCAATGTTAGGCAATCCAAGCACTGAATCATTGTTAATCATTTCTTTAATACCTCTTTCATTAAAGTGTCCAAGTCTTTTGTGCCAAAGATCCAATTCTGACACCTTCTGCTCTCCATATGTGAACATAGCATGTCCAACATTTCCTTGTACCTTCAATGTGAAAAGCCTTCCTTCTTTCTTTCCTGTAACAACCTGTTTATACCCTTGACTAGGGTCTTCAACATAAACTCCATCATTGGTGAACCTTACCTCATATCCTTTTTCCACAATTTGACCTACACTGATCAAATTCTTTGGGATTGTGGGAACATAAAGAACCTTACTCAGAAGAGTGCTCCCATCCTTAGCTTTGACTGAACCAATTGACTTTACCTTATGCTTTGTATTATCACCTGTCTGAACTGTATGATTAATTGCATTATGATCTAGGTCAGTCATCAAAGCAATATTTCCACTTAAATGATTACTACATCCTGAATCAATGTAGAACACTCTCATGTCCTCATGTGAGGTTTCACATGTATTCATAATGAGAGTCGAGTCCTCCTTCTGATCTGATGTATAGTTGTAGTAGGTGTTATTATAGGATTGGTTTTGGAAGTTTCTTCCTCCACCTCTTCCAAAAGAATTCCTACCACCTCTACCTCTGAAGTTTCCTCTCTGAAATCTACCACCTCTTGCTCTTTGATTAAAGTTCTGATAATTACCATTGTTTTGATTATTATGCCAACAATCATGAGATAGATGATTGGTCTTACCACATATCCAACAAGCTCTTGCATTATCTTTGTTGTTTCTGCCTCTTCCTCTACTTCTGCCACTTCCTTTTCCTCTTATGAAATTTGTTGGGTTTGATGTACCTTCTTCTTCACTGTTGGGGCTTCACTCACTAATTAGGCATAGATATATGAAGAGATATGAAGACATATGATGGAGGAAAGAAGAAGTGAAGAAAAGACCTACAGAAAATCAAGCCTAAGTGAAGGGACAATTTCACTATTGTAAATTAGTGCAAAATTAGAGTCTAGATGTTTTATTTGATCTTCAGATTTCACGAGTTCAAGTCTAGAAGAATGTAAACCATAGGTATATAAGTTAATTTGAGTCAAAAATGTATATGAGAGAACTCAATTTTGTAATTAGAGTGAGTAGAGAAAAGTCGTGTCTTTTCTGAGAGAGATGGTGAGAGAAAACTTCTGAGTCTGAGAGAGTTTTCCATGGCTGTGAGCAAAACTAGGCCAAGCCATTTTGTACACATCTTCTCTGATAATCAACACATGTTTGTGTAGAAGGATTGAGTCTAATTTCTCTTGTACATTGAGTTCTAAGTCATTTCATATGACTGTGAAAGTTAGTTGACAGTTACGACTTTTTGGCGCACATTTGAATGATCTTCTGAAGGTCAGATCTCGAAGCATGGTGTAAAGTTTTTGATAAGTGATAGCTTGTTTTAAAGCTACTATCCTCAACTACATTTGGTCAAAAGATCTTTGAGAAACGGGACGCATACTCAGAGAAATCAACTTAAGAGTGGAGGTATGTCAAATCGATGAAGTCAATTTCCAGTTTTCAGACATAGTGAAAAGTTTGGTACAAAATCAGAAGATTTTGAAGTTATTGCTTGAAAGTTTTGCTTGTTATGTGTTACTGAACATTAGCAAGAACCTTTCTTAGCAAATGATCAGAAGAATTTGCAAAGATCAAGCTGATATAGATCAGATTGAAAGTTTGAAGAAGAGGCGCAGATTTCTGTGAAGTGAAATTTTTGATTTTCACTAAGTTCAGAGTTGAAGGTTCATATTTAGAGGTTTGCTAAGCTAATGATGGTTATGGAGGTCTTCTAATACCACATTAGTTTAGTTCTTGTGGTGTTTCACACACCAACAAGTTGTATCAGAGCAGATAAGGTCCTCGAGAGTAAAGGAAGAGCAGATACAAGAAGAATTGAAGAGTTCTTTATCAAAGAAGGTGGTAGCTGAGGTGTTCAACAACCAAAAGTCATCAGAAGAGTATTTCGAAGTTATTCCCAAGGGTAAAGATCTACAAAAGGTATTATTCTTTAACTTTATACTTACAGGTTGAAGCAGAAGCAAGGATACCATGGCAGATCATGCGTCCATTGACAAATTGGACAGAGATAACTATCCTGCTTGGGTAATGAGGATGGAGGCCTTACTTATGAGTAAGGACCTAATGGTATATGTGACAGGTGAAGAAGAGAAGCCTAAATTTGAAGATGAAAGTCATCCAAGAAAGGAAGAGCTAGAAGCTTTGAAGCTATGGCAGAAGAGAGATGCAAGTGCAAGAGCTTATATATACAATACTATTACAGATCATTTGTTGCCACATATCAGAGGTTTAGAAACAGCTGAAGATATTTGGAATGCTTTGGAAGACCACTTCCAAAACACTACTAAAGCTAGGAAAGCTAGCTTATGGTCAGAGTTCACCACATTCAAGAAAAAGCAAAATCAGAACATTAGTGATTATGTCACTAAGATGAAGGACTTGGCAGATAGCCTTGGATCTATTGATGAGGATATTGAAGATCATAGGTTGATAGCTCAATTACTTGCAGGATTAAGAGGTGATGAAAGGTGGAAGCCTTTTGTACTTTCAACAGAACTCTCATTAAACCATTATGTGCTAGAATTAAATCAATTACTTGGATTGATGCTCACATTTGAGCAAGACTTGAAGTCAGATGGAGACAAAGGTCAAAGTTCTGCAATGTATGTGAAGAACAAAAAGAAAGGAGATAAAGGCAAGGCAAAGGATGAAGAAGAGTCAACAACTCAAGCAAATTATGCAAGAGGAAGAGGTTTTGGCAGAGGTAAAGGTCGAGGAAATGGAAGAGGTAGAGGTAATCAGAACAATAACAAGAAGACATGTTGGATTTGTGGATTGAGCAATCATCTAGCATATGATTGTTGGCACAATCAACAAGGAGCAAGTCAAAATCAGAACAACAATGGCAGAGGAAGAGGTGGAAGGTTTCAGAATCAATTTCAAAGAGGAAGACAAAATTCAAGAGGAAATTATGGAAGAGGTGGTGGAAGAAATTGGAATCAGAACCAATCTTACAACACCACATATTACAATTATGCAAATGATACACAGAATGACAACCATACAACATTGATGATGAATTCAATTAGTTCATCAGAGAAGGAGGATCTTAAGGTATTCTATATTGACTCTGGTTGTTCAAATCATTTGTCAGGTAATATAGAATTATTGTCAGAATTGGAAGAAGGCAATTCAAGTCATACAGTACAAACAGGTGATAATACAAAACATAATGTGCATTCAATTGGAAAAGTGAAGTGCAGGAGTGGAGCTGATTTATTAACAAATGTTTTGTATGTTCCAACAATACCAAAGAATCTGATTAGTGTTGGACAAATAGTGGAAAAAGGTTTTCAAGTCAGATTTACAAATGAAGGGGTATTTGTTGAGGATCCAGAGGATGCATACAAACCCATTGTTTGTGGTAAGAAGGAAGGTAGACTTTTTACTCTCAAAGTACAAGGAAATGTTGGTCAAGCCCTAATCACACATGGTGATGAAGTAATTACAGAGTTAGATCTTTGGCATAAGAGATTGGGACACTTCAATGAAAGAGGAATCAAAACTATGGTGGAGAATCAATCTGTATTGGGACTACCAAATGTGAAGAATCAACATATGATATACAAGTGTGAAGCTTGTCAGATGGGAAAAGCTCATAGACAACCATTTCAGAAGAAAGGTTTCAAGCATGATGGTTTGCTTGAACTCATACATACAGATGTATGGGGGCCAACAAAAGAAGGTTCAATAAATGGATATAGGTATTATGTTTTGTTTATTGATGATGCTACAAGGTGGATAACCCTTTATGTTCTAAAGGAAAGGTCAGAAGTCTTTGGAGCCTTCAAACATTTTCATGCTTATGCAGAAAGAGTTACAGGTCACAAACTCAAGAGGCTAAGGTCTGATGGAGGGGGAGAATACTTCTCCCAAGAGTTTAATGAATATCTTTGGAATGCAGATATCAAGAGAGAGATAACTTGCAGGTATACATCTCAACATAATGGGGTGGCAGAAAGGAGGAATAGAACATTGGTTGAATTTGCAAGAGCAATGTTAAAAGAAAAGAATTGTCCTAATTATCTTTGGGCTGAGGCTGTAAATACAGCCACATACCTTGTGAATAGGCTACCATGTGGAGTTTTGAATGGTATGACCCCCTATGAAGCTTGGTGGGGTAAGAAACCAACACTTGATCATTGTAAAGTGTTTGGGTCAATTGCCTATGCTTATGTGCCATCACAACTCAGACATAAGCTTGAACCAAAGGCAGAAAAATATGTGTTTATTGGGTATGATGAAAAGCAAATGGGTTATAGGCTATGGAGCCCTTTAACTAAACATTTTATTGTTTCCAGAGATGTGACTTTTGATGAACAGAAGAGTTGGTATGCAGATAAAGATTGTGACCTTGAAACATTTGAGGAAGAGATAAGAAGGAGTGCAAGAGGTAAGTCACATATGCAGATAGATGGAGATGAAGAACATATGCAAGTAAGCACATCAAGAGTTGGGTCATATAGAAGGAATGAAGATGGACCAATATTTGATGAAGAAGTACATCCAGATATACATGAAGAGTGTGAACCAAGAAGGTCAACCAGAATGAGGAAGCAACCTACAAGGTATTCCTATGATACTTCTTATTTGACTCAGAAAAATTATGCTTACATGGTTAAGGAAGATGAAGAACCTCAAGGCTATGATGAAGCAAAGGGTAAGAGACAATGGGAAGTAGCAATGAAGGAAGAGTTTGATGCTCTTGAAGAGAACAAAACTTGGGAACTTGTCCCAAAGCCTAATGGTAAGAAAGTGATTGGAAATAAATGGGTTTACAAAGTTAAAAAGCATGCAGATGGAACTATAGCCAGATACAAAGCCAGATTGGTGGTTAAAGGCTATGCTCAAACATTTGGCATAGATTATGATGAGACATTCAGTCCTGTGGCAAAGATGTCAACCATAAGGACAATCATTGCCATTGCAGCATCAAAAGGATGGACATTGAGTCAATTGGACATTAAGAATGCATTTTTGAATGGATATATATCAGATGAGGTTTACATGGAGCAACCTCAAGGGTTTGCAGATCATAAGTTTCCAAATTATGTTTGCAGGTTGAGAAGAGCCCTTTATGGTTTGAAGCAAGCTCCAAGAGCTTGGAATTATAGACTTGTAAAGTATCTTAATGATCTTGGATATCAAAGTTCAAAGGCAGATGCAAGTTTACTTATCAAAAGAACAGATGAAGGTATGATCTACATTTGTATATATGTAGATGACATTATAATTACAGGTACCTCAAATGAAGGAATCAAGGAGGTGAAGAAGCTACTTGAGAAGGAATTCAAGATAAGTGATCTAGGAAAATTGTCATATTTTCTTGGAATGGAAATCACTTATGCAGAACATGGTATTTATGTATCACAAGAAAGGTATCTCTTGAATCTTCTAAAGAAGTTTAACATGGAGAATTGCAGAGAGGCATCTACACCACTAGAGGTCAATCATAAACTCAGTAGATATGATGGAGCAGAATTCAAAGACATGAGGAAGTATCAATCTTTAGTGGGAAGTTTGATTTATGCAACTCTAACAAGGCCTGATCTTAGTTATGCAGTTGGTGTTCTTTCTCAATTCATGCATTGTCCAAAGGATCCACATTGGATTGCAGGTCAAAGAGTCGTTAGATATATCAAAGGAACTTTGAAAGAAGGATTGTATTATCCTTTTACATCAGATATAAGATTGAAAGCCTATAGTGATTCAGATTGGGCAGGAAGTCAAGATGACAGAAGGTCTACTCATGGCTACATGATATACATTGGAGATAAGCTTGTGAGTTGGTGTTCAAAGAAACAACACACAGTGGCCTTATCATCAACAGAAGCTGAATACAAAGGACTTGTGGAAGCAGCAAAGGAAGTCATATGGATGCAGACATTATTCAAAAGCTTGGGAATTGATCAAGGTATACCCATCATTCATGGAGATAACATGAGTTCATTATATCTTGCAGCAAATCCTGTATTTCATGCAAGGACAAAGCACATAGAGATACAGTATCATTTTCTCAGAGAAAAGGTAATGGAGAAAGAGATTGAAGTGGTGTACACTTCTACAAAATATCAAATTGCAGATATTATGACAAAAAGCTTGGATGGAGTGAAGACAAGTAAGTTCAAGGAGATGGCAGGAATAAAAGAGAAGAAGACTATGTGAAGAAGTCAAATTATGCTAATTAGTGATTGAGGGGGAGCTGTTGGGGCTTCACTCACTAATTAGGCATAGATATATGAAGACATATGAAGACATATGATGGAGGAAAGAAGAAGTGAAGAAAAGACCTACAGAAAATCAAGCCTAAGTGAAGGGACAATTTCACTATTGTAAATTAGTGCAAAATTAGAGTCTAGATGTTTTATTTGATCTTCAGATTTCACGAGTTCAAGTCTAGAAGAATGTAAACCATAGGTATATAAGTTAATTTGAGTCAAAAATGTATATGAGAGAACTCAATTTTGTAATTAGAGTGAGTAGAGAAAAGTCGTGTCTTTTCTGAGAGAGATGGTGAGAGAAAACTTCTGAGTCTGAGAGAGTTTTCCATGGCTGTGAGCAAAACTAGGCCAAGCCATTTTGTACACATCTTCTCTGATAATCAACACATGTTTGTGTAGAAGGATTGAGTCTAATTTCTCTTGTACATTGAGTTCTAAGTCATTTCATATGACTGTGAAAGTTAGTTGACAGTTACGACTTTTTGGCGCACATTTGAATGATCTTCTGAAGGTCAGATCTCGAAGCATGGTGTAAAGTTTTTGATAAGTGATAGCTCGTTTTAAAGCTACTATCCTCAACTACATTTGGTCAAAAGATCTTTGAGAAACGGGACGCATACTCAGAGAAATCAACTTAAGAGTGGAGGTATGTCAAATCGATGAAGTCAATTTCCAGTTTTCAGACATAGTGAAAAGTTTGGTACAAAATCAGAAGATTTTGAAGTTATTGCTTGAAAGTTTTGCTTGTTATGTGTTACTGAACATTAGCAAGAACCTTTCTTAGCAAATGATCAGAAGAATTTGCAAAGATCAAGCTGATATAGATCAGATTGAAAGTTTGAAGAAGAGGCGCAGATTTCTGTGAAGTGAAATTTTTGATTTTCACTAAGTTCAGAGTTGAAGGTTCATATTTAGAGGTTTGCTAAGCTAATGATGGTTATGGAGGTCTTCTAATACCACATTAGTTTAGTTCTTGTGGTGTTTCACACACCAACATTCACCTGATTGTTGCTTCCCTTTGTTAGCTTTCTTCTTGTCTTTAGAGTACATTGCATGACCTGCACTCTTATCAACATCTCCTTTGATATCATTCTCAAAAGTTAGCATATGACCTAACAATTGATTCAAATCAGGAGTAAAGTGATCTAATGAAAGTTCTGTAGATAAAATGAAAGTATCTATCTATCTATCTATCTATCTATCTATCTATCTATCGATCTATGTACTTATATCCATCTATCTATCTATCTATCTATCTATCTATCTATCTATCTATCTATCTATCTATCTATCTATCTATCTATCTATCTATCTATCTATCTATCTATCTATCTATCTATCTATCTATCTATCTATCTATCTATCTATCTATCTATCTATCTATCTATCTATCTATCTATCTATCTTTCTGTCTATCTATATATCTATCTATTTATATATCTATGTATATATCTCTCTCGATCTATCTATGTATCTATGTATCTATGTATCTATGTATCTATCTATCTATCTATCTATCTATCTATCTATCTATCTATCTATCTATCTATCTATCTATCTATCTATATATATATATATATATATATATATATATATATATATATATATATATATATATATATATATATATATATATATATATATATATATATATATATATGTGTGTGTGTGTGTGTGTGTGTGTGTGTGTGTGTGTGTGTATGTATGTATGTATCTATCTATCTATCTATCTATCTACCTATCTATCTATCTATCTATCTATCTTCTATCTATCTATCTTATCTATCTATCTATCTATCTATCTATCTATCTATCTATC
>CM035411.1:60533964-60538964 GCA_020310875.1 Ceratopteris richardii
CTGTGACCTGAGTTTCAGAGTCTAATTGCAAACAGGCTAGGAGAATTGTTAGTAGGAACATTCATATTTGTTGAGTGTTCACAATTCTCTGAAACAGGCGCAAATTTTGATCTTAATCTTTTGATCAGTTCTCACTCCATAGTTTAAAGTTTTGTGCAAGCAAGCACTTAATCTTTAAGTTGGAAGGTAATCTACTCGTGGCTAGAAGCATTTGCTTAAACGGTTTTTGTACTGAGAGAATTGAAGTTAAGAAGTTAGGGGTGTCTAAATCGACTTCTCAGAAGTACAGATTCAGACATAGGTAACTTGTGAAGTTGATTTCTCAAGTTATACTAAACCTTTTGAAGAACTTTAACTTGGAGGAGGTGCGCAATCTCTAGGCGACACTCCCTACAAAATTTCATAGAAAACTTTACATGTTTGATAGGTCAATAAGAAGAAATTGTGCAGCAGACTTTCTGTGTTTCATCTTCATCACAAAATTTTTCAACTTTTGATACTTTGGAGATTGGACCTCTAATTTAGTGAAGGTTTTGACTTATTCTTGATATAGAGGTGTTCTAGATTCAAGAGTAGGTTGTTCTTTTGGAGATTAACACTCTCCATCAGTGGTATCAGAGCAGGAGACATCAAATCAAGGAAAGGAGGGTCCCAACTGCTGCAGATTCAAGAAATTCAACATTTGAAGAACTAAAAGGTGAAAGTTTGAAGGCAAAGCAAGAGGAGGAGACCATACGACATCAAGAAGGACAAAAGGAGTCTAATTCGAAGTAAAGGTACATATATTGTTCATAAAGCTTGAAGATTTCAATACACAGGTAGACACAAGATGGGAGATTCTCTACAGATAGAGAAATTGGATAGGGAAAACTATCCTGCATGGTCAATGAGGATGGAAGCTCATCTTATGAGCAAAGATTTAATTGCTTACATCACAGGAGAAGAAGAGAAGCCACAGTTCAGAGATCCTAGTGTTCCAACTAGGGAAGAGTTAGCAGATTTGAAAAATTGGATGAAGAAAGATGCTCAAGCTAGGAGCATTATATATATGGCAGTCAATGATTACTTGTTACCTCATATTCGAGGTCTTGAAAGTGCAACTGATATTTGGAATGCTTTGGAGGAGCATTTCCAGAATACTACAAAGTCAAGGAAGGCATCTTTATGGGCAGAGTTTACAACCTTCAAGAAGAAGGCTTCTCAATCTATTTCAGACTATGTAACAAGGATGAAAGACATTGCAGATGTATTAGGAGCTGTTGATGAAGATATTGAGGAGGATAAATTGGTAAGGCAAATCCTTACAGGTTTGAGAGGTGATGACAAATGGAAGCCATTCATTTTATCTACAGAATTATCACTTGACCATTTCACTCCTGATTTAAATCAGTTGCTAGGTCATATGCTAACATTTGAGCAGGATGTTAAAGGAGATGGTGACAAGAGTGCAGGTCATGCAATGTACTCAAAGGACAAGAAGAAGAATAGCAAAGGAAAGCAACAAGCAGGTGAAGATGAAGGAACAACTACTCAAGCCAACTTCCTAAGAGGAAGAGGAGGTGGCAAAGGTAGAGGAAGAGGCAGGAATAACAAGGATGGAGGCAAAGCTTGCTGGATTTGTGGTAAGACAAATCACTTAGCTAATGATTGTTGGCATAATAATCAGAGTAATGGTGGATATAATCAGAACTATAATTCAAGAGGAAGAGGTGGCAGAAATCAAAGAGGTAATTTCAGAGGTAGAGGTGGAAGGAGTTACTTTGGAAGAAATGCAGGTAGAGGATTCCAAAGTCAACAATATAATAACACCTACTACAATTATGCTTCAGATCAAAAGGAGGATTCAACATTGATAATGAATGCAACTTGTGAAAGGCAGAGTGAAGACCAAAGAGTTTTCTACATTGACTCAGGGTGTAGCAATCACCTGAGTGGTAATATATCCTTGATGACTGATTTGGAGAATAATGTTTTTAATCATGTTGTTCAAACAGGTGACAACACAAAGCACAATGTGAAGTCAATTGGATCAGTGAAGGCCAAGGATGGTAGCACCTTATTGAGTAAGGTCTTGTATGTTCCTACAATCCCTAAGAATTTGATAAGTGTAGGACAAATTGTTGAAAAGGGATATGAAGTAAGGTTTGCTAATGATGGAGTATATGTGGAAGACCCTAGCCAAGGGTATAAACAGATTGTTTCAGGGAAGAAGGAAGGAAGATTATTTACATTGAAGATTCAAGGCAATATTGGTCATGCTATGTTCACATATGGAGGACATAAGATCTCTGAGTTAGATCTTTGGCACAAGAGGCTTGGACATTTCAATGAAAGAGGTATTAAAGATATGGTTAACAATGGTTCAGTGCTTGGATTGCCTAATGTTGCAGGTCAACATATGACATACAAATATGAGGCATGTCAATTAGGTAAGGCACATAAGAATTCTTATTCCAAGCATGGTTTTATGTACTCAGAGAAACTAGAATTGGTACACACAGATGTGTGGGGACCATCAAAGGATTTCAGTATAAATGGGTCAAGGTATTATGTGATTTATGTTGATGATGCTACTAGATGGATCACTATCTATGTGATCAAAGATAAGACAGAAGTGTTTAATACATTCAAACACTATCATGCATATGCAGAAAGAATTACAGGTCATAAGTTGAAGAGATTAAGGTCAGATGGAGGGGGAGAGTATTTCTCTAATGAGTTCAGTGATTACTTATGGAATGCAGGTATAAAAAGGGAAGTTACTTGCAGGTACTCTCCTCAACAAAATGGTGTTGCAGAAAGGAGAAATAGAATACTTGTTGAGTTTGCAAGATCCATGATGAAGGAGAAAAATTGCCCTAATTATTTGTGGGCTGAGGCTGTAAATACAGCCACTTATTTGGTCAATAGGTTACCATGTAAAGCCTTGCAGGGTATGACACCATATGAGGCTTGGTGGGGTAAGAGACCTACCTTGGATCATTGCAGAGTTTTTGGATGTGTGGCATATGCATATGTGCCATCACAATTAAGGCACAAGTTGGAGCCTAAAGCTGAAAAATATGTTTTCATTGGTTATGATGATAAGCAGATGGGTTATAGATTATGGAGTCCATCTACAAAACAATTCATGGTTTCTAAAGATGTTACATTTGATGAGCAAAGTACTTGGTATGTAGGTACAGTCAATATCAATACAGGTGATGAAGAAGAAGTGAATCAAAGAAAAGGTAAATCAAAGGTTCAAATATTTGATGAACAAGAGAATAATGAAGTGCAGGTTGAAGTGGAAGAAACACCAAGATTTGATCCTGAATATGAAGAACCAGAAACCTCAAGAAGTGGAGAGCTTAGGAGGTCTACAAGGAATAAGTGGCAACCTACAAGGTATAGCTATGATACTTCATTTTTAGCCACAAAAGATTATGCTTATATGATGAAAACAGATGAAGACCCTTCTACATATGAAGAGGCAAAAGGTAAGGAAAAATGGGAGAAAGCTATGCAGGAAGAATATGATGCACTATTGGAGAATCAAACATGGGATTTGGTTCCAAAACCAAATAGTCAGAAGATCATTGGATGCAAATGGGTTTACAAAACCAAGAGGTTTGCAGATGGAAGTGTGTCTAGATATAAAGCTAGACTTGTTGTCAAAGGTTTTGCTCAGACTTATGGTGTTGACTATGATGAGACTTATAGTCCTGTGGCAAAGATGACAACCATCAGACTTATAGTCCTGTGGCAGGTTGAAGTGGAAGAAACACCAAGATTTGATCCTGAATATGAAGAACCAGAAACCTCAAGAAGTGGAGAGCTTAGGAGGTCTACAAGGAATAAGTGGCAACCTACAAGGTATAGCTATGATACTTCATTTTTAGCCACAAAAGATTATGCTTATATGATGAAAACAGATGAAGACCCTTCTACATATGAAGAGGCAAAAGGTAAGGAAAAATGGGAGAAAGCTATGCAGGAAGAATATGATGCACTATTGGAGAATCAAACATGGGATTTGGTTCCAAAACCAAATAGTCAGAAGATCATTGGATGCAAATGGGTTTACAAAACCAAGAGGTTTGCAGATGGAAGTGTGTCTAGATATAAAGCTAGACTTGTTGTCAAAGGTTTTGCTCAGACTTATGGTGTTGACTATGATGAGACTTATAGTCCTGTGGCAAAGATGACAACCATCAGGACACTTATAGCTATTGCTGCATGTAAAGGTTGGAAGTTATGTCAACTTGATGTGAAAAATGCTTTTTTGAATGGTTATATTTCAGATGATGTATTCATGGAGCAACCTCAAGGGTTCAGAGATAAAAGGTATCCAGATCATGTGTGCAAGCTCAAGAGAGCTTTGTATGGCTTGAAGCAGGCCCCAAGGGCATGGAACTATAGACTTGTGAAGTTCCTAAAGGAACTTGGATTTCAGGTGTCTAAAGCAGATAGTAGCTTGCTTGTCAAAGCAAGTGATAATGGTTTCATATACATGTGCATATATGTTGATGATATAATTCTTACAGGTACAGATGAAGAAGGAATACAAAGACTCAAGAAGCAAATGGAAAAGGAGTTCAAGATAAGTGACTTGGGAGACTTGTCATACTTCTTGGGCATGGAGATTACATATACTCAACATGGAGTATTTGTGACCCAAGAAAGGTATTTGAAGAACTTGTTAATCAAGTTTAAAATGGATGATTGCAGGGTAGCATCTACACCAATGGAGGTGAATCACAAATTGAGTAAGTTTGGAGGTGAAGAATTCAAGGACATGAGACAATATCAGAGTTTGGTTGGTAGCCTTATCTATGCTACTTTAACTAGACCTGATTTATCATATGCAGTTGGAGTTTTGTCTCAATTTATGCATTGTCCTAGGAAAGAGCATTGGATTGCAGGTCAAAGAGTATTGAGGTACATTAAGGGTACACTCAATGAGGGTTTGTATTATGGGTTTACCTCAGATACAAATATCAAAATTTATAGTGATGCAG
>CM035411.1:60543964-60548964 GCA_020310875.1 Ceratopteris richardii
ATTTTTAGTAGGACTCCGTGGATTACAGAAGTAATCTCTTCTCAAATACATGGGCAAAAGCTTTTTGTAGATGATATAGGTGATTTTGAGGTAGAATGGCATTTGGGTGGAGACCTTAAGAGTATAAAATGCATGTTAGGTTGTAAACAAGGAGCATCTTCTCTCTATCCTTGCCCATATTGTACACAAGGTTACAAAGGATCTAAGAGACAGTCTAAACATGCAAGGGCATTGACGAGAGTTGATGAATCTGAAGAAATTGATGAAACAGACTCATCGAATCACAAGGAATGGGAGATATCACTTTTGAGGTGTCCAATGTTACAGGAATCGACTCGTGATAAAATAAGCAATGATTGGAACCCCATTATCCCATTTCCATTAGTCAATGTTCACTTTTGTACTTTGCATGCAGTCATGAGGATCTTTGCTAGGCTTTTGGAGCTCCATGTTGAATATGCATTTGCAATGAAACCACTAGAGAGGTCTACAATAGCAATCCAAAAAATAGAAGATCTTTTGAATTCTATAGGTTGTCATGGTGGCCACGTATCTTTAGTTGTTAAGAAGTATCGTGAGTCTCAAGAGATTTTACAACAAGTTTCAATGACTGGGAAGAAGGAACGACGTTTCTTTAGAAGAGATGTGAATAGTCAAGATGATGGGAAATGGGAGCTTTGGAAGGACCTCTATTCAATTACAACAGACAATGATAGTCAGGTTGATCTCATTAACAAGCGAAAGAAGGTTTGGTCATCGTTCGATCAATTGTTACATTTGATGTGTTTGGTTTCCACTAATACTTCACAACGAGAATTATTCCAAGTGACTTTGAAGGAGTTTACACAGTCATTCATCTTATCTTTGGGAGAAAGCAACATTACACATTACATAGTAAGTTTCGCTTACATTTTTTATTTGGTCTTAAACACTATGTGTATATCTTATTGACCAGATCATAGCATATTCTTTTTGCACATGGAGCATATTTTATGAATCGATATGGGTCACTGGTCATTTTTAGTACACAAGGAATGGAGAAGTCACATTACAGGGCTAGAGGTGTTTACTTTAAAAACACTCGTCATGGGGGTGGTCTACTCCAATGAAACTATTTAGAAGTGTTGGTGGATTCTTAGACAAGAAGGAGTTTGAGGGTTTGTAGGAGAAAAGGGAAGAAACAAGAAGAGAAAATACACCTGGAAGCTTCTACCGATTGATTACAGTAAGACAATTACAATGTTGAAGTACAAGACAATCCAATACCTCTCTGTGCACAATCCCACAGAGTGTCCAATTACAAAATACCCAATATCCCAAAGTCTTCTTGCCGCCGGCCTCCTCTGCACCAGACCTCCACCTGCTTCAAGCTTATCCTTGTGCACACCCTGCACCAAGCTTCCACAAAGGGGGGAGGAGTGAATACCTTCTGTCGGCACGCGCCCATTGCAATGGGACCTTAAGATACTTGGGGGGACTAGCTTAGCACTCTCTGCACAATCCCTTAGGCACTCCCTATGCACTCCTTCACTTCCACTTCTCTGCGTCGCACACTGGTGACTCTTGCACTTCTCTCTCTTGCTTCCTTAGACTATGCTCTCTTGCTTACTCTAAGATTGGTCCAAGAATGATCCTTGCCTTGATTTGAGTGTGTCGATACGTACGCTCCTAACTGCAATGGTATCTTGGTGCTCACTTTGATGTCCCAAGATTGTCTTCACAAGTGGCAGCCAACGACTCACTGTTTTGTCCTATAGTGACTTTAATCTAAAACCAAAAATTTTAATGGGGGGGCCATACTTTCACCTGTGTGTACGCATGCTGCTTCACATACCTTCACATTTCCTTTTAAGTCTTCACTTTTGCACATAAGGGAGGGTTCACCTGAACCTTCTAAAACACTTTAAAACACACTTTGAACCTTAGGGAAATTAGAGAAAATACTTCTGCAACCTGCAACCCACTTTCTCCAATTTACCCTTTGTGGGCAATTCATTGTGCACTACCTGTGCACTTTGACACCTGCACTTACATACTTTGACTTTGCACCTGTTGACTTTGACCTTGACCTTGTTGACTTTGACCAGTTGACTTTGACCAGCTGACTTTTATGGGCTCAACAAGAAGAAATGTTCAATTGGTTTTTTCGTGCGACATTTGCTAGAAAATATGTAATGGAAAAGGCATGTGAGGCACGAATAGCAAAGATTACACGAAAGTTACAACATGATATTGCAAGAGAGAAGTGGATGTCATCGTCAGGACCCATACATCATGCCCAATGGCGTGCACAAAGATTTCGCGAGGCTTCTGCTTGGAAATAGTTTCCAAACTCTTAAAATGCATTATTCTTTTCAAGGTTTTTATAACCCCTTTCACTTCAAATAAAATTCTACTGTTTTTGTGAATATACTTTTAATGTCTTAAAACTAATTTTTATCCATTTAAATGTGAACAGGACCATTCTTAAGTGAAAGCCTATAAATAGAGGTGTCCTTCCTCATTTTACCACTTTACAACCTAAGAGAATGGCACGAACAAAGCAGACTGCTAGGAAGGATCATGTCGTCTACCCTAGCCATGTGCAAGGTACTCAGCGCCCAACATGGATGACACCCCACAAGAAGCGTTGAACCACAAGCCACTCTTCAAGACGAAACTCGGGTGCAGGGACACAGTCCGGTAGCATTGCATCACGGGGGGATGAAGCTTCACCAGAGAGAGATGTATCCCAAGAAATAAATTATTCCCCTTCTGCATCTGATGAGGAGCCCCCAATCAGGACACCAATCAAGGCAAGGCCCAAACAACGAGGACATATATGAGTTGTGATTGAGACATCAAATTTATCGAGTTCCTCAGATGAAGAAAGTATAAATGAGCCACCATGGAACAATGATATCCCCGTGAACCATCGAGTAACACAAGGAGGCAAGACACTCCCCCCAGGACAAGGACAAAGACCAACCGATGAAGAAAGAGAGCAAGGTCGGGCAGAGGAAGTAAATGATGAGGCAGGACCATCTAGGCATCCTCCAAGAAGAAAGAAGAACTATCAACCACGTCGTAGACCACAACGACCACAACCCAACATCCCCCCAAATGCAAGAGCACCACAAAGGCGCAGAAAGAAAACCAGAGCCTTTGTGGAGATTCGACACTATCAAAAGTCTGTGGAGCTTCTTATTCCACGAAGGTCATTTGCAAGAGTTGTGAAGGAAGAGATCCAATGCTATTGCGCTGGACTTCGTATCCAAGGGATAGCCATTGAAGCTCTCCAAGAAGCTGCAGAGGCGTATCTTATATCAATGTTGGAGGACTCTAACCTATGTGCCATCCATGCAAAGAGAGTGACAATACAACCTAAAGATTTGCAGCTAGCTAAGAGAATTAGAGGGAATAACCATTAACCATAATTTGTACTCCCTTGTTTGGAGAGCCTTTTGTATATCCCATATGATGAATATTTTGTAAATCCCAAATGATGAATATAATCTTTGTCTTCTCATATTTGCTCTCCCAAGTGTTTATCTCTTAGTATAAATGTCTTGAAGTTTATTTCTCCTATGTTTGTAGGTGTGTTTTTCGAGTACCTCTTTGAATTTTTTTTCATAGTTGTATCATTCTTTTTTCTGTACTTGTTGTAAGTGGTAATGCTATTTAATGTATTTCATGGCCAAGAAATGCCAAAAAAAGGCCTGCCACAGAAACACGGGGATGGGCCCTGCAAAAGTTTTGCAGGGCCTATTCCCGCGTTTCTATGGCAGGCCTTTTTTTGGCATTTCCAAGCCATGAAAACACATGCCATGCACATTGGGGCATATGATTGGCCTTGGCTAGAGTGCACTGCATGCTAACCCCCTGACCAATAGCTAAGCAATGTTTATGAACATACATGTACTTATTTATTGCTGCATGCTTATGTGCACCCAGAGGAGTCTTAACTTTCTCTAATTATTGCACATAAGAAGAGTGTTCCACATTTCCCCAAGTGAAGTGCTAATTGAGGGAGATAGACTTGCAATACAGGTAACCTAGTGCATAGGATGGCCTAGGAATGCAAAAAAAAGGCCTGCCACAGAAACGTGGGGATGGGCCCTGCAAAATTTTTGCAGGGCCCATCCCCGTGTTTCTGTGGCAGGCCTTTTTTTTGCATTCCTAAGCCATTGCATGCGTTTTGGGCAACACAAATTACAAGAAATAATGGAAAAAGACTGATTAAACTGTGCAAAAGTTATGAGATTGTCAAAACCATAAAGATATAATAGATTCAATGCACATGGAAATTGGAAAAACAAAACATTGGTATTATAAAGTTTTTACAATTGGCTCTTGGCCTTGAGCCTCTCCACTACATTCTTTCTTCTTTGAAAAGATAGAGGCAATTGGTAAGTCAAAACTGATTGGGATATTAATTGAGGGTCTGTCAATCCAAGACCCAAAGCTATTCCTATTTGACCTAATATTTTTCCTCTAAAGTTAACTCCTAGGGTAGTAAGGGCAAGGGACTTCCTAACTAGAAATATACAATTGGTCCCTTGCATTATTGTAGATAGGCACAAAACTTTACTCAAGGCCTTCATACACCAAGTCATGAAGTGTCCTTGAGGGGAAAAGTCCTTGTGGATTATTACAAAATCTTCCTTTGGCAATTTTCCAATGTATTGTGCCAAGGAAGAGCCATGGTCGCGAGAAACACGGTCACCACCACTCCTTGCTGCAAATTTATCCACTTCAATTGTTTCTTGCACATAGACAATCATAAAATTAAATAGATACATCTTGTATGAATATGAGACAACCATAAATGTCAGTAGAGACTTACATCTTGAAGCCTGTCTTCATCCTCTCCTCTTCCCATTGCATCTAGTGGAATTGATGAATGGGCCATGCCACTTTGCTCCACAACAGGGGATGTTGGAATCTTCTTCTCCAAAATTCTTTCCCTTGCTGTGGCTAGATCTTCTTCATTGGCATCTTGGTTGGCATGGCTCAAAATC
>CM035411.1:60556464-60596464 GCA_020310875.1 Ceratopteris richardii
TACATATACACACATGCATACACATACATGCACACATACATACACATACATGCATACATACATACATACACACATACATACATACAAATGCATGCATACACACACACATACACATACACATACACACACATGTACACACATGCATACATACACACACACATGTACACATGCATACATACACACATATACACACATGCATGTATACATACACACACACATGTACACACATGCATACATACACACACACATGTACACATGCATACATACAGACACATATATACACACATGCATACATACACAAATATACACACACATACACACATATACACATATATACACACATGCTAGTCTTTTAATTAAATATAGATAATTAAATATATAAATTTTTTATTTTGAAGTTTTTTTTACATCAAATATATAAAAATAGGATTAGGGTTTTTAGGCTATTTACACATACATACACATACACATATAATATATATATATATACATGTATATACACATGTATATAGAAATATACATATTTTAGGTCTAGATATTTAAGATTAGGGTTTTAGGGTTTAGGCATACATATAACTCAATTATATTTATATTAAGAGAAAATATAGAGAAAGATAAGAAAAAAAATCTGAATATATAAATATATATATATATATATATATATATATATATATATATATATATATATATATATATATATATATATATATATATATATATATATATATATATATATATATATATATATATATAATATGATTAGGGTTTTAGGATTAGGGGTTTAGATTTTTATAGGTGTTTAAGTATTTAGGTTTTAGTATTTCAGATTTAAGTCTAAGTCTTTCTGATTAGGGTTTTAGGGTTTTAATACCTACATAACATAAATACACAAACACACATATACATATAATACATACATACATGTAGATACAGATGCATACAAAAATATACATATTTTAGGTTTAAATCTTTAAGATTAGGGCTTTAGGGTTTTAACACCTACATAACATATATACACACATACACATACACATATAATACATATATACATGTAGATACACATGCATACAAAAATATACATATTTTAGGTCTAGATCTTTAAGATTAGGGTTTTAGGGTTTAGGCATACATATAACTCAATTATATTTATATTAAGAAAAAATATAGAGAAAAATAAGAAAAAAAATCTAAATATATAAATATATATATATATATATATAAAATATGATTAGGGTTTTAGGATTAAGGGTTTAGATTTTTATAGGTGTTTAAGTATTTAGGTTTTAGTATTTCAAATTTAAGTCTAAGTCTTTATGATTAGGCTTTTAGGGTTTTAGGGTTTTAATACCTACATAACGTATATACACAAACACACATATACATAATACATACATACATGTAGATACACATGCATACAAAAATATACATATTTTAGGTTTAAATCTTTAAGATTAGGGTTTTTGGATTTTAACACCTACATAACATATACACACACATACACATACACATATAATACATATATACATGTAGATACACATGCATACAAAAATATACATATTTTAGGTCTAGATCTTTAAGATTAGGGTTTTAGGGTTTAGGCATACATATAACTCAATTATATTTATATTAAGAAAAAATATAGAAAAAAATAAGAAAAAAAATCTGAATATATAAATAAATTTATATATAAAATATGATTAGGGTTTTAGGATTAGGGGTTTAGATTTTTATAGGTGTTTAAGTATTTCAGATTTAAGTCTAAGTATTTCTGATTAGGGTTTTAGGGTTTTAATACCTACATAACATATATACACAAATACACATATACATATACTACATACATACATGTAGATACACATGCATACAAAAATATACATATTTTAGGTTTAAATCTTTAAGATTAGGGTTTTAGGGTTTTAACACCTACATAACATATATACACACATACACATACACATATAATACATATATAGATGTAGATACACATGCATACAAAAATATACATATTTTAGGTTTAGATCTTTAAGATTAGGGTTTTAGGGTTTAGGCATACATATAACTCAATTATATTTATATTAAGAAAAAATATAGAGATTAGGGTATTAGGATTAGGGGTTTAGATTTTTATAGGTGTTTAAGTATTTAGGTTTTAGTATTTCATATTTAATTCTAAGTCTTTCTTATTAGGGTTTTAGGATTTTAATACCTACATAACATATATACAAAAACACACATATACATATAATACATACATACATGTAGATACACATGCATACAATACACATGCATACAAAAATATACATATTTTAGGTCTAGATATTTAAGATTAGGGTTTTAATTAAATATATATAATTAAATATATAAAATTAAATATATAAAAATAGGATTACGTAAGGAAAAAATCTGAATATATAAATAAATATATATATAAAATAAGATAATTATATACATAAATAAATATAAAAAGGACTAGTGTTTTGAATAATTTAATTAAATATATATAATTAAATAGATAAAATTAAATATATAAAAATAGGATTACGTAAGGAAAAAATCTGAATATATAAATAAATATATATATAAAATAAGATAATTATATACATAAATAAATATAAAAAGAATTAGTGTTTTAAATAATTTAATTAAATATATAAAATTAAATATATATAATTAAATATATAAAATTAAATATATAAAAATTAAATATATAAAACTCATAGGCGATGAACCACAAGGTAAAGGATTGCAAAGAAAAATGGATGTAGCTTTCAGAGAGAAGGCAATGAAGTTTTGCATAGTTAACTCTGAGCCTATGCAGAAGTGGTTAGAAAGGTATGAGCTTGCCAAGGAAACTAACGCAAAGGAAAGAGCTCAGTTTCGAAGAAATCGTTCCACTTGATTTTTGCCTCGTCCAAAAATTCTTCGACCTCTTCCACCTTTTCTAATGAGCAAATGGCTAGATACAGCGGTTTCACAAGCAAAAGTAGCGGGTAAAGATATCTCTGAAGAAGAAGAAGAACTCGCAAAAGTATGTGATTGGGAGTATATTAAGTACGGTGCACTATGGTCTCATGGACGACACTTTCAAATCGCATGAATCGATCAAAATAGGTCTACTTTTGATAGTGGAGTGATGGTGAATTATTTGCAAAAAAGTAGAGCGAGTGCAAGAGATGATAATGCTCTAGAAGGCGAGCTAGATTATTGTGGTGTGATTCAAGACATCTTGAAACTATCTTTCAGAAAGTTTGATTACTTTGTTTTTGATGTGAAATGGTTCAAAGTAGTCACCTCTGGAAGAAATGCAACAGTGAGACGGGATAAAAGCGGTTTGCTTCAAGTCGACTCCACAAGATTATGGACAGATGAAAGGGATACATTTGTACTTCTCGAACACTGTGAGCAAGTTGTTTTTATACCAGATTCAAAAGAACCAGAGTGGCTAATTGTTTTACAAGTCGCTCCACGTAGTAGACAAATTTTTGAGAACATAGATGTAGAAGAAAGTCCATCTCTAGTGGACTCAGAGGTTCATTCGATAGTCGAGGAGGAAGAGATCATTGTTCGAGAAGAAGAGGTCATTGAAGAAGAGGTCATTGTTCGAGAAGACGAAGCAATAGACGATGATCGGGAAGAAACCAGCATAGCAAGCGATTTAGAAGCCATCAATATAGAGATAGATATTCTCGGTGCATGAGATCTTCAAGAGGATGCTAAATTAGAGGACTTTTGAATAAAAGACTTGTATGTACTAATTTTTGTTTTTTTTTGTTTATTCTCTATATTACTTTTATTATCGCATGCTAATTATTTGAGTTCTTTTATTACAGAGCATGATGGGAGATAGTCCTCCAGTCACTCCACATTCCATGACAAAGGAGCAATTTTTGGAGTTCATCTCTCAGGTTCCTCCCGCGTATATGGCCGCTGCATCACAATATTGGATCGCTCGTGATTGCACTCCTCCCGGCCTCACTCCTAGCGGCCTTACTCCTGTCGGCCTCACTTCCGCTGGCCTCACTCCCGCCGGTGTCACTCCCGCCGGTGTCACTCCTGTCGGTGTCACGCCTACGGGTGGTGCTACTCCCGTAGGAGGTATGTCTCCTAGCTTTGTGACTCCACCACAACCATCTTTTCAGCCATCTCCTACTGGGTCTACTAGTAGACATGTGTGTTCGACATCTCAGCGTGATACAGGTTCTGGCCCATCTCGTAGATCGAGGTCACGCTCTGGAGCAGGAGGTTGTAGGAGTGGATCTACAGGTAGGTCTGGAGGCGGAGGAGGTGATTGTTGTGGAGGCATTGCGACGGATGTTGTGTCACCTGCTTCTACTCCTAGGACGAGTACCTCAGATGTAGGCACCCACGCAGTACACCACATGGAACACCATGTACACCTTGGGGTGCTCATGACCATGATGACTCCAAGGTGTATAGTATCTGAGATGGAGCTCCGATGATGGATGCGGCTGGCAAAGCAATGCGTGCACGCATACGACAGCTTTGCTCCATCTAGTTTGGACACTCTATCATGCTGAAATGGAGTGAGCAAGATAAAGATCGGAAGAATTATATCACACAGACGATTTATCAGGAGTTTCGACCAGTCGATGGACAGTCTCTTGTCAATTCAGAGTGGATTCTGCACACCACACGTGAGGTTATGTCCCATTGACGATCCGAGGCTCGTGATGCTTTCAGAGCAAGCTTACCAAAGCTTGTATGGTTAGATGCTGAGGAGTGGGACGTGATTCGTGATGAGCAACAACAGACTCTTGATTGATACTGCTAGCAGTGAGATTCCACAGCCACACGTTTAGATACGATTGGACCGTCACATTTGGGCAGCGGCGGATATGACACGATGCATCATGAGTTTGTAAGTACCATTTCATTTATTGAATTTATTTGTGTTAAATTTCTCATGTATGTTCCTCGAATCTTTTGTATATTTGTTTCAGGAGCTGGCAATGGGTTGTCCTCCAACACGAACGGAGGAGTCTTACGGATATTGTCATGGGTTGGTTGCACTATTGAAGGACTTGGAGGGATGCGGTGCAGTCGTTTCATGGGAGCATTTGCGATGAGGTAATTAATTTATGAACTTGGTTTTTACTTGTTTGTAATTTTCATGTGAATTTATCTCATTCCATTAATGTTGTTTGTCGCAGGACTGTTGATATGGAACGTTCTTTGCATGTGTATGGCAATGGAACACCAAAATTTTGTATTTGATTTTCATATGGCAATGCATTGCTTTGCCACATTTTGTAAAAGCGTCATATATGACAGTGGTTTGCCACACTCTTGTACATGCTTCATTATTGAAATATATAACTTCTTTTGTACATGGTTCATGGTTCATTTTGATTATCTCTTTTGTATCCAATAATACTCTGTTTCATGAAATCATATTTCGGTTGACATTAAAGTACACATCACATGTACTCGGTTTTTTCTGGGCACAGTGTATTGTCTTTTGTTAAGCAACATCATGGTAATGTTGCTGTAGCAAAAGACAACACACTCTGCCAAAAAAAAAATTTGCAGGTATGGTCGTCGGTATACGCGACGATACTCCCAGTAATGTCATCGGAATAAGTGTCGGTACACCCAGCAAGCGATGGTATACACGACGGTATGTCCAGCAGAGGCCTCGGTATAGGCACCGGTATGGGCGCCGGTATTACCGATGCATATACCGACGCATATATCGACGCTTATACCGACGCTTTGGTACCGATGCGCATACCGACCTTTACACCGGTATCGAAGCAAATAAAGCCGCATTCATTTCCCTCCGTAAAAACATCGATCTACCATCGATCTGTTGTAGTGTATCTATCTATCTATCTATCTATCTATCTATCTATCTATCTATCTATCTATCTATCTATCTATCTATCTATCTATCTATCTATCTATCTATCTATCTATCTATCTATCTATCTATCTATCTATCTATCTACCTATTTATCTATCTATCTACTTATCTTTCTATCAATCTATCTCTCTCTCTATCTATCTATCTATCTATCTACCTATCTATCTATCTACCTATCTATCTATCTATCTATCTATCTATCTATCTATCTATCTATCTATCTATCTATATATCTATCTATCTATCTATCTATCTATCTATCTATCTATCTATCTATCTATCTATCTATCTATCTATCTATCTACCTGTTGGAGTTTATTGATCTCCAAAGTACAGCTAGAAGTAGGTGAAACTCAACAGGACCTAGTTGACTTTTTCACAAACTTGTATGCACAAAATAGTTTTCTTGCAGAGAAAACTGCTCTTTACTCACTTGGAATTTTCAAAAACTGTTTGACACACATAAACTAGACTCTAAGAGCTTTTCAATGAGCCAAAGAACACTCAATTTGGATAAGTACACAAGGAGATATGACCTCTGCAAGTTGGAGGTTTAATGGAGACCTTCAGCAGGGATTAAAAACAGAGAACACACACTACTTGCAGAGAGTACTGCTCTCAGCTCACAACTCCAAAGAGTATGAAAATTTACAAGAAGCAAGTAGACAGTAAGAGCTTTCAAATGAGATATTAAACATGTAATTTGGATATATAATGAGGGAGATACAAGCTCTACAATCTCTGCATACAAAACTACAGCAGTGTAGAGATACACATATGACTCTCTTGGACATCCCACAAGATCACGACTTTTCTCCTCTTTTTATAGCATGGGAAACTAATACATCTAAATTCGTGGTAGACACTTTAATGGAGGTATTACATGACTCAAGTGATCAAATAAGCAAAGTATTGATGGACTTTGAGAACTAGCCACATCGACCTTCCACTAGGACACCACTGAAGCTCCTTTGTGACTCACTAATTTGACTCATCATGTTCTAGAACTCACGTGGTATTTTTGCTACATTTTATGAATAATATGAGCCTTCTTGAAGTATTTGAAGACTTCCCAAAGGTATTTACATAATTTGAAACTTGTACCCTACATAAAACAAATGTTTGCAACATTCTCCCCCTCAAGTTTCAAAGGGTATTTCCTTCATGCCAAGAATATAGTTGAATCTTTGAAGCTTTGGTCCATCCAAGGATTTGGTGAAGATATCTGCAACTTGATCCTTTGTTCCAACAAAAGAAACCTGCACTTCATTGTTCATGGCCTTCTCTCAAACATAATGATAGTGAACCTCTATATGCTTTGTTCTAGCATGAAAAATAGGATTTGAGGTCATATGAATGCTGCTCAAGTTATCCCCATATATCAGTGGTACATCAACCTGCACATTCAAGTCATGAAACAACTTTTTAAACCACATAACCTCAGTAGTAGCCAATGCTAAACCTCTATACTCAGCCTCTGTAGAAGATAAAGCAACTGTAGGCTGTTTCTTTGAACTCCATGTTAATGTCTTGTTTCCTGCTATTACCACATATCCACTTGTGGATCTTCTGTCATCTTTGCTTCCAGCCCAATCTGCATCACTAAAGACTTTAAGAGTTAGATCTGCATCATGACTATAAAATAATCCTTCGTTCATGGTACCTTTCAAATATCTAAGCACTCTTTTTGTTGCACGCATATGAGGTACTCTAGGTTCATGCATAAATTGTGACAATACTCCCACTGCATAGCATATATCAGGTCTAGTTTTTGTTGCATAAATCAAAGATCTTACCATGGATCTATATACATTCATATCATGCAACTCATCACCTTCCTTTGCACTCAGCTTTACATTACATTCCATTGGAGTAGAAACAAATTTACATTCTTGCATACCAAACCTTTTCAGCATATCACATATATACTTTCTCTGTATCAACCACATACCTTCATCGCTATACACAATTTCAATCCCAAGAAAGTATCTAAGCAAACCAAGATCTCAAATTTTAAATTCCTTTCCCAAATTACCTTTTATCTCATCAATTGCTTTTGCATCATTCCCTGTAATCAACAAGTCATCCACATAAATGCATACATAGACACACATGTCATCTATATGTTTTACATAAAGTGAAGGATCAGCATGACTCGTTGTGTATCCTTGCAGCATAAGATATTTTACCAACCTTGCATTACATGCCCTTGGTGCCTGCTTAAGACCATACAATGCCTTCTTTAACCTGCATACATGATTAAGAGGATTATAGCATCTATATCCTCTTTGAGTATCTGCATAACCAATAAATATACATTTTTCTGATTTTGCATCAAGTTTAGATCTCACCTCACTAGGTACATGTACATAACATACACAACCAAATACTTTCAAATGAATTACACTTGGTTTCCTTCCATGCCATACCTCATATGGTGTCAAATGATGAACTCCAGCAGTCGGAACTCTATTCATAATGTAAACACTTGTGCTAACAGCTTCAGCCCAAAAAAAATTAGGCAAACACATATCATTAAGCATGCTTCTAGATGCTTCTGCTATGATTCTGTTTCTTCTTTCTGCGACTCCATTTTGTTGTGGAGTATACCTGCATGTAACTTCTCTTTTGATACCTTCATCATACAAAAAATCAGTAAAAGCTTGAGAGAAATACTCTCCCCCTCCATCAGATCTTAGCTTCTTAATATACCTTCCTGTTTGCTTTTCGGCATATGATTTGAACTTCTTGAAACAATCAAAGACCTCACTCTTATGTTTAATGAAATACACAAATGTCATTCTACTATGATCATCAATGAATGATACATAGTACTTATTACCAACCAAGGATGCCTCTTTAGTAGGTCCCCACACATCTGTGTGTATGAGATCTAGCAAACCATCACTTACATAGCTTGAATGCTTGAAAGGTTGTCTACTCTGCTTACCCATTTGACATGCTTCACAAACATGCACCATATGTTGCTTAGTAAGATCAGGTAATCCTTCAACAATCCTCTTCTTTGATAGCTCCTTTAACCTGTGTACATTCATGTGTCCAATCCTTTTGTGCCATAGATCAAGCTTGCATACCATAAGAGAAATAGTTTGTATGATTTGGGTTTACCTTGAATGTAAATAATATACCTTGTTTTTGACCTCTAGCAATTAACCTCCTTTGCTTTGGATCCTCAATGAAGCAACCTGCATGATTAAATCTTATTTGCAAACCTTTTTCTACCATTTGACCAACTGACATCAAATTCTTAGTGATCGTTGGCACATAAAGTACATCCTTCAAGCAATTTGTCTTGCTCTTATCCTGCATGACAACATCTCCAACCTGCATAATCTTATGTGTTGTATCATCTCCTGTTTCAACATGTCCTTTACATGAAGGATTATGCATATTAGAAAACCATGAAGCATCATGTGACATATGGTTAGAACAACCACTATCTACATACCATACATCACTATTGCAATTCATCTTAGTTTCTACATTCATCATAAGAAGAGAATCATAATCATCACTTTTTACCTTCAACTGCATAATTTCCTTGTTGTTTACCTCTTCTTGAATAGCCTCCTCTTCGATTACCACCTTGATTATTTTCATTTTGATAGCAATCTTTGGCATAGTGTCCATACCTTCCACATATATAGCAATTCTTGTTATCTTCACTCCTTTGTCTTTGATTGTAGTTGTAGTAGCCTCTCGTACCTCTAGCACTTGATCTTCCTCTTCCTTTTGTGTTGAAGAAGACACTTGAAGTCCCTTGATCATCGCTCCTTCTTCCTCGACCTCTATTTGAACCTCTTCTACCTCTGTTTCCACCTCTTGATGATCCTGCATAAAGAGCTTGTCCTTGAGATCCTTTTTTATTTGAAGTAGAACCATTTAGATTCATCTCCTCCATGACCATGAGGGCAATAAGTTGATCAAAATCTGGTAATTCTCCTCTGACATAAACTGAAGTAATGAAGGGTTTCCATCTCTCATCATCTTTGAGTCCGTTGAGAGTATGTGCAACCAAGTCGTCATCCTCCACATGAGCTTGAATTGATCCTAGTTGATCTGCAATCTCTTTAACCTTCAACAAGTAATCATTGACCGATGTCCTTGTATCTTTCTTTATGTTATTCAACTCATTTTTGAGTTGAATCTTCCTTGCTCTTGTACCTGTAGCATACAACCTTTCCAATGCAAGCCAAACATCTCTACTTGTGTCTAGATCTTGTATGTGTCCTACCATTGAATCTTGAATATTTTGTGATAAAATGAATATAACCCTTTTGTCTCTCTCATTCCAAAGTCTAAACTCCCTGAATTGTTGTTGATTTGGGTCCTCTGGTAATGTGGGTTTGATATCTGTGCCGTCAATCAAACCATACAAGCCTCTACCTTGCAAGTATGCTATGATTCTAAACTTCCATGCTTGATAATTGGTCTTATCAAGCTTCTCTATTTGTGCATGTTGGTCTCCCATAATACAAATGCTAAGCTTCCTCCTTTAAGCCTTCTTTCAAATGTGTGTGATGAGAAGAAATATAATATTTACCTTGTAAATGAGGTATGTGCACCTTTCTTTGCTTGGATGTTGCTTGAGATGCCTCCTTGCGATCTTCTTCTACCTTTGTGTAGTGTTGATGATGAACTGCTTCTTTGATAGCTTCAAATTCTTCGTCAAGGTATGATAACATTCTCCAAGCCTCCAAATACTTGCTCAGATACCAATGTTGGAGTTTATTGATCTCCAAAGTACAGCTAGAAGTAGGTGAAACCCAACAGGACCTAGTTGACTTTTTCACAAACTTGTATGCACAGACCAGTTTTCTTGCAGAGAAAACTGCTCTTTACTCACTTGGAATTTTCAAACACTATTTCACACACATAAACTAGACTCTAAGAGCTTTCCAATGAGCCAAAGAACACTCAATTTGGATAAGTACACAAGGAGATATGACCTCTGCAAGTTGGAGGTTTAATGGAGACCTTCAGCAGGGATAAAAAACTGAGAACACATACTACTTGCATAGAGTACTGCTCTCAGCTCACAACTCCAAAGATTATGAAAATTTACAGAAAGCACTAGACAGTAAGAGCTTTTAAATGCAATATTAAACATGTAATTTGGATATATAATGAGGGAGATACAAGCTCTACAATCTCTGCATACAAAACTACAGTAGTGTAGAGATACACATATGACTCTCTTGGACATCCCACAAGATCACGACTTTTCTCCTCTTTTTATAGCATGGGAAACTAATCTAAAACCTTCCTAATACATCTAAATTCGTGTTAGACACTTGGATGGAGGTATTACATGACTCAAGTGCTCAAATAAGCAAAGTATTGATGGACTTTGAGAACTAGCCACATCGACCTTCCACTAGGACACCACTGAAGCTCCTTTGTGACTCACTAATTTGACTCATCATGTTCTAGAACTCACATGGTATTTTTGCTACATTTTATGAATAATATGAGCCTTCTTGAAGTATTTGAAGACTTCCCAAAGGTATTTACATAATTTGAAACTTGTACCCTACATAAAACAAATGTTCGCAAGACTACCTACCTATCTACCTATCTACCTATCTATCTATCTATCTTTCTATCTATCTATCTATCTATCTATCTATCTATCTATCTATCTATCTATCTATCTATATGTCTCTCTGTCTGTCTGTCTATCTATCTATCTATCTATCTATCTATCTATCTATCTATCTATCTATCTATCTATCTATCACTACAAGAAAAAGGGGGGCGTAGCGACGCCCCCGAATCGGGAAAAAAACGGGAACCGTCGCTTATGCGACGAGGTCGTCGCATAAGCGACGGTAGAAATTTCGATTTTTTTTATTTGCCCGACCCTCATCGCATAAGCGACGCTACTTAAAAAGCGTCGCTATCACCGTCGCTGCCTAGCGACGAAATTAACAACGTTGGCAAACTGCAGAGCATCGCATATGCGACGCTCTGGAATGTAAAAAAAAAAATTGATTTCTCCCGACACATTTGTGTCGGGACTTGGACACGAGCAAGAAGCGAGAGACCGAGAGAGAGAGAGAGAGAGAGAGAAAGAGCGTGCACGAGAGGGAGAGAGAGAGAGAGAGAGAGAGAGAGAGAGCGAGACCATTGGCAGGTATGCGCACACACACACTTACACACACATACATATGTACACACACATATACACGCATAGACACACACACACATACGCATAGACACACACACACACATACACACAAATACACACACATATACACACATACACAATGCATAATGCATACACATACACACATGCACACATAATGCATACACATGCACACACATATACATGCATAATTCACATGTATACACACATAATGCATACACATGCACACACATATACATGCATAATTCACATGCATATACACACATATATGCATACACATAGAGGGACATACACACATAAACACATACATGCATACATAATGCATATGCATATGCATACAATGTACATACATACATGCATACATAATGCACATGCATAGATACATACACACACACAGATACATACACACATAGACACATACACACACATGAACACATACATACTCATAGATACACACACATACACATAGACACACACACATACACACACATACACACATAATGATGCATACACACACATACACATGCATACACACATACAGACACATGTACACACACATTCACACACATATATGCATACACACACATACACATACATGCATACATATTGCATATGCATATGCATACATACATACTTACATGCATATGCATACACACACACATATGCATACATACATACTTACATGCATATGCATACACACACACACATATGCATACATAATGCATATGCATATGCATACATAATGCATATGCATACATACATACTTATATGCATACATAATGCACATGCTTACATACACTGTCATAATGTATACACACACACATAGACACATACACACATAATGATGCATACACACACATACATATGCATACACACACATATGCATACATACATGCATACACATACACACACATAGATACATACATACACATAAATACATACACGCTCATAGACACACACACATACACATAGACACACACACATACACACATAGACACATACACATAATGATGCATACACACATACACATGCATACATAGACACACATAATGATGCATACACACACATACATATGCATACACACACATATGCATACATACATGCATACACATACACACATAGACACATACACACACATAGATACATACATACACATAAACACATACACACTCATAAACACACACATGCACATAGACACACACACATATACACACACATACACACATAGACACATGCACACGTAATGATGCATACACACATACACATGCATACATAGACACACATAATGATGCATACACACACATACATATGCATACACACACATATGCATACATACATGCATACACATACACACATAGATACATACACACACATACATACATACATACATATACATAAACACATACACACTCATAGACACACACACATACACATAGACAACACACACATATACCTACACACATACACACATAATGATGCATACACGCGCATACACATGCATACACACACATATGCATACATACATGCATACACATACACACATAGACACATACACACACATAGATACATAGATACATACATACACATAAACACATACACACTCATAAACAGACACACATACACATAGACACACACACACACATATACACACACACAAACACACATAGACACTTACACACATAATGATGCATACACACACATACACATGCATACACACATACAAACGCATATACACACACATACACACATAGACACATACACACGTAATGATGCATACACAAATACACATGCATACATAGACACACATAATGATGCATACACACACATACATATGCATAGACACACATATGCATACATGCATGCATACACATACACACATAGACACATACACACACATAGATACATACATATTCATAAACACATACACACTCGTATACACACACACATACACATAGACAACACACACATATACATACACACATACACACATAATGATGCATACACACACATACACATGCATACACACACATATGCATACATACATGCATACACATACACACATAGACACATACACACACATAGATACATACATACACATAAACACATACACACTCATAAACACACACACATACACATAGACACACACACACACATATACACACACACAAACACACGTAGACACTTACACACATAATGATGCATACACACACATACGCATGCATACACACATACAAACACATATACACACACATACACACATAGACACATACACACGTAATGATGCATACACACATACACATGCATACATAGACACACATAATGATGCATACACACACATACATATGCATACACACACATATGCATACATACATGCATACACATACACACATAGACACATACACACACATAGATACATACATATACATAAACACATACACACTCATATACACACACACATACACATAGACAACACACACATATACATACACACATAGACACATAGACACATACACACATAATGATGCATACACACACATACACATGCATACACACACATATGCATACATACATGCATACACATACACACATAGACACACACACACACAGATACATACATACACATAAACACATACACACTCATAGACACACACACATACACATAGACACACACACACACATATACACACACACAAACACACATAGACACTTACACACATAATGATGCATACACACACATACACATGCATACACACATACAAACACATATACACACACACATACACACATAGACACATACACACGTAATGATGCATACACATGCATACATAGGCACACATAATGATGCATACACACACATACATATGCATACACACACATATGCATACATACATGCATACACATACACACATAGACACATACACACACATAGATACATACAGACACATACACACACATAGATACATACATATACATAAACACATACACACTCATAGACACACACACATACACATAGACAACACACACATATACATACACACATAGACACATACACACATAATGATGCATACACACACATACACATGCATACACACATATATGCATACATACATGCATACACATACACACATAGACACATACACACACATAGATACATACATACACATAAACACATACACACTCATAGACACACACACATACACATAGACACACACACACACAAACACACATAGACACTTACACACATAATGATGCATACACACACATACACATGCATACACACATACAAACACATATACACACACACATACACACATGACACATACACACGTAATGATGCATACACACATACACATGCATACATAAACACACATAATGATGCATGCACACACATACATATGCATACACACGCATATGCATACATATATGCATACACATACACACATAGACACATACACACACATAGATACATACATATACATAAACACATACACACTCATACTCACACATACACATACATGCATATATATACATACATAATGCATATGCATATGCATATGCATACATACATACATACATACATGCATACATACACACACACATATACACATACATACACACATACATATACACACACATACACACATAGACACATATACACATAATGATGCATACACACACATACACATGCATACACACATATACACACACATACACACACACACATGCATACACACACATACTTAATGCATACACATTTACATATGTACACGTATATATATTGATTTCTAACCATTTTGTTTTATATGTTAGGTATTATGGATCCCAGTAGAGAGAGAAAGGCAAAACTCACTCTCATAAAAAGTCTTATGAGAGCAAGAGTTCCGCCTGATACTCTAGGGGCCATAATGCGGGACTACGTAGAGATGTCTGATGAGGAGCTGGATTATACGATCCAGATGCTTACGCAATCAGACGAGGGCTCTTCTGCGGCTCCACACGCAGGAAGAGAGCTATCTGCTCATAGGTATGTTTTTTTTCATAAACTTTTTTAATGATATTATAACACATATTTTTATTTATTTCTATCTATCTATTTTCAGGACACCTATACCACCTCCAGCACGTGATAGCAAAGCAGAGAAGTTGCCTATGAGGACATGCATAGGCACGTTAGGACTAGAGTGCGACATAGAGCCAGAGGGGAACATTGTATACATAGGAAATGGATTGGAGTTCAAGAGGAGAATGCGCGCACTATGCGACTCTTACCTGCGCTTTATCCACTTACCGTGGAAGTAAGTAAAAGTTTTACATATAAATTGAAATATATATCTTATGTTTTATTTACATTATGTTTTTTATTTTTGTAGTGAGCATGATGAGAGAGATAAAAAGTACGTGCTCAATTCACTTGAGATGGAGTTTGGGACAGGTGGTCGCTTAAGTGGTGTTTAAAAGAGATGCGGACACTTATGGCTCATCGTCGTGACAATGCATGGTATGTATGTATATGAGAGAGAGAGACAGAACACTAATCTCGATATTAGGGTTTTGAAATCCCTAATTTAAAAACTCTAATTCAACCTTTTAGCCATATGTTTGAAGTATATGTACACCTCCGACGTCCTACTAGAGAGATGTCTCTCCTCCCAACCTTATGCCTCTATATATAGCTACTCGAATCAACGAGGATCATAATATATGTAAAGATATATACACATCATGTAGATAGGATACATAAATATAAAATGGAGTAGATATATTATGCATCACACATACATGCCTAAATGCACACATAAATATATATATACATACTAACATATTTACATGTACATATTTACACATACATGTACATGCCTACATGCACACATAAACATATATATACATGCATACATATTTACATGTACATATTTACACATAGACACATATACATATATACATGTACACAATTCTAAACACTTGCATATATTACGTACATGAATACATGAATATTTTACATAAATGCATATGCATATATACACATATGCATATTTAACACATGTATACATATATCACACACATGCAAACACATACATATACATGAAATACATATATATGCATACTAACATATGTATACATATAATACACATGAATACACACACATATGCATACATACATGATAAAAATTTACTCCTCGAAGATAAAGCTATATATAAAATAATTAGGCATACCCCCGAGCTTCATGTTCTAACTTAGAAGAACATGATTTCATCTCTTTAGTAGGATTCATCGTTATTCAAGTTAATAAAAAAAACCTATTATCTGATATCCATTCAGAAGCTTCAAGTTATTGATCGATAACTAGAGTAGAATTTACTATCTAATTTGCTCATATGTTTTCATTATTGCCATCATTTTGGTAAGACATCAATATAGTCTCATCTTCATTATCCTTATTGATTTCATTTATTTCTTCTATTGTTAAATCTATGTTCTCATGAATCACATCATCTATTGGTGGATTAATATCTATTTTTGGTAATTCCTCTTCCTCATCAGTAGAATCAGCATGTAGAGAATTATCCTCTTCATCAAAAAGATTAGTATCATTATCACGTATAATGAGTCTAATTTCTATTCCAGATGTTGATGTATCAGTATGTGATGCTGAATCATCAAGAGGACTTTCTTCAATCTCTCTAACAATAAACTGTTCAAACAATGACCTACCTCTAGGTTGCACATGAATGACTTGCCACCAAGGATGAGCTTCTGGTTTTTATAAAAAAATGCTTGTTCAATATGCCTAGGAAGAATATATGGTTCTTTAGTAGATCCCATTACCTTGGAAGAATCAATTGCCCAAAACCCAGATAATTCCTTTCTTATTGTAGAATTACTACCTTTATACTCCGCTCGATACCAGTCAACGTTCAAAATGACCTATCAAAATATATAACAACAAAAACGTCCCATTATTAGGTGCTTAAAAAAATAACTAACTTTAAAAAAAATATATAAACTTTTTTCTACCTGTTTGAATGTACGAAATGAAATTTCGTAGATACCAACAATAGTTCCTACGTAACCAAGTTCGCTATCTATAAGGTTCGTGTCTTTTTAGCTAGCACGTGATAGTTGCTTGAAACAAGCAACAATACTAGAATCCTCTGTTTTACGTAAAGAATCAATGGCTTTGATTCTAATATGTTGTCCAAAAGCCCACATATTAGTGAACATTCGAGCCTGCAAAATAAATTCAATTAGTAATAGAAACTAACATACATATATGAAAAAAATAAAATATATATTTTAATAAAATTACCTTTCGTTCACAACCTATCATTAACTCTCTTTGCTCATCTGAGATTTCTTCATTATTTGCGTTGGCGCTTTGCAAATGACTATATAGTCAATCCGTGAAAGAAGGTATATCTGTAATCTCATTATTATCGAGATTACGTCTAGATCTTTTGTTTTTTTGCCTTTTACTTCGGAGACTTTGAAGTTCCTCGTACTTGCTAAGGAATGCTTGCATGCATTCGCTATATATGCTACAAAAGTAGAAACATCAATTTTTTCTTGAAATGTAAATAAGAATGGAACCCCCTTACCTGATAATACCTCATCTGTTATTTTTGAAGAAGACTCGTTGGTCCATGCACGTGGAGCTTCTTCATGAACTCTTTCAAGGTACTCACTAACGTAATACATGCACTCTTCAAGCATCCAACCCTTTGCCATGGATCCTTCTGGTTTTGCTCTTTGTTACACGTAACTTTTAGTATTCCCATAAATCGCTCGACCAAAACATCCATCGAGTGTTGACAACACCAGCAATCTCTATCTCATCTACAAGATGGACTAATAAATGAACCTGAATATCAAAAAATGAAGTAGGAAGTTCTTTTTCCATCAAACATAGTAGCTCTTTGCATTCACGTTTTTTTTTGTGGGATCGACTTTTTATCGATCTCTTTGGATGTAATCCACCTATACAAATCATAAAAACAATTATAAAGAAGTTAATTAAAAAATAAAAGATATCCAATATTCATACATATTAAATATAAAAGTATCATAATTACCTTATAAGTGATCCAAGACGATAGATCACATCTCGTACTCCTTTTGTTGTACATCCATCGATAACCAAAGGTAAAATATGTTTCAAAAAGTTATGCCAGTCATGGGTCTTTAACCCAGATAAGCTCATCCATAGTAAACATGTTTTGAAACGATGCTCCATATTCTGTAGGAGTCTTGATCAATTGAATTCTATTGTTGATAGTCTATATCTCTTTTGTTGTAAGTACCCAAGGAGCAGATGCATAAGTCGTTTCTTGTCGATGTCTATCAAAAACTGGCCATAACTTTGGTTTGGATTTTTTATCTTTCAAATCATTCCTTGATGTTGTGGTATCTTTTAGTCCAAGAAGATGCTGCCATAGTGAATAACCAATATTTTTGAATATATGCATAGGATCAAGAAGATGACATACTTTTAACTCTTTCCAATACTCCAAAGAATACCATATTGATATGTTCTCTGCGAGTGCCAATTTCCCTTTACCTCTGTTCACATACTCATTATCTGAATCATCATTGAAGATTTCTGCTTCTGGATCTATCAGAGGTCCATCTATCCATTTTTTATACCAATCCATTAGCGTCATAGGTTTCGGATACTGGCCTGTTTCAAGCTTTCCATTAAAATGTATCGCTTCTCTTTTAGATCTTAATGGATGATCATCAGGCAAGAATCGTCGATGTCGAAGATAAATATTTTTGTTGAGATTCTTACTATAGATTGATCTCAACCAATCACCACAATATGGACAAGCTTTATAACCCTTAGTAGATATTCCTGCATCATGGAAAATGATAAAAATATAATTAGATTAAATCACATTTATTTACATGCATATTGAATAAAAAAATTACATCAATACCTTAACAAACGCCATATCCAGGAAAATCGTGAATAGTCCAAGCCACAATACCACGAATCATAATATGTCTTTCATTGATGCTTTTCAATACATCAATGACATTAATACCTCTCCATAACTCTTGAAGATCGTCAATGAGAGGAGCAAGATATACATTCATATCTTTAACTTGTTTTTTGCCTGGGATTAAAAGTGAAAGCATTAAATGTTCCTTTTTAATGCTAAGATATGGCGGAAGATTGTAGTTTATGACTACCACTAGTCATGTTGACCATTTACTGGATTTCATGGAGAATGGATTAACCCCATCTAATGCAACTCCTAACTTTAGATTTTGTGGATTTTGTGCAAATTCAGGCCATGTAGAATCAATATGCTGAAAAGCAACACTATCATGAGGAATTCTGATTATTCCATCAGTACTTTTGTGATCATGTCCCCAAGTCAAAAGCTTTGATAATTCAGGGCTTTGAAACATATGTCTAATCTGTGGAGCCAATGGAAAATGTCTCAATACCTTTTTCGGGATTTTATCTTCTTCACCCTTATATCGAGGAGATTGACATTTGGGACATGTCAAAGAGTCTGCATATTCACATCTATATAAAATACAATCGTTAGGACATGCATGTATACATTGATAATCTATACCAAGATTGTTGATTATCTTCTTCATTTCATCATGTGAGGTAGGAAGAATATTCTGACTTGGTAAAAACTTTTCAGATAATAACCTGTAAATTTATCAAAAAAAGATATATTAAAAAAGGTAAATAAATATATATACATATATACATGCAGGTTTTTATTCTTACTTTAGATAAGGTAAGAACAAGAACTTGAATTGAATAGATACTTTTTGTCCACGCATCTTTTAAAACTATTAATGCATCTTTCAAAATATCTACACAAAATTTGGATGGCAGGATACGATTGTTTGTTTTGGATGATATGAAGTATGTACCTTCATTGAATGATTTGTTGATTCACACTTTCAAACTGAACATATGTGTGAATCGACAAATCATTCATATCCTCCAAAACAAACAATCGTATCCCGCCATCCAAACAATCGTATCCTGCCATCCAAACAATCGTATCCTGTCAATTCACACATATGTTCATATAATGGTGACCTAGATGAATCGCATGCACAGAGGTTACTCAAGATAGAGCAGGATTTCTCGGGTATGTAGTAAACCTCTTGCATGTCAATGATGAGCATCTAAACTTTAGGATACAAAGTGGACTACTCCATTATAATCAGATTGTTGTCTCTTGAGTAACCTCTGTGCATGCGATTCATCCAGGTCACCATTGCGAATATTTGGAAAGATGCATTAATAGTTTTAAAAGATGCGCGAACAAAAAGTTTCCATTCAATTCAAGTTCTTGTTCTTACCTTATCTAAAGTAAGAATAAAAACCTGCATGTATTTATATATATATATATATATTTATGCATATATATAAAAATAGATAGAAAATTGAAATTTATACCTTAATAGTGTCGAAACAGATACATTACTCCATCCAAAACGATTTTGAAGGTTGAGAATAAGTAAGCTCGCACTTAGTCGTGTCAAACGACTTCCTTCATATACATGCTTTAGACATTCCTCTTGAAGATATTTCTCATTTTTAGAAATATCCATGCTCTCATTGTCATTTTGATACCAATCCTCAATAAAATCTGCCATGCCATCATCTTCATCATTGTCACACAAATCTTGTACTTTATCGTCTTTTGAATATAGATCTTTCAACTTTGCATATTGCACAGGATTAGTTTTGCGTAGCCTCCTCATGCAAGCTTCTGATAAATGAGGTCTTACTGGTAATTGTGAATGTTGTGGATGAATATCATCAACATCATACGTTGGAATCTACACATATAAATAAAATTTAGTATTCCATAAATGAATAAAAATTAAACTTCAAATATAAAATTAAGTATATAACTTATTAAATATGGATAGAAAATTTTTATTCTCTCTAGCTAAAAGGTGCTCTTGGAGGTCTACGCCATCCATAATTCACTAATAGTTCATCACCAGCATGTAATGTAGTAATAGCATTGACAACTATGTATCTTGATACATCTCTACTCATGTATGGTGATTCATGACTATTTTCACGCTCCTCAAATGTGCAATTAGTCCTTGAACTATTATGTAACCGTCGACTACTATTTATTAAACCTGCTATATTTCCATGTGTGTAAGGTCTTCCATCAATATATAATCTTTCATTTTCTGCATGTAAAATCCTTCTACTAGTAAGGGATGCTGCGTTCAAGCATATTCCATAAGTACTCATGCTTTGAACATAACGTGAAAGTCGATGCCAATCTCCCCATCCATATATAGGACCACAAAATGACATAAGAGTGACTTCAGAGTTCGGAGGCACATACAAATCCTCTACAATAAAGAGACCATGACCAGCATTAGTAATAGTGGATGAAGCAATCATATAGCGATTACCCCAAAAGTTGAAAACCTCTCCATATAAAGGAAGTGGTCCTCTATTCCATCCTCCATATCTTCTTCTATCATATGTTTGTACTAAAGAATCATCACGAGCTGACAATGGATAATCTCCAGCCGTTTCATTCTCTAAACCGAGAGGTAGAGGATTTCTAGAAACCTCTGCTTGTAATTGATGAACAGCAAGTCCATGACGTGTACAAGGTATATTAACATTATGAGAAAAATCATCATCATCATCATCACCATCGAGCAAGTATTCCTGTATATCAATAATAATTTGATTTTACACATGGTTTTTAAATAAAATAATGACATTAATATATATAGAAAATACATACCCAAGCATTATCACGTTGACTAGGTGATGGTGCACGCTCAAAAGTACCATACTCTGCCTCATGTTGAATACATTCAAATCGTGGTCTTCGATACGTGCCATAACAAGAGTTACACCAACATATAATATGCTCTTGATAGTAAAATTCATCATAATTCCTATCGGAGGACACATGTGAAGTCGTTGCATGGGTAGGAGGTGGTGGAGTACCTCTGATTGATCAAAATCTGCACATCATAAGAAACATAAAAAAAAATTTAAGTTATGTATCCATCAAATATAGTTAAAATTAAATATTTCATATACTTACAGTATAAAGTCGTTGCACGATGAGGAGACGGTGGTGGAGTTCCATCTGATTGATCAGAATCTACAAATAATGGTATTTGATATTAATAATTTGATTATCTACATAAATAAAAAATTCACATATACATATTTACACATACACACATATTCACATATACACATTTACACATACACACATATTCACATATACACAACTACATATTATTGTGGGATAAATGCATGTATTTTGTATGAATGAGTGTATATGCATGCATGTGTGTGTACGTATATATGTGGATATGTATATGTGTGTTTATGTTATATGTATGTATATGTGTATATGTATACATATATGCATGCGTATATGTTTGCATGTATATGTGTATGTGGGTATGTGTATGTATATGTGTATGTGTGTGTATATATGTGTATGTATTCTGACTTTTTCTTCTGTTTGAGATTAAATTAACAGGAGATATTGTATGATCGAAAAAAATAAGAGGCGAGCTAACATACCACCTGAGTCGTGGTAGTTTTTTCGTAGACAGCTACATCTTCAGGAGTCATTTCCTCAGCAGAAGGTACACAAATTAATAGTTTATATTTATAATTTTTATATATTTTAGTAATTTTTTACATTTAATTTATGTATTTTTTTTCTTGAATAAATAGGCTGTTGCAAAGAAGAGAGTGGAGTCGGGCCACACATCGCACTTAGGCCAAATGGGCCATAATGGTTTTGTAGCTACGTTTGTAAGTATATGTGTTATTGTGAGTACATTTTTTATTTTAGTTAAAATGCAAGCAATTAATGTTTTTTATTTGTTTCATTGCAGCGAAAGGATTATGGCCGATATCCTACGAAACACGAGATCGAGTATGCTACACATTTTGGATATCGGCGTTTGGGTGAGTATATACAAGATCATACTGATGCCTTTGTGAGTATTTTTAAATTTTATATAATTATTTTGTTGTTATGAATGTTTTAATTATCTTATTGATTTATGTTTGTTATATGTAATACAGGAGTATTATGGGGAGACAAATATGGATGAGGTGGAGAGACAAACACAGGAGGGACGATCTCGATCGTCACAGGGTGATCATGACGATGAGGATGAGGAAGATCAGGATGATCATGATATTGTTGATGATCATGATGATCATGATGATGATGATTAGGATTTTAGTTGATTATGACATTGGATTATATGTATTTACATTGATATATATATATATATTTTTTTTTATCTATATATTTTTCATTTCAGTTATGTTTTGAATTGTGTGTATGGTATTAAGTAATGAAGAGTTTTGTTTATATTAAGCATGTGTTTTAATACTTTAATTATATAATTCATTCATATGTGTGTACCTAAGTGTATATGTATGTGTGTGTATATGTATGTATGTGCATGTGTATGTGTGTGTATATGTATGTATGTGCATGTGCATGTATAAGTGTATATGTGTGTATGAGTATGTGCATGTGCATGTGTATGTGTGTGTATATGTATATGCATGTATATGTATAACTCTATGTGTATGTGTGTGTATGTGTGTGTATGTGCATGTATATGTGTATATGTAGGTATGTGCATGTGTGTGTGCATGTGTATATGTGTTTTAATACTTTAATTATATAATTCATTCATATGTGTGTACCTAAGTGTATATGTATGTGTGTGTATATGTATGTATGTGCATGTGTATGTGTGTGTATATGTATGTATGTGCATGTGCATGTATAAGTGTATATGTGTGTATGAGTATGTGCATGTGCATGTGTATGTGTGTGTATATGTATATGCATGTATATGTATAACTCTATGTGTATGTGTGTGTATGTGCATGTATATGTGTATATGTAGGTATGTGCATGTGTGTGTGCATGTGTATATGTGTTTTAATACTTTAATTATATAATTCATTCATATGTGTGTCCCTAAGTGTATATGTATGTGTGTGTATATGTATGTATGTGCATGTGTATGTGTGTGTATATGTATGTATGTGCATGTGCATGTATAAGTGTATATGTATGTATCAATATGTGCATGTTCTTGTGTATGTGTGTGTATATGTATATGCATGTATATGTATAACTCTATGTGTATGTGTGTGTATGTGCATGTATATGTGTATATGTAGGTATATGCATGTGTGTGCATCTTCATCATGTATAAGTGTATGAGTGCATATCAATAAGTGTGAGTATGGTATGTAATGAAAATAACACAATTCAAATGATCTACAAATAATAGAAATTGTACTTACAATTGTTAGCCATAGTTTTTGCTTGGTTAGCTTCTTGAATAACCTGCAATAAAGAGAGAAAGAAAAGAGAGAGAGAGAGAGAGAGAGAGAGAGAGACACACAGAGAGAGAGAGAGATAGAGAGAGAGAGAGAGATCTAGAGAGAGAGAGAGATCTAGAGAGAGAGAGAGAATTCAAAGAGAGAAAGATGTAGAAAGAGAGAAACAAAGACAGAGGGAGACAATAACAGAGAGCTTAGGCAAAACAACAATTCTGCATATACTTGCTTCAGCTCGTAAGCGCAGCGCAATTGCGAACGTTGGAGAGCTCTTCGATCGGATGCGTGAAAATGCTGATTGCAGCGTGTTGAGAAAAGGGGAGCAACAAACCCTAACCGCCTCACATGGAAGTGAGAGGTTTCTCCAAGTTGGGGCAAAGAATGAGAGGAGAGGTTCACCCACGCTCATGGAGCAATGGCAACAATGGCCAACATCACAAGGAGCAAAGGGGAACATCCTCCCAACCATGCACACACACATGCAAATCCATACACCAAGACCAACGCCATTGCACACAAGGATTTGGATGAAACCAAATGACACCTTCTTCCATTACCAAAATGGAGGCCAAGGCCATGGCCAAGGGACCTCCCCTTTACAAGAAGTGAGCCTCTACTTATAGGCTTTGCATAATTCCCCATGTGCTCATTTGGAAAAGTCAAAAAGGTGATTCTCTCTCTAAGTGCCAATCTTCTAGGATATTCTAAAGATCAAATTTGCAACAACCCAATCTCCAAGAAGGGCATGCGTGGGTTTTCTACGTGAGGAATCTTTCTAGAAGGGTCATAAAGGTGAGAGACACTATCCTATAGTATGAAGAAATATTAAAAAGGGGTTTAGGAGAGTGTTCATATGGACATCTCCTAATTTACAAAAAAGAAGGTATTTTCATGAAGGGAAAAAGATGCCATAGTATGAGAAAAATTATGGGCAACCCTTAGAGCAACACTCCTCCCCCTCCTAGACTTTGTCGTCCTCGACAAAGCTAAGAGAAGAGCATACATATATGAACCAACCCAAGGTAGAGTCTTTCAAGTCTGAAAATCTTCACGTCTTCAAAATCTGCAATTCTTCAATCTACAAGGCTTCAAGCTACAAGTCTTCAGTCTTTACTTCAAGCTGCAAATCTTCAATCTTTAGAGTTGAGCGACACAATCCCCTTGGGGGGCAGTCAGCCCAGCATGCATCCCCCTGTGCAGTCCTTTGAAAGGCTGGACATTCCTTATCCAGCAGCTCCCAAACCTGAAATAACATGCAAAAAGCAAGGAGGCTGCATCTAATAATGAGAGAAACATTCACTTCAAATTTAGTTTCCACTTCAAGAGAGCATCGAATCATTCATGATAATATTCTCATGAAGGGCTGGCCTTTTCCTGCAATTTCACAAAATAAAGCTCAAAGGGTTAAGAGTCCATGAGTAACAGGAGCTTGTAGATTTTTATGTTTTATATGCATGCCAGGCCACAATCCTAAATGTGTTATCACACAAGTGCATGTGTGACACGAAACATTGGAACAATGCTCTGTTAATACCTCTTATGAGTGTGATTTGGAGTTCAAGAAGTGAAATGAACAATCCAAAAATTTTATGCAAAGGACATTTGAAATCGTCAACTAGTGGACTCCAAGTTAACAAGTGAGTAGGCCAAATGTCATGTAAGCATAACAAATGTAAATGAACTAGCATTCTTATCATTCTTCAAGCATTTATGAAAGGCAAACAGTATTATCAAAGCTATTCCTGCAAATTATTTTATAGGGACCATAAAAGAATCAATGCCAGAATTCCGTGTAAGTCTGTGATGCATTATGAGACCATTGTAAAACCAGAGAATTTCTTCCCTGGCAAAAAACAAATGCTCATTCCTTGTCCTCCAAACATTCTTGTGATTCTTTACCATGCTAACCATCCTACTGTGTTAGCCCAGAAATAACCAAAAACATGAGATAAACATTGCTCTTGTAATGTGTCTGATGATTGGCCGGCATATGTTCATGTGATCATGAGAATACAGGAGTAACAAGATCAATCGGAGGAGTCATCAGCATAAGATAGTAGAAACATAATCCTTTGATCAAGACATGAGCATACAAACATACAATAATATGTGTCCCAACCCAAAAGGAATCCTTTCTGGGCACAAACACCAACATGCCAACTAGAGTCAAGGCAAGTGAGCTATAAACCAAAGACAACCGCTCAACGATTTCTGAATATCTTTCTGACAAAACTCTCATAAATGAACAGTACTCCCTCTGAAACGAACATTTGGGGATGATAATAAAAAGGAAATGGATTCATATGTGCATACTGTCTATCTTCAATTGCTAAGGTTTTCTTGTTGAGAGGGGGTGTGTAACAACTTTAATAATGCAAGCTTGGAGAAATGCATTGTAGACCCCGAATCCTTTATTAGCCAGTTTTGGCAAGGCCTACATATCAAGGATCAATCAGATCCAAACACTCCTCACTTCCTGCTTACATAAATGTCAAAAAGATCAAGGAAAAACTCCTTAGAGAACTCCTGTGTGATCAATTACCTGCATGCATTAACTTATGAAATCACCAAGTAATGGAGTATTCATATCATTTTCAATTAGTGGCCACATTTAAATTTATGAGGAATTATGAACATTGAGACTTTGCAAGCATGAGAGCAAACCAAAAAAGGAAAGGGGGGTTTATGTGTCATCTTCATAGATAGTTCTTCCTTCTAGATGTAGCAATCCTTCTATGATTCTATGCATGTGTCCAAGTCATTTATGTAATAAGAATAATCAAATCCATCCTTAAATCAAAGTCCTTGCTGGCACACAGACTTCTACCAATCAGTTCAAACTTCAAATACACATCTTCAAAAGAAACACCTATCATTCCAATGAATCTTCAAGGAGTAATTGTTCAAAAGTAACATCGTAATTCATCAAAGCTTCCCAAGTCTATAATGAACATCCTTGAAAGGAGGTCAATTCAAATGTGCATGGTGATTATGTCTGCATGTTATGAGCACCAGAATGCAATCCTTTATATCTCCTTGTACGTATGAGCATTGAATGACACAAACCATCAGATCAAAACCAAAAGTCAAGCTCTGTGTCATCTAAAGTGGGCTGCTTCAAAATAATGTCAAATGGTGATTATTGCTCATAGTCAGTTTAAAAACAATTCCGACACATTAGTCGTCCTATCAAAATAATTAGCTGCACATGAGGAACACTCTGATAAACTTAAAGGATAGGGACATCATTTCTTGTTTCCAATCATGGCTACAACCCCTTTTACAAAGACCCAAGCCATAACTAATCATTCTTTAATTTATCAATCATGAAAAGCAACATAAAGAAGTACATTCGGGTTTCCAGCCTTAAACTCTCCCACCCTTGTGAGCAAGATACATCTAGACCAATGCAGCAAAATTATTGGCTCAACGTCACACCTACACGAGTACCGAGAGCAGGTAAACACATATAAGACTTCATGCTATCCATCCAGAAAGTATCATCCGACAGACATAGGCATTGATTTGGAGGGTTGGATACAAAGCGGGGCATGTGAGGACACTGTCGCATGAGAGTGAAGATATCAAGGTGTGTTGGGTAATCCCATCTTGTAGTTGGAGTTGTTCAACACATGTTCAGACATAAGGAACTTCAAGGTCAGCCCTAGGATTATCCTTGCCTTACCGTAGAAAAAGATACTAGAAAGTGGTCATAGGACATATTGTAGACAAAGTGGTATCCTGAGAGTTAATACATCAAAACAAAAGCTGCGCTATGCATTTTAAATCAGAACGAATGCTACTGGACTTTACTAAAAAAGTCGATTCGGAAGTAGCAACATCATGCAAACCAATGGATGCACACCCTAAAGCATAAACACAACCCATGGACCGCGACCTGATAGTTTTCTAATTCAGTTAGCATTGAAAAGTTGAGGCAATAGAGTACCACCCATAATTTTTATATCTCAACAACTTTGAGAGAGATAAAAGCATGACTGCTCTTGTTCAGACAGTTGCCAAAAGGCCCAGTTGATTCAACAAAGTTTTGCCCAAACACATTAATATCATCATGCAGAGGAAGAACCCCACAGCCGAGGGAAGAGAACCACCAGACGTGTATTGAGCTAGATCATTACATGGGGACATGGAGAAGCTACAGTGAAGAACAGTAGGCGCAGACCATCAAACATACAGCATCGCAGCATGATGAATCAAAGGGGCAACACTAGCCCATGGAGAAACCATTAGCGCTATGGGGTGATGCATTTGGGAGCCTGTCACAAACTGGTGGTCGTTGGGACCCTTTCCAAGAGTTCCTGAGATGGGGAAGGAGGAAGCATAAACCCCGTGATGAGGAAGATCACGGCTGGACCGACTTCCAGCACACACAAATCAGAGAAACACTTAAAGCAACTCAAATGAGCAATGACTCAGCGTACGAGGATGGTAGGGAATAGAGCTGCAGCGATGCACAGTCATGCAGGAGACAGCATTGCTGGAGCTCGACTCAATCTTCAGTGGATGCAAACGTGAGACGAAATGCGTGCCTCCTCTGATGCAAAATCCAAGGACCCATTTCAAGCTCGACCCCAAGTTGGAGAAGCCAAAGGGGAAGAATATGCTGAACCCAGGAGTTACAGTAGAGACAACACGCCATGGTCACGGAAAAAGGGGAGCAGACGCTCGACCCCAACAGCACGAACAATGCGAAGATGAGGGAGCACGGAAGCTCAACCTGAGGTACATGAGCAGACAGAGAGTTCTCAGAGTAAGGATCATTCCATCACCCCCCCCATAGAAACTCACTTGCACACAACAGGCACTTGGGGAGCGAAGAGCTCAACCCGCTACAGACTGGAGGATCGCCTCAGCGATAGTGTATGGTGGAGAGAGGAGTTTGCCCACCTTGCATCCCAAAAATATGTCGAAGGGCCATATGGTCAGAGAGAGAGAATGACAAAATTCTGACACCATTAGGTACAGTCATTCGAAGGTTTTCCTTGGGACTAGGTTCGATAGAAGTTGCAGAACTCACGCATGCGGAGGCAAGAGTTAATTCAAAGAAGAGAGGGGAAGTGGGGAGTTAATTCCTTACCTACCCTTTCCCATACAACATCCCTAAAAACCAGTCTTTAGATGGTCTTCAGAAAACGTAATTCCACAGTGGCCTAATTGAGGTTCATATTTCGAAAATGAAGGGAGGGAGGGAAAAGAGAAGAAGCACTACCCAGCCCACTCTCCAAGGAAATCACTACAAGAGAAGTGACAGAAGTGGACAGTGATATCCATTGTGTGTGTGTGGAGGTGTGTGTATATGAGAGAGGGAAAGAGAGAGAAGGGGGTTGGGGAGTGTTTTTGTGCAACAAAAAAAATAATAAAAAAAAATAAAATAAAAATGAACTAAAACTACTCAGAAATTAAAAGACAAGAGGTACCCTAGGCCAACCGAAGGCCACACGTATTCATCCTCCTCCAAGTGTCAAGGTGCATCTCACGAAGTATGGACATGCAAACTTGGAAAAACCAACGGCTAAAGGCTGACGTCCTCGGCAACGGCGCCAAATTGTTGAGAAAAGGGGAGCAACAAACCCTAACCGCCTCACATGGAAGTGAGAGGTTTCTCCAAGTTGGGGCAAAGAATGAGAGGAGAGGTTCATCCATGCTCATGGAGCAATGGCAACAATGGCCAACATCACAAGGAGCAAAGGGGAACATCCTCCCAACCATGCACACACACATGCAAATCCATACACCAAGACCAACGCCATTGCACACAAGGATTTGGATGAAACCAAATGACACCTTCTTCCATTACCAAAATGGAGGCCAAGGCCATGGCCAAGGGACCTCCCCTTTACAAGAAGTGAGCCTCTACTTATAGGCTTTGCATAATTCCCCATGTGCTCATTTGGAAAAGTCAAAAAGGTGATTCTCTCTCTAACTGCCAATCTTCTAGGATATTCAAAAGATCAAATTTGCAACAACCCAATCTCCAAGAAGGGCATGCGTGGGTTTTCTACGTGGGGAATCTTTCTAGAAGGGTCATAAAGGTGAGAGACACTATCCTATAGTATGAAGAAATATTAAAAAGGGGTTTAGGAGAGTGTTCATATGGACATCTCCTAATTTACAAAAAAAAAGGTATTTTCATGAAGGGAAAACGATGCCATACAATGAGAAAAATTATGGGCAACCCTTAGAGCAACACAGCGCCTCCAACGTTTTAATTTTTGTCCATCAACAAATCGTCGTGTAAGCGATGCTATTCGTCGTCGTATAAGCGACATTTCTTAGCGTCGCTTATGCTACGGCTACTGACGTCACTTATGCGATGCAAAAAAGCGTCGCTTATGCGACGGCTATTGACGTCGCTTATGCGATGCAAAAAAGCGTCGCTTAAGCAACACGTTTAAATAGTGTCGTTTTAGCGACGTTGTACGCGAGCGTCGCAATCCAAGTCACAAATACCATCCTTTTTTGCGTCGTCTAATCGACGGTCCGCGCCCGACGCTAATTACGACCCAAGTTGCAATTTTATAGCGATGCAATTCTGTCGCCTTAACCGTCGCTATACGCCCGTATTCCTTGTAGTGTATCTATCTATCTATCTATCTATCTATCTATCTATCTATCTATCTATCTATCTATCTATCTATCTATCTATCTATCTATAACACTGAGTCACAACAAAGGAGAACAAAGACATGTTCTCTTTTTCTTTTTACCTAAATACCATTATATGAAGAAAAAAAGTGGGCATTTTACAATATCTAGAAAGCATCACGAGTCTTGCTTGTAAATATTGTCTTTAGAAGCTTGATCTCATATCCCAAGTAGTCAAGATAGATATACTAAAGTTCTTGCTGCCATGAAAACTAGTTGTTGAGCATGACCAAGAATCCCACATCATGATCTTGGACAATAGATTAGAGTTGAAAAGGTACATGTAAGAATTCGCGAAGCTCCTTCATTACATCTGTAACCTCAACAAGCACAGAAGATAGCTAATTAAGAGGTACTCGAAAATTAGAGTACATGTGTTGTAAAAATCAGAGCATTTTAACAAGGCAATTAAGATCATCCCCTTTGTATGGTTAAGATCCCCATTGAATGCCTGGCCATATTAACAGAATATGAAATACACTTCACAAAAGCATTCCCAAGAGAAGATAATATTCAACAAAATTATACTAAGAAACATTCACACATGATCAGAGAAATGCTCAAGATAAATCAAGCTGAACACCAAGTGGAAGCAGAACTCCAAATTATATTTCCATTAAAATGATCTTTTACATTTCATGTGTTTTACAAGAGTTATGTGAATCTACAATAGAAGTTGATCATAGCTTTCCTCAGGCTCAAGGGTATTGGTATCCTCTGGCACATTAGAACACCTATCTTGCCTCTCTTGCTCCAAGATTGGCTCTTCAAGGTCAGCCATGTCCCCAGGTTCATCTGCAAGTGGGGGAACAGGCTCCCTTGAAGCTGCTTGGAATCTCTCCGTATCTGCAATGTGCTTCCTTCCAACCTCTTGGTCTTCATCTGGGCATTCATTCAGCCCATTGATTCTCATTCTAATGAAGCTCACTTGAGCATCATCCTTCTCCACAGCTATGCAGTGCCTGAACATCTTTAAGGAGCAAGCCAGAGTCGTTCCTGAAACACCAGAAAACCTCTTAGAGGCTTCAATCAACAATGACTAATGAAAATTGTGAAAATTGAAATTACCTGTGCCCGAAAAAAGGTCTAGGACCCAGTCATCATCATTGGAAAATAGCTGAAGCAATCTCATTATGAGTTTTTGTGGCTTCTAATAAGGGTTAACCAATGTCATGTCCCCAGCTACATGACGAAGTTTTTTGGTAACGGCTGGGAACATGAGCACATTTGAGATCCCATTCTCATTGCAATGCTCCCTAACTCTCCTTTTGCTTACTTCATCATAATAGCCCACTGTAATGCATTCAGTGGCACTCACAAACCGATGCAAAGGAGTGTGATTTACGTTTGTCTTCACCCTGCAAAAAAGAACTATGAGTCACATAGGGCATCATTAAAGCCATGGAGATAGAAAGAAGATTACTTACCAAGTGAGGCACTCCACAGCATGACATCTTGCCTTCAGAGCAGTTGAAACAGAGAAAGACTGGTCTCTGCTATGGAAAATTACTATCCTCCAAAGAGGAGACATAGTCAACTCTGCAAAATCAGTGACCAGCTTCCGAATCTGAGGGTGTTTGAAGGGTTCATCATCATTAACTGATCCTAACATCCTAAATCCATAGGGTATGTCCGCTATGAGAAGGGAGAAATGTTTTCTAGGCACAACAGAACAAATATTATTTACATCACTACAGAACACATTGTAATATACAGGCCTAAGGGGGTCTAGGGGATTGGAGAAACATTTAAGATCGGGTTCATCATCAAAATCCATCTCCTTCGCTTTCAGTCTAGATTTCTCATGCCTTGCTCTTTGAATGTGAGCAAGGAATGCAGGGGGGCAATCATCTAGTACCTCTGTAGACTTACTTTTCCTTGGTTTCTGCAGAACAAATTGGAAAAACAATTAGAAGAGCTCTTCAGTACAGCAAACAGAACATAAAGAACGGATGTATGGCATCGATTTCTTGTTGGGGTAGATGCCTGGCATCGACTTTTGCCACGAGGTCGATGCCAGGCATCGACTTTTGTTGCAGGTCGATGCCAGGCATCGACTTATGCTGCAAGTCGATGCCAGGCATCGACTTATGCCCCCAAGTCGATGCCAGGCATCGACTTATGCTGCAAGTCGATGCCAGGCATCGACTTATGCCCCCAAGTCGATGCCAGGCATCGACTTATGCTGCAAGTCGATGCCAGGCATCGACTTATGCCCCCAAGTCGATGCCAGGCATCGACTTTTGCCCCCATGTTGATGCCATGCAATGCATCAAATTGTTTAGTATGAAATATTCTGAAAAGAGAATCTACCCAATCACGAAACAGGATGAAATATTCTGATAAGGCTTTGTAGGATGATGTGGTTGGATAGTCTGCTTGGACCTCTGTCCAAGAAAAGCAACCCAGCCTCTTCATCATCACCTCCTGAATCTTCATGTACACTTTATGACTACAGACACATAAATATAAAAGCGACTAGGTTAGACAAGAAGCATGGGAGGAGGGAAAAAGGATCTGAGAATAACATACATACTTATTGAGCTCAGTCACCATCTCCTCGAGGCTTAACTCCTTCGAGATTACCCTTGACAAAGTTGATATGATCACTGTATCATCCTTGATTCCTTGAAGGGCCCTCCATGGGGTCAGCTTCATGTCCTCAGGAGCCTCTTCAATTGAAAGGTCAACTTTCCTTCCCTTTCCCCTCAGATCAATTTGTGGGTCTGGCCTCGACTTTCTTTGCTTCTGGCCCTTGACCTCCTTGTGCTCCCACATTGTGAAGATTCTATCCTGAAGATCCCAGATCTCACCTGATCTGAATGCCAGTTGAAACCATGGATCATATTTCCTCAAAGCATCTGACTTTCTATTCTCATCCAATGCAATTCCAACCTCAATAAGGCATTGCTTTCGTAGATTGGGATGTATTCTCCCAGCTTCCTTCACAAGACAATCTTCGTATTCATGGTGGAAGAACCGAATTCTCTCTATGGAGGACATTTTCTGCCTGTAGTCATTGTCGTTGTTGTGATCCCAAGCAAGAAGCTTGGCTTCCTCAGTTGTAAGACCAGCATATATCTTACACTCTGCATACCTAAAGAAAAATGTAGTAGGGTGCTCCTTCACTAACTGTCTACGAGCCTCTGCAGAGTGTGAATCTCCAATCACATAATACGTGTACTCCTCAAACAAGCCCTCATTGAAATCCTCCACACAGCTGCACTCATGCGGATCCACCATGACAAGGAATGGCACAACAGTAGCATGAGGATTTATTTTCATTTTCTTCTTAAGATTTTGGACATGCAAATTATGTGGCTCCCTGATCTCAAGGGGCCTCCTCCCTGTGACTGGATCCACTGGTGGCCTGTGGATAATATTAATAGGCAGGTGGAACAACTGCCCCTTCTTCACAACTTTTCTTCTAGCTATGTCCTCCCTCATCTTATTCTGCTCAGTGCCAAGCACACCAGATGCAAGCTCTCCACCAGGTGCAACAATTATGTCCCCAGAGCTAGAGCTTGAGTCAGAAAAGTTCTCTTCTGCAATTATCTTCTTTTTCTTTTGGGGCTTTTTCTGCACACTCTGCTTACCCCTTGCCTTTACAGGGGTCGTCTTCTTGTGCTGTGTTGGCATGATATTGCCCTGTATCCATGGCATCAGGTCCTTGATGAAATTCACTGAGTCTCTGCATATCTGAGCTAGCTCTTCTGGAACACAGCACTCTGGGCACAAGAAATCCATCTTGCATATGACATTTCTTAATCCTTTCGATGTCTCCACCAAGAAAAGCAGGTTGTCAGAATCTTCATCTTCATAATCCAATTTGTAGACAAGTCCATACTGAAAACCTTGTGTTGTCGTGATCTTTCCTCTGCCATAGGCCCCTGCGAACACAAGGAGGACTGCATTCTTCTCTTCAACGTACTGAAGGCACCATTCGAGATTTGTCATGTCCCGAAGTGGACAATCTGTCCTCATGACCTCCGTCTCCCTAGACCTTTCCCTCATATTTGGATCCTCCTCAGGAATTTTTATGCTACTCTGTCCACTTGAGGATATTCCTAGTGGGTTGCTGGCCTTCTCAGAGGATAATGATGCAATAATTTTCTTTGGCTTTGCTTGGTGACCACTGCCTTTGTCACGTTGCTGGTCAGCAGAGCCCATGGTGACTCTGAGCTTCTTGATGGGCCTTTCATCCTTGTACTCCGCATCCCTGAAAGCAATTGGAAATATCAGATCAAACGTAAATGTGGCTTCAAAGGCCCAAGTCCATGCAAGGCATGGATTTTGAGCTTCAGGTCGATGCCAGGCATCGATGTTTAAGTGAATGTCGATGCCAGGCATCGACTTTGTGTGCAAGTCGATGCCAGGCATCGACTTGAGGGTGAAAGTCGATGCCAGGCATCGAGTTGGGGGTGCAAGAGTCGATGCTTGGCATCCACTTTTGGGCCCAAGTCGATGCTTGGCATCGACTTTTGGGACAAGTCGATGCCTGGCATCGACTTTTACCCTCAAGTCGATGCCTGGCATCGACTTGCACACAAAGTCGATGCCTTGCACCCAAAAGTCGATGCCTGGCATCGACTTTTCAGTGAATGTTGATCCCGGCAAGTCGATGCTTGGCATCGTTTTTTGGGCCCAAGTCGATGCCTGGCATCGACTTGGGGCTGCAAGTCGATGCCAGGCATCGACTTGCACCTGCAAGTCGATGCCAGGCATCGACTTGGGGTTGCAAGTCGATGCCTGGCATCGACTTGCACCGACAAGTCGATGCCTGGCATCGACTTGCTCCTGCAAGTCGATGCCTGGCATCGACTTGCAATCCTAAGTCGATGCCTGGCATCGACTTACACCTTAAAGTCGATGCCAGGCATCGACCTGTACATGCTTTTGATCCATATTTCTAAAGGTAAGAAAAATTAATGCCTAGAAAGCAGATATTTAGACAGACATACAGAGGGAATCTTTTTGGAATCTTTACCTATGTTATGATTTTGTCTACCTCTTGGTGCTTTTGCCAACATTCTTCTTCTCCATCAGACTTGGCTTGCTGGTATGCTGACCTCTGTGCTCCATGGCTGTCTGTGCTCTACTGCTCTCTCTTGCTCGTGGATTTTGAAAATGCGAATGATCTCCTCCTCTGGTATTTATAGGCAATTGGGTAACTTGAACCAGAAACTAACTGGATCTAACTGAATGAGTCCACTTGCTAACTAAATCTGTCAACTTATCTAACCAGGGAATAGCACCCACACAAATAGGCTGTTTCAGAGCCACTTTAATGGAATATTCATAGACCCTTGCAACTATTTATATACATTTGCATAGAAATTACATTTCAATGGCAAGAGTATGGTATGTCCATGAGGATGTCTAAACTCATGTAGAGATTTGTTTCTAAGAATCTCTTTATTGGGAGAAAATCAAGTCAAAGTTGTGTTAAATGTGGGAGACTAATGACATCTTTATAGTATTACCCTCCTCACGTTAGTTCATATTCACATTTATCTTGTAACTCACTGTTGAAATGGAAAATCACTATGAATAAACATTCTAGTACAGAACCTTGCAACTATTTATATACATTTGCATTGAAATTAAACTTCAATGGCAACAGTATGGTATGTACATGAGGATTTCTAATCACATGTAGAAGTTTTTTCTTAGAGTCTGTTGCTTGGGAGAAAATTAGGTCTAAGTTGTGAGATTAATGACATCTTTATAGTGTTATCCTCCACACTTTAGTTCATATTCACATTTATCTTGTAACACATTGTTGAAATGGAAAATCAATGTATGAATATGCTTTCTGTGTGCCTCTTTTACACATAATTCTTTTTCAATATACTTTCATCTACCTCTTTGATATCTAGCCTACACCACAATAAAACCTAATCCTTGAAATCTTAACCAAATGTAAAATTTCTTCTTGTATAGTGTTCAATGGCATAGCATATTCCAGTTGGAACTCAACTTGGATATATTCCAGTTGTAAAATTTCTTCTTGTAGAATTTCTCCAAACAATTTTATTATATATTCCTGTTGGAACTCAACTTGGATATATTTTGATTCATTCACAATGCTTAGACTGAATGACTCATATGTAGTTAGAAATCAACTGTGTTTCTCATTTGAATCAAAAGTGAATCAAATCTTTGGTTCCCTGATTAGTGTATATTTGAGTAATTAAGTGATTTGATGTAATTTGATGTTTTATGTTATTTAATGTACTTTAATAAGCTTTTGATTTCATATCTTCTTGATGTGACATTTGATGTGATATCTTCACTTGATCTCGGAGTTCTACTTATTTAAAAAGGTCATTCATCTTCAGTCTTCTGTGAACTCAGTGAAGATGAGCTCAATCTTTTCAGTGGATGCTTGGGCATCAGCTTCCTCTCCTCATATTGATTCATTGTTCTCAGTTGAACCTTTCCAGAGAAGTGATGATCCCTATGATTTAGAACGTGCTGATGATTCCATGTTTTCTGTTGAGTCATTTAAGTTATCCAATTCACAGTGCAATGCTGCTCAACCAAATGCACCTCTTGATCTCCCATCTGATCCAACCATTGATCTCCCTTCTGACTCAAGTGCATGTGGAGCAACGAAAAAGCAAAGCAAGCTCAATCTACGATTTAAAAGAAGGTCTCGTGAAGTAAGTCGAAAAAGATTTAAATTTCTTACTTCAGATAGACAGATTGCATTGGATATTGTGAAGCATTGTTGTGGTTTGAAATGCTTGTATAATTTAGGGATGAAGAAACTAAAGCACATAAGAGAAAAATTCCTCCATTTAGATAGTGAAAGGCAGGATATATACCTTGTTTCTTGCATGCAAATGATTGAGGATAACATGTCAGTAACGCGTGTTGGTTTTGAATATTTCTTTACTCAAGGGATGCCATGCTGTAGGGCTGCATTTAAAATTGCAATGGGTGTAGGAAATTTTAGAATACATAGGGTTCAACAAGGGTTTTTGAATGGGGATCTCATTTTGGATACGTTCCATGTTGGGACCAAAGGATCTGTTGGACGTCATGCAATGAATTGGATGATGAACTATTTTAGCTTGCATTGTGAAGTTATGCCTACAACTGGAAGGTTGCACTTGTCAGATAACTTTACTCGTCGAGAGGTATTTCAAATATATAGAGAAGACATGGAAAATAGAAATGAGAAGTATGTGTTGTATCGTCACTTTACTCGATTATGGAAGGAAGAGTTTAACAATGTTTCTATTCCTCGTAAAGTTAGAATGGGTGAATGTTCAGTTTGCGCCACTTTGAAAAACATGGCAAAAGGGGCTACAACACCACAGGAAAAGCATAATTTTAAAAACCTTCTTAACAACCATCGTGAGAGTCAAGCATTAGAGAGAAAGAAAGCAATTCATCATCGAAGTAAGGCACTCAGAAATCCGGAGCGTTATATGTGTTTGTTGATCGATGGTATGGATCAGAAAAAAACTTGTTTGCCACATTTTTATCGCATCCCTAAGGACATTGGAGATGAAGTCCTTGTGCAAATGCATTTGGTTGGCGCTTTGGTATACAATGGAACTGTAATGTCCAAGGTTTTCTTCACATATCCGAATGTGCATAATGATCCAAACCTTACAGTTACTGTCATTCATCGTGTTTTGCAATCATGGAAGGGTCTTTTGCCACCAACTCTATATTTGCAACTAGATAATACTCCAAGAGAGAATAAAAATTCTACAGTCTTTGGATATTTAAGCATGCTTGTTGAAAAACAGGTATTTCAGAAGGTTAAGGTAAATTTTCTTCTGGTTGGCCACACTCATGATCACATTGATCAAATGTTCAGTACTTTCTCTAAGAAGTTGGCACGTAACAATGCTTTTACTCTTCCGATTTTATCTGAGCTGATTTCAGAAGCATATACTCC
>CM035411.1:60601464-60606464 GCA_020310875.1 Ceratopteris richardii
GCATAAATTGGCTGAGTACACTAACACCATAAGATATATCAATCCTGGTTAAGGTAGCATAATTAAGGCTACCTACCAAACTTTGGTAACCTGTAATATCTTTGAGTTCTTCTCCTTCATGTGCACTGAGTTTGTGGTTGACCTCCATAGGAATGTTTGAGAATTTAGCTTCCTGCAAATTAAACTTCTTGACCATATCCTGAATGTACTTCTTCTGGGTAATAAAGATACCTGAATTTGTATACACCAATTCAAGTCCTAGGAAGTACTTCAATAATCCAAGATCATTGATCTTGAATTCTTTCATCATCTGTCCTTTGATGTGTCTTATTCCCTGAACATCATTTCCTGTAATAATGATGTCATCAACATAGACACACAAGTATATTACCTCTGAATTGTTCCTTTTTATAAACAATGAAGTATCTGCTTTACTCATCACAAATCCTTGATCTAGGAGATAGGTTGTCAACCTGTAATTCCATGCTCTAGGTGCCTGCTTCAATCCATACAAAGCCTTTTTCAATTTACAAACATGATTTACCTTATTGGGATCTTCATAGACAGGTGGTTGTGACATGTAGACTTCTTTAGATATCCATCCATTCAAGAATGCATTCTTCACATCCAATTGGTACATGTTCCAATTCTTGGATGCAGCTACACTCACCATAACTCTGATAGTGGGCATCTTGGCCACAGGAGAAAATGTCTCCTCATAATCAATGCCTTGGGTTTGTGCAAAACCCTTGGCTACCAACCTAGCTTTATACCTGTTTATTGTACCATTTGAGTTCCTTTTAAGTTTGTAGATCCATCTGGATCCTATCACTTTCATGGAGTCCTTCTTGGGTACCAAGTCCCAAGTATCACTCTCCTTGAGAGCCTCCATTTCTTCATCCATTGCTTCCTTCCATTCTGGTTTAGTAATTGCTTCTTCAAATGTACCTGGTTCTTCATTCAAGAGATCCTTTGCAAGATATACAGAGTGCTTGGTTACAAGTGAAGTATCATACCCATACCTAATAGGTTTTTTCTTTTCTCTCTGAGATCTCCTCATAGCTTGAGTCGAGGATTCTGGATTATCTTCTAGTTGCTTCATCTTCATCTTCCCTTTGGATTTCCAAGCTTTGAACTCTTCAATGTTGATGGTGTCTTCATCATCTGAGCTTGTGTCTTCTTTCTGAATTGGTTCTTGCCTGATAAGTTTTGGAAAGTCTTCTTCCATGTCATAAGGTAGACTAACCTTCCTGCATTCATTTTCATACCATGAGTCATTCTCATCAAAGATGACATCTCTGCTTACCTTGAAGCCTTTGTTTGAGGGGTTGTAGAATCTGTATCCCTTCTGATTCAAATCATAACCAATGAAGATACATTTTTCAGCTTTAGGGTCTAGCTTTCCCCTTACCTGTGAGGGAATATGCACATATGCAACACATCCAAAGATTTTGCAATGATCCAAAGATGGTCTCTTACCATGCCAAGCCTCATAGGGTGTCATTCCATCAAGTGTCTTTGATGGCAACCTGTTAATTAAATATGTGGCAGTAGATACACTCTCTGCCCAAAGATAATTTGGCAATTTCTTTTCATTTAGCATAGACCTAGCTGTCTCTACAATGAGTCTATTCCTTCTCTCAGCTACCCCATTTTGTTCAGGTGAGTACCTTGTAGTAATCTCCCTCTTGATGCCTCTTTCCTGCAAGAAATCTTCAAAGTCATTGGAGAAGTATTCTCCACCACCATCTGACCTTAGTTTCTTCAAATGTCTACCTGTTTTATTTTCAACTAATGCAAGATACCTTTTGAAACAATTAAATACTTCATCTTTATGTTTCATGAAGTATAAGACAGTCCACCTACTATAGTCATCAATGAAGGACACATAGTACCTTGATCCAGATATGGATGGCTCCTTGCTAGGTCCCCAAACATCTGTATGCACCAATTCCAGATAATCTTCATGCATAAAACCTTTCTTGGTATAAGGCAATCTGTGTGACTTACCAAATTGACAAACCCCACACTTGTATATCATGTGTTACTTGGATACATTAGGTATCCCAAGCACACATTGATCCCTACTCATTTGTTTTAAGGTCCTCTCTCCAATGTGACCTAATCTTTTGTGCCAAATCTCCAATTCTGATAGGGTTTGGTCTTTATAGTTGTACAAAGCAATACTCTTAGTGTCTTCAAGTTCAAAGGTAAACAATCTACCTGATTTTTCTCCCTTGGCTATCCTTCTGAATCCATGTCTAGGATCCTCCACATATGCACCATGTTGAGTGAACCTGACCTGTAGACCTTTTTCCACAATCTGACCTACACTCATCAGATTCTTGGTGATTGTTGGAACATACAACACTCTGCTCAATAGATTCTGATTACCATCACTAGTTTTGACATTGCCTACTTTAACAACTGAATGTTTAGTGTCATCACCTGTCTGCACTTGATGCTTGCCTTTGGGTTCTTCCAAATCAGAAAGTAGGGCAACATTTCCAGCTACATGGTTAGAGCAACCTGAATCAATATAGAACAAATGATCATCATTGATACCTGACTTAGATGTCATGTTCATGATCAACAAGGAATCATCTTGCTCCTCTGCATAATTGTTGTAGTCTTTCCTATTCCTGTATCCACCTTGATAGTTGCCATTGTGATTGTAGTTGTTGTTATAATTATTGTTGTAGCCATGGTAGCTTTGAGATTGATTGAATCTGCCTCTGCCTTGAGAATATCCTCCTCTTTGGTGACCTCTTCCTCTTTGGTTCTTGTAGTTTTTGTAGCATTCATCTGTAGTATGGTTAGACAAGCCACAGATATTGCATGGAGATTGGTTGTAGGGTCTCCCCCTACCTGACTTACCTCCTCTACCCCTACCTCTAGATGATCTACCTCTCCCTGCATAGTTTGCTTGGGAGGTAGAGCCTTCTTCATCAACCTTCTTGTTTTTACCTTTGTCTTTAGTCTTCTTATCAGTATATAGGGCAGAGGGATTGTTACCTTTTGATTGCTCTCCATTCTTTGTGATCTTTGCTTCATGTGTAAAGAGTTGTCCAATCAGAGTTGTTAGATCAGGTGCTTGGATGTCCATGTATAAGTCCATTGCTGTGGTAAAGCTCTCCCACTTGTCATCTGCCTTTAGTCCATTGATCACTTGTCTGACTATTTGCTCTTCCTCAATTTCTTCTCCAACACTTGCAAGTTGATCTGCAATGTCTTTGACTTTGGTGACAAAATCTGAGACACATTGTTTTGATTGCTTCCTAAGAGTTGTAAACTCAATCCATAGCTGATTCTTTCTGGCCCTTGTGCTTGATGAAAAATATGTAGACAAGGTTTCCCAAGTCTCTTGGGAGGTTTTGCAATTCCTTATATGTGGTAGAAGGAAATCAGAAATAGAGTTTAGAAGATATGACCTTGCCAAAGCATCTTTTGCACACCATTGGTTGAGTCTCTCATGTTCATCCTTTGTGGGTAGGCCTCTAGTCTTGAATGAGGGCAATTCCTCATCTCCTGATATGTATCCAAACAAGCTCCTTCCTTGTAGATAGGTCTTCATCCTCAGAGACCAAGCTTGGTAGTTGTTCCTGTCTAATTTGTCAATGAAGGAAGGGAAACCATCACCCATGATTACCTTATTTGCTCTGATACCACTGTTGGATGTGATGGTTGGATGCACTCAGAAGATCAAGTTGGTGCTGCTAGACCTGCTTCACACCTGCCCTCCTTTGACTCCAGATATGCTTAGAAAACTCCTTGAGCTTCCAAATGATACCAAAATATGCTATATGTACTTTGGAAAAGGTTTGAGTAATGACTTGATCAAAACAGACTACTTTGAAACTCAAAAGACTTGAAAACTTTCTATTTTGGTATTGATACCTGCTCAGTGTTATGCTCAGTGTGACCAGTGTAGTTACAATTAGCAAAATTCCTTCTAGAGATATTCTATTAGCTTAGTAAGCTTCCATTTTCAAGTGGAATGAAAGGAAATGATAAACCACACTCAGAGAAATCACTTTAGCAAAATAAGGTGTACCCCCGACTTTTTAGGAGACTTACAGTCACAGACCAGTGAGCATCCCGACTAAGATTTCTCTGTGATGGTAGATCCAATCGCCTTGAAAATTTGTAGGAGTATAGCAGACTTTGAGCTAAATCCAATGCACTTTGAATCATCCAATTTGATTCAGTAGATCTTGAGATATGCCTTGTTGAAGTTGACAGAGTTGAAGATAGTCACTCAGAGAAAACAGAGATTATGAATGTAAGTATATTGATTAAATCTAATGATTGTACATTCCCATTGGCATGATATGTAATGCTCAATGGTACTCAGAGGTGTAGGCTATGGTGTAGCTCACACACACTCAAAGATTGACTCAGAATTGCCTCGGGAGGAGTGTAGGATTCTCGCGACTTTTTCCTTGTACTTTTTATAGGAGTTGAATGAGATTTTGAATTTCAAATCCAAGTTAATCTCCTAGAATCATGTACCTAAAAGTGAATGAGATATTCTCTCAATCATCCATCTACTTTTCCACGACTTCCTTAAGTAGGTGAGTTTACAAGAGTGATTAAAGTCATATAGACTTTTACATAGGATAAAAGGTAATAACCAATTAAGCATTGGTTCCTATGATCATTGTTCCAAGTGAATATATCCTTTAAGGGTTCAAGCTTTAGCCTTCCAAGGTTCCAATGTTCCAAGCCAATGTGTGAAGGCTTGGAATGCACCAACACTATCTATCTATCTATCTATCTATCTATCTATCTATCTATCTATCTATCTATCTATATTCTATCTATCTATCTATCTATCTATCTATCTATCTATCTATATATCTATCTATCTTTCTAACTATCTATCTATCTATCTATCTATCTATCTCTCTATCTACCTATCTATCTATCTATCTATCTATATATATATATATATATCTATCTATCTATCTATCTATCTATCTATCTATCTATCTATCTAT
>CM035411.1:60618964-60621464 GCA_020310875.1 Ceratopteris richardii
TAAAGAGGCAAAGAAGAAAGAGGGTGGAATGGTTGTTGTAGAGGCCTCTACATTAAAAACAGAGTCTGCTAATCTTGTACAGGAAGAAGAATGGGTGTTTACTACTGTGTGCAGTTTTGACCCATCTTCTCATGAGCAGTGCATGTCTGCAGTAGACTTAGATGTTTGGTATTTTGACAGTGGGGCGACCAAACATATTACCTTGCAGCGCAGTTTCTTCTCTTCACTCGAGCCTACCCCTATAGGGAATATTGTTATATGCGCCAACAACTCCTCTTATCCTATTATGTGAGTTGGTAAGATCATTTTGACTACTTTTGATGGTAGTTCTTTCACTTTGTCAGATGCTTTATTTGTGCCAGGGATCAAGAAGAACCTATTATCAGTTTCTACATTAGCCAAGATTGGCTTGGTTGTGAAATTTGTTGATGACAGGTTTACAGTTCATGATTTGTCAAATGGTGATGTGATTATTGCTTCTGGCATTTTATGTCGTGGGTTGTATAAGCTCATAGACTATGATTGATCTGTAAATGATTTGGCATGTTCAGTAAATGATTCTCAGGCTATGTCAGATGCACAGCTTTGGCATGCATGCTTTGGTCATCTGCATTTTGCTAGTTTGCTATGCCTGCAGAAATCTGAAATGGTGTCCTCTTTGCCCAAACTTCAGGCACCTAGAAAACATGTTTGCGAACGCTCTATTTTGGGCAAAATGCAGCGTTCATCCTTTCCAAAAGATGGTTCAGTTCGGATTACTCAGAAATTGCAGCTTGTACATAGTGATGTCTGTGGTCCTATGCAGACACCTTCTTTTGGGAATTATCTTTACGTCGTGACTTTCGTCGATGATTTTTCCAGGCATGCATGTGTATATCCATTGAAGGCAAAGTCCGAAGTGTTCATGTGCTTCAAACACTTTTTGGTTTTGGCTGAAAATCTATCAGCATGTAAAATGGGCACCCTCCATTCTGATTGAGGGGGGGAATATATGTCTTCTGATTTTAATGCATTTCTGGCTGAACGTGGGATAAAACAGTAGTGTACAGTGCCGTATACACCTCAACAGAATGGAGTTGTTGAACGAAAGAATAGGTCACTCATGGAGATGGAGAGGTGTATGGTCAAGAGTCAGGCTTTACCACATAGTTTCTGGCTTGAGGTTGTCATGTGTGCAGCATATTTACTAAACACGTGTCCCACTAAAGCGCTGTAGTCTATCACTCCATATGTGGCTTGGCATGACCGCAAGCCATCTGTTGCTCATCTGTGTGTTTTTGGTTGTTTGGCATATGCATTAGTGCCTAAACAACATCGCAGAAAATTGGATGATAAAGCAGTAAAATGTATTTTTGTTGGGTATAGTTCTGAAAGTAAAGGTTATCGTCTGTATCATCCACAGACTAAACGCATTCTGGTTAGCCGTGATGTTGCTTTTGTCGAAGATGCTATTCAGCCATTGCTTTCATGTACTAAGGAGACATCTGTTAGTTCCAATGACATGTATGATACTTTGTTGCCTCTTTTTACAGTTGGACAGTCTAGTGCTGGTCGTAATGAGGCAACTTCTCAGCCTTTGCAGGTTTCATGTGGTGGTGCAGATAATTCCATTTCTGATTGACATGTACATGATGCACTTATTGATGAGAGAGCTGATATTGAGCACACAAGAACTATGCCAAAATGGTTGGTGCAGACCTTGCGTGACAGCAAATTAGATGCGTCTCTGTCATATCGTACTCATTCAGGCTCTCATAGTGCCTCTTTTGCATCAGATTGCTATGCTATGGCTGCATCTAGTCCCTGTGATGAGAATGAGCCTATTTCGTTTGATGAAGCACAAAATTCTGAAAATTGGATGGCTGCTATGCAATTTGAATATGATGCTATAATGAAGAATGGTACTTGGTCTTTATGTGACTTGCCTCCTGGCAAGAAGGCCATTGGCACTAAGTGGGTATACAAGGTGAAGTTTAAACTGGATGGTACAGTTGACAGGTATAAGACTAGGCTTGTTGCAAAGGGTTATGCACAAGAAAGAGGCATTGATTTTGATGAGACCTTTGCACCTACATGTCGTATGACTACTGTTCGGAGCATCTGTGCACTTGTAGCTCATCATGGTTGGAATATACATCAATTGGACAATAAAACAGCATTTTTGAATGGTGACTTGCATGAAGAAGTGTATGTTTTTCAGCCCCATGGATTTGTGCAAAAAGGGCATGAAAACCAGGTGTGCAGGTTAAAGAAGGCATTATATGGTTTAAAGCAAGCACCATGTGCTTGGTATGAGAAGATACATGCCTATCTGATTGCACATGGTTTTAAGAACAGTCCAATTGAAAGCACCTTATATGTTAAGCGTGCTAATGATGTGCTTCTGATCATTGTTTTCTATGTTGACGACATGCTGCTCACTAGTCCTATTGAGAAGCATATTGCTGATTTTAAGGCTGATTTGCATGCCTCATTTGAGATGTCTGATTTGGGGCATTTG
>CM035411.1:60628964-60663964 GCA_020310875.1 Ceratopteris richardii
TTCTTTTAATGAGTGGACTTGCATCTGCTTTCGAACTTTGGTATCCAAGTTCATTGAGATATTTCACAAGCCTGTAAATCCAAGCTCTTGGAGCTTGCTTCAGTCCGTAAAGTGTTTTTCTTAATCTGCAAACAAAATTTGGGTATCTAGAACTCACAAACCCTTCCGGTTGTTCCATGTAGACTCCATCTGATATGTATCCATTCAGAAATGTGTTCTTTATATCTAGCTGACTTAGCTTCCATCCTTTTGATGCTTCTATAGCAATCACTGTCCTTATGGTTGACATCTTTGCCACTGGACTAAACGTCTCGTCATAATCTATGCCATGCGTCTGAGCATAGCCCTTGATAACCAGTTTGGCTTTGTGTCTGGCTATCCTTCCATCTGCAAGTTTCTTAATTTTGAAAACCCATTTATTTCCGATTACTTTCTTACCATTTGGTTTAGGAAGAAGTTCCTCCTCTGCGATAAACTCTTCTTCCATTGCTTCTTGCCTTTAGCTTCATCATAGTTATGAGGTTCTTCATCATCTTTGACCATATATGCATAATTTTTCTGAGTTATATACGAGGTATCATATGTTTGACCTTCTTGGTTCAAACTCTTCATGTGCATCTGAATACACGTCTTCATCAAATCCCTGTTCATCTCCATTTCTCATATCTGATCCGATCCTGGACGTACTCGCCTGCATATGATCTTCATCTCTATTCACCTGTACAATTGATTTCCCTTTCTCTTTTCTTCTTACTTCTTCTTCAAATTCTTCCGTTGTATCTTTGATCTGTATACCAGCTTTTTTGTTCATCAAATGTAACATCTCTAGAAACAGTAAACTGTTTTGTTAGAGGGCTCCACAACCTGTAGCCCATCTGTTTTTCATCATATTTGACGAACACATATTTCTCGGCTTTTGGTTCAAGCTTATGTCTGAGTTGTGATGGTACATAAGCGTAAGCTACTGATCCAAACACTTTGCAATGATCAAGTGTTGGCTTCTTTCCCCACTAGGCTTCATAAGGGGTCATTCCATCTAATGCCGTACATGGTAATCTATTTACCAAGTATGTAGCTGTATTTACAGCTTCAGCCCAAAGATAATTTGGATAATCCTTTTCCTTTAGCATAGCTCGTGCAAACTCAACTAGAGTTCGGTTCCTTCTTTCTGCTACACCGTTTTGTTGCAGTGTATACCTGCAGGTTATTTCTCTCTTAATCCCTGCATTCCAAAGATAATCATTGAACTCTCGGGAGAAGTATTCTCCCCCTCCATCAGACCTCAGTCTCTTCAGCTTTCGACCTGTGAGTCTTTTAGCATATGCATGAAAATGCCTGAAGGCTCCAAACACTTCTGATTTCTCTTTCAAAACATATAACGTTATCCATCTTGTAGCATCATCAATGAATAAAACATAATACCTCGATCCACTGATTGATCCTTCTTTTGTTGGACCCCATACATCTGTATGAATGAGTTCAAGAACTCCATCATGTTTGAATCCTTTCTTCTGGAAAGGTAACCTATGGGCTTTTCCCATCTGACATGCTTTGCACTTATGAATCATATGTTGATTATGTACATTCGGTAATCCCAGTACTGACTGATTCGCAAGCATAGCTTTAATTCCTTTTTCATTGAAATGACCTAATCTCTTATGCCAGAGATCAAGTTCTGTAATCACCTTTTCACCATGTGTGAGCAACGCTTGGCCAATGTTCCCTTGTACTCTTAAAGTAAAGAGTCTGCCTTCTTTCTTACCAGAGATGATCTGATTATATCCGTTCTCGGGATCTTCTACAAATACACCTTCATTTGTAAATCTGACCTGAAAACCTTTCTCAACTATCTATCCTACGCTAATCAAATTTTTCGGTATTGTTGGAACATACAAAACATTGGTTAGCAAATATGCTCCACTCTTACACTTCACTTTTCCAATTGAATGTACACTATGCCTCGTATTGTCACCTGTTTGAACAGTATGACTGGAACTACCTTTTTCCAATTCTGACATCACTTCTATATTTCCTAACAAGTGATTAGAACATCCAGAATCAATGTAAAATACCTTTAGGTCTTCGTTATCTGATGTGCTGATTGAGTTCATCATCAATGATGTATGACTTTCATTCTATGTGTCATTTGCGTAGTTGTTGTAGGTGGTGTTGTAGGATTGATTTTGTCCCCAACTTCTTGCTCCCCCTCTACCATAGCCTCCTCTTTGATTCTGTCTTCCTCTTTGAAAATTATTTTGATATCTTCCGCTTCTGCCTCTGCTATTATTGTTCTGATTTTGATTTGATCCTTGTTGATTGTGCCAGCAATCATGAGCCAAATGATTACTTAGTCCACAAATCCAACAAGCCTTCTTGTTGTTATTCTGGCTACCTCTTCCTCTTCCAAAACCTCTTGCTCTTCCTCTGCCGGTGCCTTTACCTCTTGCATAATAAGCCTGAGAACTCGACTCTTCTTCGTCTTTTGACTTACCTTTGTCTTTCTTCTTGTTCTTCATGTACATTGTAGAACTTTGTCATTTATCTGTATCTCCTTTTAGGTCTTGCTCATATGTGAGCATCAAACCAAGCAACTGATTTAAATCTAGTACAAAATGATTTAAAGAAAGTTCAATTGAGAGTACGAAAGGTTTCCACCTTTCATCTCCTCTCAAACCTGTTAGCAGTTGCGCTATCAATCTGTGATCTTCGACATCTTCATTTATGGATCCAAGAATATCTGCTAGATCCTTCATCTTAGTGACATAGTCACTAATGCTTTGACTCGACTTCTTTTTGAACGTTGTGAACTCGGAACATAAGCTAGCCTTCCTAGCTTTCGTAGTATTTTGGAAGTGATCTTCCAACGCACTCCATATGTCCTCCGCTTTCTCCAGACCTCTAATGTGCGGTAGTAGATGATCTGTAACGGTATTATAAATGTAAGCTCTTGTCGTTGCATCTTTCTTCTGCCACAGCTTCAAGGCTTCTAATTCTTCTTTTTCCGGTTGACTATCGTCTTCGAAAGTCGGCTTCTTTTCTTCTCCGGTCACATACATCATTAAGTCCTTACTCATAAGTAAGGCTTCTATGCGCATTACCCATGCGGGATAATTATCTTTGTCCAATTTATCAATTTGGACATGATCTACCATGATCTTCTTGTTTCTGTTACTTCCGGTGACTTTTGAGAATCTTTCTGCTCTTCAGAATCTTTCTTGTTCTAGTTCCACTTGTTGTGGTTAGCCGGTTCTAACACCAATGATGGTGGATACTCTGGGTCTGAACCCACTTCTTGGATCTCATGGCTCTGACGCCAATTGAGGGTGGATATTCTGGCTCTGATACCACTTGTTGGCGATTAACTTTCGCTCTAATACCACTTGTTATGGTCGACGCGGCAAAGGCCCGAACCTTGTCAGGCCTGCAGAATTTGTTGCACCACCGAAAATTGATTGCCAAGCTAGAGTGATATTAGAACACCTCTATAATCAACAGTAGCTTAGCAAAGTTACTGTCACTCAAACGTATAAGACTTCGTTTTGAATTTACTGAGAAATTCACTGGGACTTCACCGTACTGTCACTGGACTGTCACCGTAATTATATATGAATCCTATCGGAATCAACTCCTATTCTGTTTGTAATTACTTCTAGTGAGTATACAAGAAGTAAGGAAGTGATGCGTGAACTTCCTTCACTGAGTGAACACTTTTTGAAGTTTAAGGAAAAACTTCTTCGGTTCAAAATGTCTCTTTTCGGTTAGACTTTGTACTGTGTGTATACATCCATTTCACTGAAATCCTTGACGAACTGATAGTAGAGATGTCTAGCTATAAGATAAGCTAACTCTCATACAAACCTTTAATTTACTCTGCGAGATATACTTCGTTGTTCTACCGGAAAACACGTTTTCTGAGAAGTTGTAACTGACCGAAAAATATGTTTACTAAGACAACTGTAATTGACCGAGACATTCGTTGACTGAGAGAGTACCGAGGGACACGTTTACTAACGAACTGTAACTATTAATGGTTAACGAACTTTCTACCGTAACACGAAAATACTCAAGGTTCTTCACATATGAACAGTGCGCGCGAACTTCCACATGAACATGTGTTTTCTATTAGAGAAGATGTGTACAAATTAGCTTGGCCTCTTCTTGCTCAAGCTATGGAAACTCTCCTACACTGAGTAGTTTCTTCTACCATCTCTCTCAGATGAATACCCGACATTTCAGGTTTCTGTTATTCATCTGTACATACGCGAACTATGGCGTCTTCTAAAACTTTCTCACTCTCTGTTCTCTCATACGCGATCTCTGGCGTCTTCTAACTTCCTCATACTTTACTCTCTCCTCTTTTTGACCTCTGTATGTGCTTTATTTATATTGCGCGCTCTTCACACACACGTTCTAGCTCGCACTTCCCTCTTATTATTCTTATGCACGTTCTCTCTGTATATACAGTTTGATTCGGTGTAACGAACTCTGATTCTGCAAGATTCTGTACTGTACATAACGATCGTGAATTTGTCCCTTCACTAAGGCTTTGATTTTCTGAATATTTGATTCCGCTTCTCTTTATCTTTCTTTGTCTGTACGTCAAATTCGTGAGTGATTCTTCAACATATCTAATTATTTATTTATCTATCTATCTATCTATCTATATATCTATCTATCTATCTATCTGTCTATTTGTCTATGTGTCTATTTGTCTATCTATCTATCTATCTATCTATCTATCTATCTATCTATCTATCTATCTATCTATCTATCTATCTATCTATCTATCTATCTATCTATCTATCTATCTATCTATCTATCTATCTATCTATCTATCTGTCTGTCTGTATGTCTGTCTGTCTGTCTGTCTGTCTGTCTATCTATCTGTCTGTCTGTCTGTCTGTCTGTCTGTCTGTCTGTCTGGCTATCTATCTGATTGTCTATTTGTTTGTATGTCTGTGTGTCTGTCTATATGTATGTCTGTCTCTCTGTTTGTCTGTCTGTGTGTTTGTCTATCTATCTGTATGTCTGTTTGTCTGTCTCTCTGTCTATCTTTCTCTCTGTCTGTCTGTCTGTGTGTCTATCTGTTTATCTTTCTATCTATCTATCTATCTATCTATCTATCTATCTATCTATCTATCTATCTATCTATCTATCTCATATGTTTGGCACTTTGATAGTGGGGCGACCAAACATATTACCTCGCAGCGTAGTTTCTTTTCTTCACTCGAGCGTGCCCCTACAGGAAATACTATTACATGCGCCAACAACTCCTTCTATCCTGTTATGGGACTTGGTAAGATCATTTTGACTACTATTGATGGTAGTTCTTTCACTTTGTCAAATGCTTTGTTTGTGCCAAGGATCAAGAAAAATCTGTTATCAGTTTCTGCATTAGCCAAGATTGGCTTGGTTGTGAAATTTGTTGATGATAGATGTAAAGTTCATGATCTATCAAATGGGGACATCATTATTGCTTCTGGCATTTTATGTCGTGTATTGTATAAGCTCATAGACTATGAAAGATCTGTAAATGATTTAGCATGTGCAGTACATGATTCTCAAGCTATATCAGATGCAAAGCTTTGGCATGCATGCTTTGGTAACCTGAATTTTGTTAGTTTGTTACGCCTACAGAAGTCTGAATTGTGTCCTCTTTGCCCAAACTTGAGGCACCCGATAAACATGTATGTGAAGGCTGTATTTTGGGCAAAATGCAGTGTTCTTCCTTTCCAAAGGATGGTTCAGTTAGGGCTACTCAAAAATTCCATCTTGTACATAGTGATGTTTGTGGTCCTATATAGACACCTTCGTTTGAGAACTATCTTTATTTTGTGACTTTCATCCATGATTTTTATAGGCATGCATGGGTATATCCATTGAAGGCAAAGCCAAAGTGTTTATGTGCTTCAAACAGTTTCTGGTTTTGGCTAAAAATCTGTCAACATGTAAAATGGGCACCCTACATTCTGATCGAGGGGGCGAATATATATCTTCTGACTTTAATGCATTTCTAGTTGAACGTGGGATAAAACATCAGTGTACAGTGCTATGTACACCTCACAGAATGGAGTTGCTGAACGAAAGAACATGTCACCCATGGAGGTGGCGAGGTATATGGTCAAGAGTCAGGCTCTACCACAGAGTTTCTAGCTTGAGGTTGAGGTTGTTATGTGTGTAGCATATGTACTGAACAGGTGTCCCACTAAAGCATTGCAGCCTATCACTCCATATGAGGCTTGGCATGGGCACAAGCCATCTGTTGCTCATCTGCATGTTTTTGGTTGCATATGCATTAGTGCCTGAACAACATCAGAGAAAATTGGATGATGAAGCAGTAAAATGTACTTTTGTTGGGTACAATTTTTAAAGCAAAGGCTATCATCTGTATCATCCACAAACTAAACGCATTTTGGTTAGTCGTGATGTTAATTTTGTGGAAGATGCTATTCATCCCTTGTTTTCATGTACTAAAGAGACATATGTTAGCTCCAAAGACATGTATGATACTTTGCTACCTCTTTTTACAGGTGGACAGTCTAGTGCTGGTCCTAATGAGGCAACTTCTCAGCCTTTGTAGGTTTCATGTGTTGATGCAAATCATTCCATTTCTGATGCAGATTTACATGATGCACTTGTTAATGAGAGAGCTAATATTGAGCAAGCAAAAACTATGCCAAAATGGTTGATGCAAACCTTGTGTGCCAACAAATTAGATGCACCTCTGTCATATCATACTCGTTCAGGCTCTCATAGTGCCTCTTTTGCATCAGATTGCTATGATATGGCTGCCTCTAGTCTCTGTGATGAGAATGAGTCTGTTTCGTTTGATGAAGCACAAAATTCAAAAAATTGGATGGTTGCTATGCAATCTGAATAGATGTTATAACAAAGAATGGTACTTGGTCTTTATGTGACTTGCCTCCTTGCAAGAAGGTCATTGGCACTAAGTGAGTATACAAGCTGAAGCGTAAACCTGATGAAACAATTATCAAGTATAAAGCTAGAAGTTTATATGGTGGGAATTGGAACTAGCCTCTTTGTTTTTCGGATCTCAATGGGAACCTTGTGGTTAAGCAAGCTTATTTTAGACCAATAACCATATCAATGTACTCAGAGAATCTCCCCATCAGCAAGTATACTATTGGATCTATTTGGTGTGCCTAAAATCATCTCAAAAAATGGGCCACAAATAAATATTTTGTTTCTTCACAAGATAATGTTAAATCCATAGGCCGATACCAAACTTAGAATGGACATACAAAGGATTTCAATTAAATCAATTCAAAACATAAATAAAGGAACAAAAAAACCCTTCCGAATTGAAGTGACTTTTAGTGAATTCTTCAAGCACTTGGAAAACGGTAAAGTTACATATGAGTCATTCCCTTAGGAAGACATGTTATGTGACCGCACTTATGAACATTCAAATATCTCAAATATTTCAACCTTCCAATACTTGAATCCGAGCCCTTTATTCGATGGAAAGAGAGCACAACCAAGTGTTGCAAATTTGGTAAAAACTTCAATACGTATAAGTAAGAGTGTTCATAAGTAGGAAATAAGTGATTGCTTCAGGCATTCGAAACGGTAGGTCACTACCTATAAAACACCAAAAAAAATACATAACTCATTACAGCTCACAAAAAAACAGAAATATCAAGAACAAAGATCAAAATATTAAGGATTTTTTAAGTTTATTGGAGTAACTGTTCATTGAAATTAGCTTCAAATTTAAACATGACAAAGCTAAAGGTCTTATATGTAACACCAGTAAGTCTAGCTTACTATCTTTGTAGAAGGTTGAAAACATGTGTAGTAAGGTCTTATTGATAAAGGAGGCATCTGAAATTTTGAAGAGTAATAGAAACTCAAATGGCATTACTAACCAAACTGAATGAAATGATATCTGATGACAAAAATTCTGAAGGTGATAAAAAGAAAACTCAAATGGCATGACTTACCAAACTGAGGGTATCATGTGACGAGTATAAGGACCTGTATATCTTGCTGTGTTTTCTACTCCGTGAACTTCACACATCTTTCGTTCATAATTGAATGTATGTTCCATTTTCAAGAGGGAGAAGTCGTGTCTGTTTGGGTGTCACAATTAATCTCCTGCTGTGACGAGTGTGAGGACCTGTGTGCATTGCTGTATTTCCTACTCAGCGAATTTTTTCACGTCGTTCATCCATAAGTGAATGTATGTTCCATATTTAAGAGAGAAGTATCATTTTCTCTGTCATACAAAATCATCATAAAAGTTCACCCATACATAGAATATTTTATTTCTTCACAACTCAGAAGGTCCGAAGACGGATACAAATCTCAAAATGGGCATACAAAGGATTTCAATTGAATTAATTTAAAACATAAATAAAGAGATGAAAACAACGTTCCCAAGTGAAGTGACCTTTAGTAAATTCTTCAGTTAAGCACTTAGAAAATGGTAAAGTTACACATGAGCCATTTCCTTGGGAAGACAAGTTACGCAACCACACTCAGAAACATGCAAATAACCCAAATCTTTGAGCCTTTTAATGCTCGAATCTGAACCCTTTATTCAGTGGCAAAAGAACACAGCCAAATGTTGCAAATTTGGTAACAATGTTGTCTGCATGCATTACACAAATGTAAATTTATGATTCATAGTAGAGCAGAGAGTGATCTCTTGTATCATATTTGTTTGTCTTATTGGCACACTCATCTTCCTCCTCTCTGCTATATCGAGCACAACAAGATTTGTGGAGAAGCGTTCACAGAGTAGAGCTCCTTTCCATGTCAACCAGCTTATATGAAACACATGGATCTCTTTTATTTCAGAGATCTCTTTCAGAATATTGCGACCAAGACTCGTCCTTATTACTACACTTTTTGGTTCCAAGGAGGAGCAAAGTGGATAATACAGGGCTATCAGTTGTTGGGATCCACATCATCCAAGATAAATCAATCGAATGATGCCTTCTAGCTCAGATTCTGAAACTGTTTTCCACCTCTTCGTCATTGATTTCCTTTTCTTTACAATTCTTTCCTGACGCATCACAGAATCTTTTTCTGCATAGCCACAAAGCCCGCATTTCGCAGCTGCATTTGTTCGTGTTCAAAACAGACACACGACTTCTTGAATTCCATATGCATTCTGTTATAAATAGATCTAGCAGTATAATTTTTCCAGCGCCCCCCATTCACAATATCCCAAAACACTGCAGAGAAGTATCTCTCCTCTGAATATGAATAAATGCTCAAGACTTCATCTCCTCAACATGTTGTAGAAGACCGATGGGTAAATCTATGAACTGAATCATCTTCTCATGTGCTTAAGTTATATGCACCGCTTCATTCACCATGACTTCAAACTCCATTTTCTTAAACCTGAAAGTTTAGAAACATCATCCGCAAAAACAAATGATTGACTTAATGCAGACATTATCATACATAAAAATCTCCCCCCCCCTCCCCCCCTTTTGAAAGAGAGACATAATCATGTAAATTCCATTTGAAGTCCTACTCACTCAGATCCTTCATTAATCACTTTGATCTTGAAGCAAGGCTTTGAGCTAATCTCATTCGTTCCATGAGACAAATATAAAATGTAAAGAATCTTGGAACAGTGAATGGCTGCATCACTAAGCATCATCTCAAAGTCATCATTGCTGATTCAAAATGCTGCAAAGAATCATTTTTGCATTTTGAATGCTTGCTCTGTCACAAAGTACTTCCTCTTTAGCAAATAGATGCACTTCCAATCCATACATATAAAACGTTTCCTGCAAATGAGTAAGAAATGTTTCATGTACATTGACTCTCTTGCAGTTACATATGATAAGGATTCATTTGCTATCCTGAGATGAAGGCAATTCTATGAGGCCATCCACTTTTCACCTCTTCTGTTAGCATGTGCCCAAACTCACTAGCGAGAGTAATGATACTGCTGTTGCTAAGTTCACTTTTCAAAAGTTCAAGCAATTCCCTCGTCTGGTTAATGTCGTTTCCAATAACATCAAGGACCACTTCTCCTTTCGCAAAAGCTGCTCATAGCAGCTTCCACGAATTGATTCATCATTCTTTTGGGGTCCTTCATTAGGGTTCAGGATGAGATCCGAATATACTTTTCTGTCATCTGATAACATGTAACAGCCCATCTTCTACGCTGGCTTTTTCCATCACATTAAAAATAAAATGCACAATGCATCCAATTCATTGGAATTTTTTTCTACCAAAAGCTCGATAAACCGAGACTTATTTGGGCCACAAATTCCCAAAAAAAAAAACGATCCTCTGACTTCTTCGATTGCATCACATTCTGAACTTCTATTTGCTTCACATACACGTTTCTGCATGCTGGTTTCTTGAAAGATGTTTTCACTTCTTTTACAATTTATTCTAGCTCCACCCAGAGATACCTCTATCGGATACAAATCTCAAAATGGGCATACAAAGGATTTCAATTGAATTAATTTAAAACATAAATAAAGAGATGAAAACAATATTCCCAAGTGAAGTGACCTTTAGTAAATTCTTCAGTTAAGCACTTAGAAAATGGTAAAGTTACACATGAGCCATTTCCTTGGGAAGACAAGTTACCCAACCACACTCAGAAACATGTAAATAACCCAAATCTTTGAGCCTTCTAATGCTCGAATCTGAACCCTTTATTCAGTGGCAAAAGAACACAGCCAAGTGTTGCAAATTTGGTAACAATGTTGTCTGCATGCATTACACAAATGTAAATTTATGATTCATAGTAGAGCAGAGAGTGATCTCTTGTATCATATTTGTTTGTCTTTTTGGCACACTCCTCTTCCTCCTCTCTGCTATATCGAGCACAACAAGATTTGTGGAGAAGCGTTCACAGAGTAGAGCTCCCTTCCATGTCAACCAGCTTATATGAAACACATGGATCTCTTTTATTTCAGAGATCTCTTTGAGAATATTGCGATCAAGACTCGTCCTTATTACTACACTTTTTGGTTCCAAGGAGGAGCAAAGTGGGTAATACAGGGCTATCAGTTGTTGAGATCCACATCATCCAAGATAAATCAATCGAATGATGCCTTCTAGCTCAGATTCTGAAACTCTTTTCCACCTCTTCGTCATTGATTTCCTTTTCTTTACAATGCTTTCCTGACACATCACAGAATCTTTCTCTGCATAGCCACCAAGCCCGCATTTCGCAGCTGCATTTGCTCGTGTTCAAAACAGACACACGACTTCTTGAATTCCATATGCATTCTGCTATAAATAGATCTAGCAGTATAATTTTTCCAGCACCCCCCATTCACAATATCCCAAAACACGGAAAGAGATGCACAATCATGTAAATTCCATTTGAAGTCCTACTCACTCAGATCCTTCATTAATCACTTTGATCTTGAAGCAAGGCTTTGAGCTAATCTCATTCGTTCCATGAGACAAATATAAAATGTAAAGAATCTTGGAACAGTGAATGGCTGCATCACTAAGCATCATCTCAAAGTCATCAATGCTGAAACTTTTCAAAATGCTGCAAAGAATCATTTTTGCATTTTGAATGCTTGCTCTGTCACGAAGTACTTCCTCTTTAGCAAATAGATGCACTTCCAATCCATACATATAAAACGTTTCCTGCAAATGAGTAGGAAATGTTTCATGTACATTGACTCTCTTGCAGTTACATATGATAAGGATTCATTTGCTATCCTGAGATGAAGGCAATTCTATGAGGCCCAAACTCACTAGTGAGAGTTAAGATACTGCTGTTGCTAAGTTCACTTTTCAAAAGTTCAAGCAATTCCCTCGTCTGGTTAATGTCGTTTCCAATAACATCAAGGACCACTTCTCCTTTCGCAAAAGCTGCTCATAGCAGCTTCCACGAATTGATTCATCATTCTTTTGGGGTCCTTCATTAGGGTTCATGATGAGACCCGAATATACTTTTCTGTCATCTGATAACATGTAACAGCCCATCTTCTACGCTGACTTTTTCCATCACATTAAAAATAACATGCACAATGCATCCAATTCATTGGAATTTTTTTCTACCAAAAGCTCGATAAACCAAGACTTATTTGGGCCACAAATTCCCATAAAAAAAGGATCCTCTGACTTCTTCGATTGCATCACATTCTGAACTTCTATTTGCTTCGCATACATGTTTCTGCATGCTGGTTTCTTGAAAGATGTTTTCACTTCTTTTACAATTTATTCTAGCTCCACCCAGTGATACCTCTATCGAGCTTACTAAAAACAAGATTGAGTGTAAACAAAAGTAAAACACATAATTCTAGAACTTTTTTGTAGTAATAAAAGAAATGAAACTATCATTCGCAAACATTTTCGACAGTTGCAATAATAAAATTGTTCCTCAGCAATTCTTCTAGTCATTCTGCATAACTTGTACCCTGAACTGTGATAACACTCCTCATAGGGCTCCACATTGTAGAAAATAAGTAGCACTCTGCAAATCGTACGGAATGTGACAAGCGAACTTTGTATACTCATGATCTGGTGAACCTCCTCCAGACACCCTGAAGTGGCGAAGTTCGGGCTTAAAGTATTGACATACACTTTCGATTCCTTTACGGCTTCCTCAAAATAAGGTTTTGTTTCAGTTTTCTCATTCATCACATAATTATCATAGCACATGATCCCCTTGGAGAGGAGCATGTGGCCTAGAACACTCACAACATTGCTCTTTATTTCTAGTTCCATATGGCAAATGAACACATCGTAGTTCTTTTGAGAAGGGCTTCTTCTTTCATGACTGGGATCTTGATCAGGAAGAACATTGGATGAATTAACTCCTCTGAGAAAGGCCCCCACATCCATAGTCTGTACTAGTTTAACCTGCAATGAATTACTAAAAGTAAGATTACACTGTAAAGAAAAGTAAATGCACAATATCATACTAGTTATAATACAAAAGCAGAAGAGCTTTCATTGTAAGAGGTCTTGAATCATTCTTGCCATGAAAAGAATAAACTCATGTGATCTTACTATTGTATTCAATTGCAAAGGCCTTCCACAGCTTTAACCCAGCATTTCCTCTCTTCAGCATTGCTTCTTTCCGAGTTGTAGATAGAATCGACTGCCTACTGCCGAACCTCAAAGTGTTGCACAAACAAAAAAAATAGGAATCACTTTTCGGGAGCAATCAGATGTGCTGGCAGAACTTTGCATGTTCATTATTTGGAAGACCTCGTTTGGACTGGGAGTCACAATCTGCACCCTTGAGCTACTAATGGCCTCCTCAATTGTAGAATTTGTTTCAATTCTCGTACTCAACAAAGCATGTGATGCTCTTAGAGCAAAGCATGCCGTTCAGAACACTCACAATGTGATGCTCTTAGAGCAAAGCATGCCGCTAAGAACACTCACAATGTTGTGCTTTGAAAATTCTATCGGGCCCCCTGTGGCAAATGGACGAGTTATAATATGGAGACATTTCTGTATGCTTCATCGCACTTTTGGTGTTCATGCACTGAATGACGGACTAGCCTTTGACGGCAATAGAATTTCCTTGTCGCAAGTGAGAATTCTTTTTCCTGGAATGTGAAAAAGATAAACGAACATAAACATTAACAAGATGTTCGATCCACTAATGGAAATATATATGAAGTTCAGCTTGACTAGTCTTAATCACCTCTTAAAAATCTGTTGGCATAGTATAACCTAATAGCTCAATACGATAGTAGAGTAAATCATTAAATCCAGAGTACATTTCCCCATAATCGATACGACAGTAGAGTAAATCATTAAATCCAGAGTACATTTCCGCATAATCTGAGTCTCATTAAATATCATGGATGCGTGACAGCTACACCTCAATTGAGAAACAAATCACGAGAACTATAAGCTTAGAAACTTTAAACTCAGGATATTCCATAACTACAAACTACTTGCTCGCTTCGCAGTTAAAGACTTACGGCATTCCATAACTATAAACTCCTTGCTGTAAATAGATAGTATGTATCTGATATACATAACACGTTAATCTTTCTTAATGCAGTATTTCTTTTACATGATTATGACCCGAAATAGTTACCGGTGACTGAAATGTGAGCTCGAACTCCCTCGAGTGCAGAGAGTTAGGACTCTGCTAAGTTCTGCTGCAAGGTGGAGAGTTCACGATGGACTCTGCTAAGTTCTGCTGCAAGGTGGAGATCCCCATGTTCGCGGAAATAGAACTTCAGAGATTGGCAGCTAGCCCATAGATACGCATGACGCTTACCGTAGTCGAAGCATCCTCTTTCTCTTTTCCAGCGTACTACTCATCCTCTTTCTCATTTTCAGCGGGGTAGCTAGTTTTAGGTAGGATGCAAAGGAAACCAATGGTTACTGAAGTTCGCATACATGAGAGCCTGGGAAGATCGTACCGGATCTCGAAGCCAGCTCGAAGAAGCCTCCTACAACTTTCGGAATGCTCGATGGATCTGAAATATGATTATGCTTCATCTTGTGAGATAAGGCCTGCTCGAAGAAGCCTCCTATGGCTATGCTGCTAGCATCCGTTTCTAACCCAAATGGTTTTTAAGGATCCACCACTTTGAGTTAGGAGCCTCTCAAACAGCTGTTTCAGAGTATCAAAACTCTCTGAGATGAATTTTCGATAGAAACCGAAAAGTCCTAAGAATGATCGTACCTGCCCCTCATCCTGAGGAGTAGGCCATGTTAAAATGACTGATACCTTCATGGGATCCATCTGAACCCCATCGACTGAAATCACATGCCCTAGATACTCTATCCTCGGAAGAAACAAATGTGTCTTCTCCGGATTTACTTACAGCTGATTTTCTTTTAAAATATTCAACACAAATCTTAAATGATTTTCATGCTCATGCACAGTCCCACTATACACTAGCAAATCATCCACAAAATCAACAACACACTTTCCTATGAAAGGTCATAAGATATCATTCATTAACATCATAAATGTAGCTAGAGCATTTGTCAAACCAAAGGGCATGACCAAATGCTCATAATGACCAAAACGGGTCCTGAAAGTTGTCTTATGTACATCATGATCTTTTACTCTAATCTGATGATAGCCACTCTTTAAATCTATCTTACTAAATACAATGGCTCCACCTAGAGCATCCAAAAGATCATCAATCCGGGGCATGTGATATCTATGTTTAATAATGATCTTATTGAGTGCTCGATAATCAACACACATCCTATAAGATCCATCCTTCTTCTTCACAAGAACTGGTGCAGCAAACGGTGGGTCTAATCAGCCCTTTTTGAAGATACTCGTCCACGACCTTACAGACTTCATTTTTCTCTTGCAAACTCATTCGAAATGGTGGCCAAGCGATCGGACTCGCTCTTGGTACCAATTCGATTCTATGCTCTATATTCCTGCAAGGAGGCAAACCTGATGGTAATTCCTTTAAAAACAACTCCTGGAATTCTGCTCTCACTTTGGCTGAAAGTGTTGGAGCATTCCAACTTGAGTCTCCATGACTGCATGAATCTATCTCAACATACGACAAATACATGAAATAAAGAAAATATATTTACAATCAATTTTGAGCAATTTGATAACAGTCACCAATCACATCTCTTGGAGATCTGGTTTTCCACGGATCAGTAATCTCCTTCCCTCATGCTCAAACTGATATACATGCGAAGCAAAATCAATGACTGGTTTCTTCCTCGCATGCCACTTCTTATTAAGAACTATGTCGAATCAAGCTAATCTTGCTATCTCAAAGTCCAATCTGCCCTCATAGGACTGGATCTGAATAGGAAGATCAACTACTCGTCTATCCCAAGTCTCAGTGCCCTTCCCGTCGGCTAGCTCTACGGTATAAGTATAATCTGATTATTCCGTGTCTAAGCGTAATCTCTTGACTAATCGAGAACTAATAACATTATGAGTCAAATATGTGTCAAAGAGTACGTTGATAGACTGTCCTGCCACGACTCCTCTCATGACAATAAGCTCAGTGTCTGGGAACTGGTATCCTTGCTACTAGCAAAAGCACAACATCTAGCACAGTCGGAATCGTTTTAGTGACCGTCATGGCCACTATGGGAGATGATAGTGGAGATGGGGAATCCCCAAACTCATCCTCACTCCCACCTCCTGCCTGAGTCGGATTTATGACTATGGTGGCTGCTATCTTTTTCTTTTTAGGACAATCCTTATACAAGTGCTGCCCTAAGCAACCATAGCACAAACCCTCTTTCATTGCCTTCTCTTTCTGCTGAGGGGTAAGAATAGATCGGTTATATGCCCTCTCAGCCAGAGCAGACACTTTTCTCTTTCCTCTTGAGACTGTCTGGATCATGTGCACCTACTTAGCCTTCCTAGAAGGCTTTGCACTGACTGAACCAGGAGTCGAAGTATGGAAAGGTCTCCTAACCATAGTCCATGGGGATCTCTGACCCTGGGAACCAGTGCTCCTGTGGCCGTCCTCATAAACCAAGGCCATCTCTGTGGAGTGTGCCAAAGACTGACACCGTTCCTTCCTCACTAAAGGTCGGATAGTTTCTCTAAGTCCCAAAACAAACTTGTGGACTTAAAGAAATTCTGGAATGGTATCAGGCACTTTAAGAAGTACCTCTCTATACCTACCTGCGTATTCCTGAACTGATTGATTCTTCTGGCTGATGAAGAACCAGGTGTCTAGTGCTCTAGAATTATATGCCTCCTACTTTTATTTCCTATGGTCTGACTCTCTATTCATTGCTTTTTTTCATATCGATTTTTTCTTGCTTTATTACTTCATCCCAACTCAGTTCTTTATTTATTTTTAAGAAATCAGCCTATACCGAAATTGGGTGTGACTCTTGGACTTGTCTACCTGGTCAAGTTTATTCCACTTGTCTGCCAACCTGGCATAGCACACGACAAAACTATGTCAACCCTATATGAAATCGACGTTAGCTCATGGCTCTAATCGCCCGACCAGAGTAACTCCACCCACCTGTCGACCCATGCAGGCGCATGACAATATGAAGATTAGGCCTATGATGAAACTAGCGTCAGCTCGTGGCCTTGATCATCCGACCAAGGTTGTTCCACTCGCCTACTAGCCCAACATAGTGCACCAACTACAAACACATATATATATGCAAATTGGGTATGAAGTTTTATTTTTTTAATTCATTTAGAGGTCAGATCTCATAAGGAATAAATAGCAGAATACAAAAATCCCACTTACTAATGGATAAAATTTTCAGCATACACAGGTATTCATAATAAGGCTACCATTTCTTCCACAAGCTTCCAATTCCAAAATTTATATTTAACTATCTGATTCAGTTCATATAAATTCAAGTTTTCATGCTTCAATCATAAATATACCGAATATTTAACATCTTAAATTCTACTTGATTTTTTTTTAATAAATTTGAACATATCCTTTTAATACATGCAGTAATGTAGTGCATATACACAAAAAATCAAAGAATCTTCAATTAAAACTTTTTCACCTGATTTTAAATAGATATTTTAATCATCATCTTCATCTTCATCAGCATCATCATCAGCATCAATCTCGTCAATCTCATATTCTTCATTATTTCTCTTCTTAAACAGTTTAACTTTTTTCCCCGCAATCAAATTCTTCAATAAAGAACCATCAAATTTCCTAAGTTCAAATGTATCATTATCAAATACAGTTACAACTACATATGGATCAAACCATCTTTTAATTAATTTCTTCCTAGCATCATACTTTGTATCAAAAGTACTATCATAAACTAATACCCAATCATCTACTTCTATAGTACGAGGTCTAAGTTTATGTTTTTTATCAAAATAGATTTTATTTTTAAGACGTGATTCTCTAACTTTTTGTACAGCTTCTTCAATCATTTTATTTCCTAGATTAATTTCTTCCTAGCATCATACTTTGTATCAAAAGTACTATCATAAACTAATACCCAATCATCTACTTCTATAGTACGAGGTCTAAGTTTATGTTTTTTATCAAAATAGATTTTATTTTTAAGACGTGATTCTCTAACTTTTTGTACAGCTTCTTCAATCATTTTATTTCCTAGATTTAACTGCATAATCCTAACAGAAATCAGATCTTCACGAGTCATCTCATTATTCCACGGAAGTGTCATCCATGAAATAATCTGGGTCTGGATAGGAAAAATCGGCTTCTGACAGTACATTAGTTCTGCATGCATAAATCTTGTAGATCTAGTATACGTCATCTTGTCTGTCCATAGTGCAAAAGGAAGGAATCTAGGCCACTGCGTTGTATCACCATTGTAGGCCTTAGAATTTTCCTTCACAATAGAGGGATGACCCCGTTCAATCTTACCATTAGACTCCGGATTATAAGTAGTAGTGAGAGATAGACGAATCCCATGTTGGTCAAAGAATTCTCTAGCCTCTCTAGCATCTAACTCACCCCTATCTGCTACTATCTTTTCTACATAGCCAAATCTAGAAATAACTTCTTCTAACAAAAATTTATATATGTTACAAGTAGTTTTACTACGAAGAGCTCTTCCTTCTACATGATTAGTCAAGTCTTCCATAGCTAAAACTATATATCTCATCCTATCTAAACCTTTAGGCATGGTCACTAAATCAACTACCCACTTGTAATGAATACAAGGAGGATAGGTAGGATGCAGAGATTCTCTATGTCTAACTGACGAATGTACCTGACAAGTAGTATAAGAACTTACAAAGTCACGTATATTCACATACATACCGGGCTACCAATAAGCTTCTCTAATTTTATCATATGTCGCATAGAAGCCTTTATGTCCTGTCCAAAGAGTTTCATGCATTTCTATCATAACTCTATTTTGAAGATTTTTATTTTCTAAAACTCGTTGAGGATATCTAATTTTTCCTTTTGCATGACGCCAAATAAAACCATCTCTTAGAAAGAAATTAAATGCACATTTCCTAATGTCTCTAAATCTATTAGCTGACCAAATAGGTAATTGCTTCAAAGTGCTAAGATAATATCCTATATCATACCAAATTCCCTCATACTCATTTTTATTAAATTTTTCATACACATAAACATCAGAAATATAATTAATCACATTTAATTCAGTTTCAATCATGTCATCATCTTCAAACTTAGCCCTAGAAAGCATATCTGCAACAGAGTTAGTTTTTCCAAAAATATGATTTAAAACAAGATTAATAAACTTAATATAAGATATCCATCTTAACATAGCTATATCTGGAGAAGAACAATTAGTAATCATTCCTATTAATGGCAAACAATCTGTTTCAATTACTACATTAGCTCCTATAAAATACTCCTTATCAATCTTTAATGCAATAACTAAACCCCATAATTCACGTTTTATTTGTGGATAATTTTTTTGAGTTTCATGTAAAATTTTAGCCTCGAATCTAATAGCGTATCTATTTTTCTCACTATCATCTTGTCCTATTACCCATCCTATTCCTATGGGACTAGTATCTACAGTTAAAATAATCGGTTTATTATTTGAGTAATTTACACGTTTTAAAACAGGTGCATTAGAAAGTAAACTTTTTAATTTCTTCATTGCTTTAACATGAGTTTCAGTCCATTTAAATTTTCTATTTTTCCTAAGTAAATCATACAATGGATTAGCTATATAGGCATAATGCGGAATCCAAATAGCATAAAATACACATGCTCCTACGAAACGTCTAACCTCATTAATGTTCTTACAAGTTTCAGATAATTTATTTATAGCGTCTACTTTTTGAGGATAAAACCTACGACCATAGTAATCACATAAATGTCCTACAATTAAAACTTCATAGACACCACAAACTGATTTTTCTATGGAGGAAGTTAATCCTACTTCTTCAAATCTTTTAAGTATTTTCTCACAATCTAAAATATGATTATATACAAACTTCTTACATCCTAACGAATCTAATGTTCCATCTTTTTCTTTTTCTTCACAGCCTATAATTGGAATATCATCTATAAACGGTATGGTCATATTAGGAATAAAATCATGAAGAACCATATTCATTGTGTCCATCATATGTGCTACCGAATTTGTAGCTCCTTGAGGAAGAGTACACATACAAACTAATCCTAAAGGATTCTTCATCGTAGTAATATCTCTACTCTCAGTAGCAAGCTGGAACTGATCAGAACATGAAATAAATCACCCATAGAATAGATAGAATGCCCAGCAAAAGCTTCGGCAAATTCTCCTACAATAGGGCCGGTTCCTACGTTCCTAATTGTAACTTTATTTATGGGTTGTAAGTCTTGGATAAATCTAAGTTTACCATTCTTTTTAGGAACAGTAAACCATCTATTAGAATAAGGTGCAGAGGAAGGTTCTAAAATTTTCATATGCATCTTCTCCTTAAGCAGTTTCATTAGCTCAGGTAAATGAGCCTTTGGAACTGGTATAGGGCAAAGATTCAAAGGTATATGGGCTACAGTAAATATAATCATAGGAGATACTATTCTAGGATCAACACATCCTATTTCATGAGGATAAAGAGAAAAAGCTTTTCCATGTTTTCTTATCATTTCACGAAACAATTCACGTTTAGTAGGCAGTAAAAAAAAATTCGTTTCCTATTTTTATCAATTTAATAGTTTCATTAGTAAATTTATGTCCTATTTTTGAAATATCACGTAAGATGGGATCATTAGCGACTTATTTTATTTTCTAGTCACTTTCTTCAAGTAAAGCTTGAGCTATAGATTTCACTTTTTTATCTACTGTTTTATACTTTGTATTAATTTTAGCTTCATGAAAATCAGAAACAAATTTTAAAATTAAATCATATTCATTTAATGAGTTTAAAAGAATAACTTGTAATAATTTTTCATCATGTAAGGTCTCATTAATTTCTTCAAATAAAGTAGAAGAAAAAGAAGTTTCAATTATATTTTCTATATTTTCATTTTTAGACATATATCCTTTATCTTTAAAATATTTTTCATGTTTTTTTATTATTTTCCTAGGAATATCTTTACTATTTAAAATTTATAATTTTGAAGATGTAAAATAAACAGAAAAATTTTCTATTTTATGTACATTTTTATGCGAGATTTCAAACCATTTACCACTGTTGTCCTGCTCAACAATGGTGTCTAGTAAAAATTATGATCAAAGTATGTTCCAGAATCACTAAGAGGTAGATGACTCTCGTGCATCTTCTCTTGTGATCTAATAGGTGTTTTCCTAATTTGTTCTCTATTTCTAATATGGTTTGGGTTAACAGTCATTACTTGTAAGGATTGTAAATCATCTTTTGATCTAAATCTAGCATAAGCAGAGCCATCTTTCATTATTTTTGTTTCCATACGAGTTTCACAGATAAAGAGTTGTCCTAAGATGATTTCATAAGAACAATTATCTTGTATGAAAAAGTGAAATGTTTCACTTATTCCACCTATTGAAATTGGAATGTTTGCACATGCTCCTAAAAGTGCACCACATTCGTTGTCTGTTGTTCTCATAATCCACCCATGCTGTTTATCTATAGGCCATCTAAATTTATCATATAATTCTTTTGATATTACGTTTATTTTTGAACCTGAATCTAGTAAAGCTAAAGCTGTACAAGAATTTTTCCTATCTCCTAAATTTACTTTAATCTCAAGTGTTCCCCTGGCCCAAAAACTCTTTTTGTAATTGCTTTCAGATTTTTCCTGTATATTATCTGGAAGAATTGGTCCTAAAAAAATTTTGTTAACGTATCCTTCACTTTCTTCCTCATCATCAGAATCAGAAGAAAAAGAATCTTTGGAAATATGAGTTACATCTACATTGTCATGCATTTCAGTATCAGTATTTAATGGAAATATTTTTCTTTTAATCATTTTAATAAAGTTATCTTTAAATTCTAATTTAGCTATAGTAAATAATTGTTCAGCTGACATAGTCACTTGACTTTTTAAAAGAATATCATACAATATTTCTTTTGTGTCATTTTTTTGTTCTAGTTCTGAAGTTAAAATAGCTTTTGGAATTCTTTTGGGCTTCTTTGTTTTTCCCTCATTTTTATCTGTTTCTTCATTAGTCCTTGAATCTAATTCACTAGGTTTATTTGATATCTCAGGTTGTTTGCCCTCCCTTATATCTCTTCTTTTCTGCTCATTTGAATCTAAATTTGTATTTTCATTAAATTGTACATTTTTAGGTTCTTTTCTCAATTGTTTTCTAGTTACTTTTTGATTAGTTTCATCTAAATCTTGCGTTTCATCTCTTTCTCTCTTTTCTTCCATATTTGCTATATGTGAAAAAATAGAGAAATTATCTATAGGTGAGTTCCATGCTGTTTTGTTCATTATATCATCTCTAGCTTTTATTAATGCTTCTATTGAATAATTTTTGGTTTCTTTTGATGTTTCATCATCTAGATCACTTTCATCACATTCTAATCTAACCCCAGATGAGCTTCTTTGTGCTCCAGAAATATTTTCATATAGTTTTTGCATTCCATCTTTTCCCCAATTTACAGCTAGTGGGAGGTGGGTGCGATAATCACATAGTTTTTTATCAATATCAATTACTAATTTTCTTTCTTTTGCCTCTTTTAAAGATTCATAGGCATAAGACATATGTTCAGTGGAGTCGCACCAAACACATTGTCGGGTAGGTGTGCCTCTTCGTTCATTATTCTGAGCTACTGGTTGATTCACTAAAGGTGCTATAGGTATAGGATTTATCTGTGGGGTATGAGTAAACTGAGGGCCTAAAATTATCCTATCTTGACTAGTTAAGGAATGAACTGTGTTTTGAAGTGTTGCCACTTCCTTAGTTATATTCGTATGCATCTGCATCATATTATCTATTTTATTAAATAATATCTCAAACTGCAACTCACTAGGAATTTTAGATGTTGATGCTTGTTCAGTTGTACTAGAGTTTATATTAATTTTAGGATTTTGAGTAGTTGGTCCTACTGTTGGAAAACTTAAATTCATATCATATAGTAATGATTGCCCCTGTTTCATTTGTGCTACTACTTCTACTACTTGTTTTAGAACCGTCCAGTCCTCCATTAAACCATATCTTTTCCCAGATTCCTCTAGTCTTCTTTCTACTTCACTTCTAATGTCTGTAGGTAAAACTTTTAGGAAATAAAGAACTATATCTGTTGTAAGTGCAGTTCTATCTTGCTCAGGCAATTGTGAAAATCTCTTCATAAATTCACCATGTAGTTGTGTAAGAGATATTTGGGACTTAGGAGTGCTAAGCCACTTCATAAATCCCTCCCTACTGTGTTGACTATAATCTTCTAAGTAAAATTCTTTATGCATTTGTTTTTTAAATTCTTCCCACTCAAGTGCACTATGAGGCTCTATTACACTAATGGTTGAACCTATTGCAAGTCTTACTAAAAATGCTACCCATTTAGTTACTGGCAAACCTTGTAGTTTTGCTAGGTCTTCAAAAGTGTCTAAATAATTAGTTGTGTTAATTCCAGTGAATTTCCCTTTTTCTTTTAGCATTGCTTCAACTACTTTTTGTCCTTGGGTTTCTGACATCATATTTCTAAATAACTCATCCATTTCATTATGTATGTTAGAAGTAGACTTAAGTTTTTTAATATAATCCTTAATTTCTTCTTGTACTATAGTTTTTTGTTCTCTTACCAAACTAATTAAATTGTTTGGTTCCAGTTTTACTTAAGTTTAAAACCTATAAACAATTCTTGAAAAATAGATACTAATTTTTCAAATAAAAATTCTTGTTTGAATTTTCAAACTAAAATCGTGCTAATCTAACAATCCTTAATAATTTAATGAAAACTAGATACTAACTTTTCAAATAAATTTCTTTTTTGATTTTTTAACTAAAATCATACTAATCAAACAATCCTAAATAGATACTAACTTTCAAATGAAAATGCTTTTTGAATTTTAAATCTAGCGATTCCTAATATTATAATGAAAAATAGATTCTAACTTTCAAATGAAAACTCTTTTTAAAACTTTAAATCTAACAATTCCTATGTCTCCTAAAGCCCTATTTAAATAGTAACAAGCAGATTCAAGTTTAGAAAATATACCTGACAGTTGATGCACAAGCTAGAGTGCATGTGATATTTTCAAGTATACATTTTTTTTAGCAATAAATGCCTAATACAAAGAATCTAAGTATTGTGTGTGCAAACGTATTTCTTCAAGTACTTGATGGTAAGGATGAAGAGATGAGGTTCACTACTTGCCTATTCCCGTGGAGACACTCAGAGCATAAGCTCAGCCCTCAACATCCAGGGAATTACAAGGTTTGTAATTTCTGCCTCTGCAAGATGACCACCTCAAGCTGCTGCAACCACGTAGCCTAAACCAAGCTAATGCATATGCAAGAAAAAGAAAAGTGTTTATACCTGTCCTGCTGTGCCGTTGTTCACGTCACGTTCAAATGTGGGAGCGATTTGTAACAACTGGTGGATCAATTCAATCGTCTCGCTAACGGCGCACACTAGGTGACTATGCAGAACAAGTATGATTTTTCCTAAGGTCCTTAGGGCAAAGCGTTTATATACCTTTCTACTGTGTCTAAATAAGATGGTAAGATTAATTCCTCACTAACTACTTGATCTTTAATGGTTTCAGTTACGTTTAAATCTTCTTGAGAATTATCAATGTTTCTAGCTACAGTTGGTGGAAAAAGATGTTCACTATCTTCAATACTAGGTGGAACAAAGGAAATTAATGGTAAAGTTCTAGATACTCTATGATCAAATTCTCTTGAATGCAAAGTTTCATCTACAATCTTATCTTTAACTAGTTCTCAATTTCTTCAACTGGACTAGGAAATAATATTTCAAAGGTAGATGGAGGTAAAAAGGTATTACTAGATGAAGCCTCTTTAGACATAAAGATGAAATGAAATTAGATTAATGATTGATTTTCTATACAAAGCTATCAGATACTGTTCATAAAAATGATATCCTATACAAGCTAAACAATAGATTTTTAGCTAAGTAGATTCTTTCCACACTTCAAATCTTCAGTTCGTCTTCAACAGGGTTGGATATCATCTGAAAAAATCACATGAGAAATATTAGTATGCTTTTATAAAAGATTAAACACTCATTTAAATCTTAACATATTTAAAGACTTAGTTTAATATAAGATAATTAACTCATATAGATATTTAAGTACATTCATTTATTTTAACATACATATTGCAATAAAATAATTCATTCATATATTACTTTAGCATACATCTAATAAATCATATACATACATAAAATTCATACACTTATAACATATTCATACATATTACATATGCTAACATACATCACATGCATACATGCATACTAACATGCATAAATGAACATGTATACATAACATACATGCATTTACATAAATGAACATGCATACATGCACATGCACTAACATAACTCATATGCATACATGACTCAGAAGTAGAATACAAAGGCATGGTAGAAGCTGCAAAGGAAGTTAATATGGTTAAAGACTCTTATGAAGAGTTTCGATATTATTCAAAGTACTCATATCATTTGTGGAGACAATATGAGTTCTTTATATTTGGCAGCAAATCTTGTATTTCATGCTAGAACTAAACATATTGAGATTCAGTATCATTTTTTGAGAGAGAAGGTTGTTGATAAGGAAATAGAAGTTATACATACTTCTACAAAAGATCAACTTGCAGATATGATGACAAAGAGCTTGGATGGACCAAAGTTGCAGAGGTTTAAAGATATAGCAGGAATAAAGAAGATGCAGGTAATCACAATTGATGATTGAGGGGGAGCTATTGGAGCAAAACAATCAACAATTGGTGATTATATGAAGCTTAGAAATGAAGATATGAAGGAAAGATTGAAGTCTAACTTCATGAAGTGAAGTGAATGTTCAGTAAGAAAAGGTCTATAAACATATGTACATTAGTTTTGTAAATATTTCAAAATACTGAAGTAATGATGAATCAATACTCATATGTATATATATATATACGTGTATATGGTCGTACTAGATGTGTGAGATGAAAAATAGATGAGATAGAGAAGAATAGATTATGAGTATTGTATGTATCATCCATCAAATGTATGAAGAGTTGAATAGAAAGAATATTCAGAGAATTGCACGTCGATCTTTTCTCCATTTCTCCTTCTGTGTTTGATTATATCGGAAATCCTTTTGTAGACATCTAACTCCGTAGTTCATCTATCTATGGTTAAAGTTTAAGAGTCTAATTGCAAACAGGCAGAGAGAATTTTGTGTAGGAACATCTATATGTGAGAAAGTGTTGAGTGTCTTCTGAAACAGGCGCAATCTCAATGATCGAAGAATTGATCAGTTCTCAATGCACAGTGTAAAGTTTTACACAAATGAGGAGTCAAAATCTAAGTTGGAAGGTAAGCCATCTATGGCTAAAAGCATTTGCTTAAACGGCTTCTAATTTGGGAGAACTATGTGTTAGAAGTTACAGGTGTCAAAGTCGATTCTACAAGAAGATAGTTTCAAATAGAGGTAGATTGTTTGGATCATTTCTCATAATCTACTTAAGCTTTTGAAGTGTTTTAACTTGGAGGAGGTGTGCAAACTTTAGGCAACACGTTCTACAAAGTTTCATCAAAAACTTTACACAATTGATTAGTTAATTAGTGAGTAAAGTGCAGCAGACTTTCCTATGAAGTGACTTTCTTCACAGTTAGCTAAAGTCTTGACAGTTTGGTACTTGTCCTTCAAAATTGGTTGAAGTTTAAATTTATTCTTGATATAGAGGTGGTCTAACATCAAGGATAGCTTGTTCTTTTGGAGATTAACACTCTCCATCAATATATATATATATATATATATATATATATATATATATATATATATATATATATATATATATATATATATGTGTGTGTGTGTGTGTGTGTGTGTGTGTCTATGTATGTGTGTGTATGTATCTATGTGTGTGTATGTATGTATGTATGTATGTATGTATGTATGTAAGTATGCATGTATGTATGTATGTACGTATGTATGTGTGTATGTGTCGGTGGAGAAAAGAAGCTTCCATTACATGAAAGTATTTACATGATCTCATAGAGCGTTTTATGTAGAGAGCTCTCTAGAGCACACTAAAACAATGTGTAATGAATGATCTAAGTGGTTCCTTTCAATGGAGCTACTAAGAAGATTTTGATAAAGAACTATAGGTGGTTTGCTGCTTGCATGCTTGATATTAGCAAGTTGAAGCAAGGCCTTTGATGGTCAAAACAAGGCAAGTAGACAATCATTATTAGGGTTTTACCATATTCCAAACATGATGGTGATATAAGTTTTCCAAATTCTTCATTGATCATGAGATATGAAACGTCAGATGAAATCTAGGGTTCAAGATGGTTTCCTTCATGTCCATGACATTACCTTCCCTTCAAGCAATGATTTCTAGAAGGGACAACCATGTAAACTTAAGATCATCTATGACTTAAACCTTCATAGCTCTTAGTCTTTGTAGAGTTCCTAGTACTTGACATTATAACACAATGATGATGAATTTCCATGATGAAACTGAAAAAGGTTTCTGGTATATCTGTGTAAAATCAAGTGCATGATTCTCATGATGATATGTATTCATCTTTTGACTTTGAAGATGATTCATTTGATATAGGCTTACGATTGTGGAAGTCTTGAATCTAACTTGCTTCTTCTTCTTCTTAGGACATGAATACAATATGATCATGAAATCCACAATAAAAGCATAATCCACTATCTTTCTCATGTTTACTTTCCTTTGGTGTAAGCTGCTTGTCTTAATGTTATACAACTACATGGCTTTTCATTGAGATTCATCCAAAATAGTTTGTTCGAAAATTTTATTCAACTTGTATTTCTCATCTTGAATGCAAGTCTTTTTCTCTTGTTTTCCCTCAAACAATCTGTTATCACACCCAATTCCTTGATTCGTGAATTCATTAAGAGAGTTTACCTAGGGCATGGTTAACATGAGCTCCTTGGCATCTTCACATAAGCCTTATCAAAATCGATTGATAAAATAATCTTATGCCATGTATGATCATAGATGATTTGTCTAAATTCTGACATAATCACTTAGATAGTCATGTAGGTAACTTTTTTATAGGCTATCCACCATGACTTACAGATCACACATATGCCATGTATGATCATAGATGATTTGTCTAAATTCTGACATAATCACTTAGATAGTCATGTAGGTAACTTTTTTATAGGCTATCCACCATGACTTACAGATCACACATTATTATGGACACTTCTATTTTTCAATGTTTGCATACATAAATTTTCACTACTTTCTACATTAATTGATGTTACTAATCTTTCAACGTTGTCTTTAATAACAAAACTTAAATATATCAAATGCACATAATTCCAAAACAATCCAACTAGAAGCACAAAGCACATTGATTGCTTTACTAGCAAATGGATATAGAATGAAAGTTGCTTGCTTGTTGACACATTGCTTCAAAAACAATCCATTCAAAATAATTGTATATGCTTTTACAATTAAGTTATAAGATTCATAATTCGTGTGCGTTAGACAACTTAACATTCAATTTATCACATCTTGTGTTAGCAAATTTATTCAAAACCCAAGTGACAAGCATTCACAAGAATCAAATGTATGCTCCCATACTGGAGTGGTACCCATCAATTTATTTACTCTCAAGATAAATAAAAAGTACCAACTTCACACTTCGTAGACGCAAGTAGACACTCGTGTACTTCATGATTATGAAACCATCACATACTACTATGGCCACTTCTGTTTCTGAAGTTGCATACACGAACTTTCACAACTTATTACCTTTAGTGATACTAATCTTCCAGCATTGTCTTCAACAATAAATCTAAAACATACCATGCATACATGATTCCAAAACAATACAAGTAGAAGCAGAAAGCACATTGATTGCTTTTTGGATGCCAATTTGAAATTGCTTGCTTATTAACATACAGTTTTCAAAACAACCCAATTAAAAGCACATCATATGCCAATTGTATATATATATATCTATGAGCATCATAGTTTTTTGTTGAGGACAATAATATTTCACATCTTACTCCAAAAAAGAACCCAGGAATATGCTTGTGTAATCTTCACATGGGATGCTCGCTGTACGCAGGGCCAGATGGTAATTGACAGCCCGATTCCGTAGTGGTGTACTGAATTCGAAGTCTACCCTTGTTGGCACAACATAATGTGATAAGATTTACTCCTCGTGGTAAAAAGCCCACGGATTGATTTGAAGCTTGAACCCCCCTCACATCAGAACACACCCAGAGTATCATTCTCAAACTATCTATAAATGCCAGCACCAAATTATGAAATATTTCAAAGTTTTATCTTCCCAAAGAACCTCTTGACACGTACTCCTCCGTATGGTTCCTTCTTCAAGCTGGATACTCCACATGAAAACTTTCTCCTTAGTAGAGATCATGTCAAAATCAGTAAAACCTGAAAAGAATGAAAGAAATAGAAAATCTAGAATCTTCTCTATGGTAAATATATGAGAACAAGGTGCAAGATGCTCTTGCACATTGTTGGTTGATATTACTTAAGCAGGGGCACCTTCCACTAATAAAAGCAACCATAAGTCCTTATTCTAGAACACAAATCAGAAGATCAACCTAAGCAAAATGAAGGACAGGAAAAAAACACTCTACTTTGAACAAATCAGAAATGGATAGAGGATGACAATTTCAGTTGAACAGGAGCAAATATGCTGTCATAGACCGATTTGTAAGAAAAAGTAAGCCCATTTCAGCTACACATGCAATATTTGCTGTTGCTTGTTTGATCCTGTGATTATCACTTATCAGAACATTGAGGTAGAATTCTAGAAGCGCAAGCTGATTTATACAAAAATTATGTAAGATTTGCTGCTGTGTTTCACCCTGTAATTATCACTGATCAGAACATTGAGAAAGGATGTCGGTACAACCACTGGTTTCATGTGAAATCTTAAGCTATTTGTGCCGAAGTAAAAGGGACATTAATCTTATGCTCCATGTATGCTGCTGCTTAAAATTCACGAGTTGGGAACTGTACCCTTGCTCTAAATGAATATAACAATTCTCTCTGCTCACAGTTTCCATATAAAAAATGATGTCCATAGTCCCGCTCCAAATAAAGTGATATAAGGAATCAGCATCAAATTGAAAAGATATAAATGAATGCAGAAAAGATCTGCACCCAATGACGAAAGGCTTCCCTGTTAGATGGGAACACATCTGCATTGAAGGGCACATTGAAAAGATATAAATCTGCATCAGAAAGTTCGTACTCTCAATTGACATAGTGGATGCATCTATGTATTTAATTGATACATTTTTCAACTGTCCATGTTAGAAAAGGTTAATAAACTGCATCACCGATTTCCAAAAGATCTTTCAAGGGTACGATACTCCATAGGTGGAAAACAGGAACTGACATATATAGATGCATCTACATGATATCATTAAATCTGATCAACTAGCAGCACTTCTGAAATCAGAAGTAGAGATAAGTAAATGCTCCTGAAACCTGTGAGAAAATGAGAAAGTATATCAACAAGGAGCAATATAGTTGGCCTTCTAAAAACTTGGAAAACAAGCCAGCTGAAATGTCCTTACTACTCAAAACGCTGATCTTGCAGTGTCGAAGGTTGGAAGGGGTCTGCAAACTTGTCCCCCCAAAACACCAGTAGAAACAAAGTTCTACGCCGAGGTTCAACACAAGTCAGACACACAAAAAGAGTAGCGAACAACTGTGTGCATGAATATTGGTATAATATATCTTGCCAGATTATTTAATGTCTAGTTGACTTCACTAGTAAACCTCACATGTACAGAAGCCGTGAAAAAGAAGGAAAACTGTGAATCGGGCAATCCCGCAATCATATCCGAAGGGTCGATGCCATAAGATGCTCATATATGCATATACAGAGTTAATCATAAAAAAACAAATGTTAAATCATTTGATAGAAGGTTGGTCTGCTACAAAGTCTGTTCAGTGGCCTCGTCCATGGCCAAATTAATAGTTCACATGGATGTCATCTAGCAAAACCTTTCTGCTTCTTACCACCAAAGCTCCTCTTTGCGACAATATGGTCATCTTCATCATCACCATCAGTACCTCTTCTCTTCTTTCCCTTCCTCATTCCGCCCCTCTCCCTCATTTTCTGCAAGAAACCTCATTGTGTGTATAAATGAAGCACCAGAGATGCTGCATCCGAGATCCACAGACATTCAACTAAATAGCAAAACAAGCATACAATTTTATACCATTGTTGCGATTCTCTGAGCCTCAGATACTCTCTCTTCAAGAAGCTTTCTCTCTTCATCATCCATTGGAAATTCTGGCAGTTTTTTGCCTGTCACACAAAATAGACAAAATCTTCACAAGCTCTTCCTATCCACCGATGTTGGAGATTACTAACAATAATACCATGAATACATTGAGACCTTACCAATAAGCTCTTCAATTCTTAAAAAAAGACCAATGTCATATTGTGTGACAATAGACACAGCCCGACCAGATCGTCCTGCACGAGCAGTACGCCCTACCCTGTGGATGTAATCCTACAAATCACACACAAGGTCTCCATTAAACCGGAAATACATACATACATACATACATACACACACACACACACACACATATATATATATATATATATATATATATAGTGGTGCCGGTATACCATGTACTGAATATCTATAACCACAAAATCATCAGTGCATGACTGTTCCATAATTAACATCAAAAAACATTGGAGAAAGAAAAGGAACAGACATTCAATATGATCGCACACCCAATGGAGAAACTTCCTGCACACATCTATAGTGGTGCCGGTATACAATGTACTGAATATCTATAACCACAAAATCATCAGTGAATGACTGTTCCATAATTAACATCGAAAAACATTGGAGAAAGATAAGGAACAGACATTCAATATGATCGCACACCCAATGGAGAAACTTCCTGCACACATCTACTTCAAAATCATCAAACTTTCAAGAGACATCAGATGATGCAATTACTTTGGAATTCATTGGAATATCATAGTTGACTACAACATCCACTGATGGAATATCTAGCCCCCTACTTGCTACATCCGTGCATATCAAGATACTCCGTTCTCCAGCTTTAAACTTATTCAGTGCACCCAACCTCTTTGGCTGTAGATTGGAAAAAAAAAGTCATCAAATCTGGCAAACAAAAAAGGGACAATACAAAGATTAAATGTTTTTCAGGAACCTGACTCATTTGTCCATTTATAGGTATGGCATCCAGGCCCAGACTCCGAAGAATCATGGCAACCTTCCTTGTACATTCACAGGTGCGTGTAAATACCATAGTAGTGCTTCCTGCCAGCTCATTGAGCAAGTAAACTAAAGCACAATCCTGCAATTCAAATCAATTATTCATCCCTCAAATGTTCAAAATACCTCATGTTATAAATAAGGCGACTGAAGCGGAATAGTTAAGGGGAGAAACACTAGTGGAAGAGAGCAGATAACAAGGAAATAAGATAATAAAACAAAAAGAAGACTGAATCAGAAAACTGAGAGTGATAACGTTTGACACATGATAACCTTAGACTTCACAGGCACAAAGACATATTCCTGCTTCAATGTGTCCACTGTTGTATATTTCGAGGAAACCTGAATCTGAAAAACCATCAAGGCACACTCATGCTTGAGCAGACCATCCATCAATGACCATTTAAAACAACTTGTGAGATTAGACAAGCAGGGAAATTGTGGGTAATACCTTTGCAGGATTTTTCAAGCAAGCACGTTGAAGCTTTGCCACCTGCAGTAAAAAAAAAATAGATATCTTACAATAGCTTGCAATCGAGTACAAAACTGAGCACTCTGTGAAAATAAAAAGAAAACACAAAATAAAGGCTCATCGCATTACAAGCATCTTCCAGGCACGGACCAAATAAAATAAAAGATTTCTTTTATTTTGGTGAGCTCAGCTATATTCCAGCACGCTCTAACAAAAATTTCATGCAATATGAAGATTCAAAAATAAAATATTGCAAGGAAGCCCACAAAATAAATCAATTGGCAAAATCAACAAAAAGGTTTCAAAATTTTGGGGACATCAAAAACATTAGACAAATACGATAGAAAGTAGCTTAAAATTGTACAAAAGCTATACCTCTCTCTCTCTCTCTCTCTCTCTCTCTCTCTCTCTCTCTCTCTCTCTCTCTCTCTCTCTCTCTCTCTCTCTCTCTCTCTCTCTCTCTCTCTCTCTCTCTCTCTCTCTCTCTCTCTCTCTCTCTCTCTCTCTCTCTCTCTCTCTCTCTCTCTCTCTCTGTGTGTGTAAGTGGAGTGAGCCTCAATAATAATAATCACAGGTTTTCAGGATCTTCCAACAAATGAACCTTAGCATACACACCTTGAGACTCAAAATTAGATGAATGAGAAGGAGAGCGAATAGACAACTTGTAAAAGAGACAGTAAGCTGAATGCTTAACTACACTAACTGATATTCAAATGTCAAATTACATAAAGTGTATATAACTACAAAATTGAATGTGCGCTAAATGTGTGTTGAATGTAGATACAAAATCTGAATGTATGCTTATACAAATCTGAATCCAGGCAAAATTTCAGGAACTAGATACAAGAATTTGTTCGTAAAGTGCCTAAGAGGTATGAAGAGTGTGTATGTGAGTATGGAGTGAATAAAAACAGCTGAGAACTGTTTGTACAGCAAACCCTAAACTGAATAACAAGAACGATTCCTCCTTGTGTAGGAACAAAAGAAGAACTAAAATTGGCTTGCTACTCACAAAATTCAGCAAGAGCTGAATGGTTGGCTCCAAAATCTCGTCCAAAGCTGCACCATAAGTTACGGCACACCTCCTCCAAAAGTTAATACGCCTCCAAGCTTGAGTGATCCTTGAGATTGATGCTCAAGAGATGCCAAGAAGTGACCCCTAAAACCTTCTTATCTAGGCCTAAAGACTGATCCACGAATTCTTCTACAAAAAAGTTGATCCAAAAGCAAAAAGCTTGCGCAAATACTAAAAACAACGATAATGCTTTCTGACGTTAAAACTTTGCTTTTCAGGCACATGACGGTTGCGATCTCTCTAATTGTGCATCAGCTGAATGTAGGACAAAGCTTTTCTGAATGTACATGAGGTAAGAAACATAAACAGGTTAAAATTCATTTTGGACAAAAATTAGGGTTAGGGTTTTCTACCATTTCTAGACCTCTGATGACCGAAGGTTATATACCAAATGAAAGCTCTCTTCAAGTACTAACAGGTGAGCTCATAATGATTTACCTTCTGTGACCAAAATTTGACTAAATACCAAAATTAGGGTTGCTAGAAATTAGGGTTTTATGTTATTCTAACATTGTTTCCAACTATCCCCCCTTCAATGTCATAATGGCGTGAAGTACAAAAATCTACAAAACTTCGGATGTCTGCAAAACTTAAACTTCAGATGTCTGAATCTTGAGCTTACTTTGCATAAACCTGGATACTTCAAAAACTGAGAACTGATTACGTAAGCTTTTGAACTTCGAAATGTGCGACTCAACGAACTCACCAACCATAGTAGATTTAAATCGCGATTTTTTGCGCCAAAATAAAACCTTTTAACCCTCTCGCGATTTAAATCTCTCCCTACGATTTAAATCCATAAAGGAACGATTTTTATTTTTTTTCCTCCAACTTTTACAAGTGATTTTGGTCAAACACATTATTTTGAAGTTTGTGCCTTTGTGATTTTTGTTTTAGGACTTTTATGTTCATTGAACTTCCATAGCTGGATGGGGCTTAAGTCTTGGGCTAAAACTTCGAGAGCCTATCACCTGAGGGTCTAGGGAGGCTGAAGCCTATAGGCAATCATTGTTGTGGCCTTCTTGCTCTACACAATACAAAGAGAGAGAGTGGATGTATTTTGATTTGATATAATGCTTTTAGTTTAATATGATTCATGCAAATATTTATACACACACATAATATATATGTATCTCTCTCTCTCTCTCTCTCTCTCTCTCTCTCTCTCTCTCTCTCTCTCTCTCTCTATTTATCTATATATATATATATATATATATATATATATATATATATATATATA
>CM035411.1:61268964-61493964 GCA_020310875.1 Ceratopteris richardii
GTCCGTCGTGGCTGTCAGTCGCAATTGATGGGTCAATCGCGTTTGACACGTGGCCCGGATTTTTAGTCAGTCGTGGTCAAAGGGTCGTTGACTCTATCAGTCGTGATTGATGGCTCGATCACAATTGACAGGTCAGTCGCAAGGGTCTGTCCGTCGTGGTCAAGCAATCGTTGATTGTGTCGGTCCCGATTGACAGGGTCGTCGAGGCTGTCAGTCGCAATTGACTGGTCGATCGCGATTGATGGCTCGATCGTGATTCACACGTGTCACGCGTAGGGTCTATCCGTCGTGGTCAGTCAGTCGTTGACTTTGTCGGTCGCGATTGACGTGTCGGTCGCGATTGATAGAGCCGTCGGCAGGTGTCCGTCGTGGTTTGTCGATCGCAATTGACAGAGCCGTTGACAGGTGTCCGTCGTGGTTTGTCGATCGCGATTGACAGAGCGATCGCGATTGACAGAAATCTGAGGAATTTCAAAAATTTAAACACATTTTTGGGAAGCTCTAGGCCTGTAGATCATGGATATGTACTTTGTTTAGAAAATAGAGCATTTTTTCTGTCGGTCACGATTGACAGAGGTCAACGCCTCGGGACCTGCACAGTCAGTTTTTTACCTGCTAGAGCTGGTGCAGCTGCTGGGGATGCTGATTCTTGCAGAAAATCTCAAGAAACACAGAAAATCACAAGCACACAAATGCTCTCTCGCTCTCTCTCACAAGTGAAATGAGGGGAATGGTATGGGTGGGGTGATATGACCAAAAACTGAAATTTTTCGCGATGATGGAGATAGATGTGGGAGATGGTGAGGATGTGATGGTGATGAGAAAAACAAAAGAAAATAGATAAAAGTGAAGAAAATACCTATAACTCCAACGCGTCAACTCTACGTCTTACCATCACACGCTCGTCCTCAAAGCTCGATCCCCGGCAACGGTGCCAAAATTTGGTGTAGCTCAGTGATGAGTAGCACCTCCTTTAATGTCAATCCGGGAAGATGTGAGGATGGTATGATGACCTCGAGCAAGTGAAGGCACAAGTGCGTGAGTGAGAAGCACACTAACATGCACACACAGACACACACGCGCACACATGGCAAGACAAAGGATGAGAAGCAATGGAGTTCTTCGATTACTTTCAAAAAGCTCTTACAAGTTCAAATCAAGTACGAGTTAACCTCAAAAATGAGCTCTCTAGCCCTATTTATAGTTTTTGACTAGGTTTTGGCCTTGTCGAGACCTAGTGTCCAACCTAGTTAAAAATTAGGTTCTCTACCCTATTTGGAGGTTCAAACGGAGTCTAAAAAATGTGAAAACTGAAAGGTAAGTACTTCTAAAGCTCCTTAAGCTCAAGGACTCCTTGGCTTGCACAAAATGGAGCTACAAAAATATGAAATGGTATTTACAATGGTTTTTAGTGATGAAAATCACTATTTTTGTAGGGATTTCTTCTAACATTCTGACATACATTTCCTGGAGCTCCCTACTTGCTCCTTCTTCTTGTGTGCCCAACTCCTTGATGCCTGAAAAATTGAAATGGCCTACTTGCCAGATCTTCTTTGACTACTGTGTCTGCCTGTGCTTTCTCTTCGTTCCGACTCCCTTCATAGGCTTCCTTTTCTTGCAACTCCTTTGGTTCCTTGACTACTGCCAACACCCATTTCTCCCAAATGTCTTTGGTGGCTATACCTACTGCTGCTCCTGTATCTAGTATGGCCTTGGTCATGTATCCATTGTATGTGACAGGTAAACATGTGTTGCCCTCATCCCCTTTGCTAAATTCTCCAAGTTTATCCACTGGAATTTGTATAGTAGAAGGGTTTTCAATTTCCTTACTTTCCTTTTTGATCTTCTCATGCTCTAACTTCAACTGTCCCGCTAATTGTTTCCATATTTGAGGTTTGACATGAAGTAATTCTTCCACTATCAATCGACATTGTACTTTGGTCAGTTCTGCTAAATTGTGTGAGATGTTGTCTGAAGAATACTTTTCTTTTCCTCGTACTGTGGGAGTACGGAAGATTATTGATTCTTTCTCATATTCCCCCATGTAGTTTGGTAGGGTAGAAATGTTGTGTGCTTCTTCTCTATTTTGGTCTAGCATAAAGACTTCTTCATATATTTCTTCCAAATTTGGCATTGGCTGATAGTCTTCCACATCTAATTCCTTGAAAGGAGGTTTTGCATTTCCATTCTTTTTCCATTGATCTTCTCAAATCCTAGTCCACAACTCTCTTGGCCAATCAGCCTCTAATTCAAGGGTTAAGGAGGTTGATTTTTCTTGACTGCGAGGTAAATCTTCCTTATCTCCTTTCTCTTTTTTTGGTTTTTGGTCATTTGTTTTAAGACAATCGTTGTATTGATTCTCAGATGTTCTCGTCTCTAGGAGGATAGTGTTGATATATTTAGGTAGTGATGTGTGTGAACACTCTAGGACTGCTGGGGCACTTTTTTCCCTCTTTAGGAGGTTTTTTTCCCCCGGCTTGTATATACGCCTATTGCCCTAATGGGCTACTTATCTTTGTACATTCTCTAGTAATACATTCAGTCTTGTGTGTTGTGCTCCAAGCTTCTTCTTCTTCCTTGTGCTGTTCGCGTGCTTCCGCAAACGTCTAACTCCAACAATTGGTATCAGAGCAGGTCGTTGCTTCTTCTAGGGCGCCGTCGACACTCCTCCGTTTGCAGTCTCAGATTCGCACAAAATTTGGTGAGCATACTCAGGGTGTTTCCGAGATCAAAACAGCTGCGCTGTGTGGTGCCGAAATCGCGATCTGAGCTCGTTTCGACCTCCGAACGCACTATCGCAGTGCTTGTGCAGGCTATTTCGTCCTTTTGTGCCAAAGGTATATACCAATTTCTGTTCGCCAGTTTAAGCGTCTCAAAGTCTGCTACAGGTCTAGCAGAACTCGTCTCGGCAGTTCTGTTCAACTTTTTGAGATACAGTCAATTTTCTGCATCAAGGTATTTTAGTCACCGGCCATGGCTGAAAGCAGTGATGTATTCCGTATGTTGGCTGTTGAGGATAAGTTGGATGGTACCAACTACCCATTATGGGCTTATATGATGCGACATGTACTGGTTGCAAGGATTGTGGAACATTGTGCAGGGTGTTGAAAGACGTCCTATTACACCTGTAACGACAGGTACTGCAAATACAGGTGTTGGAGCTGATGAAGATGGTGTCAAAGATGATATTCCGCAGATTCCTGTTCGTGCTATTGTTTCTGTTGCACCTACTGCAAAGCAGATTCGTTGGGATGGCAGAGATGCCCAGGCACATGCATTGATAGCTTTGTCTGTCAAACGTGCCATTATTCCTCACATTCGCTCTTGCAGAACAGCAAAGGATGCTTGGGATACACTTACCACTTTGTACCAGGCTAGGAATGAGGCTCGTGTTGCTTACCTCTGAAAACAGTTGGAGAGTGAGCACATGAATGAAGGTGATTCGATGGACAGTTTTCTTACAAAGATCAAAGACCTGAAGGAACAATTGATTTCTGCTGATGAGGTTATACCAGATAGCTCACTTGTGTAGACCGTTCTGAATGGCCTTCCTGATTCATATCAGAGTTTTGCCTCTACTCTTCGATTGATGATGAAAGGCAATCCGAATGCCTTGTCATTTGAGGAATTAGTCTCTGTTCTGTTGCAGGAAGATCAGTCCAGGCAGAACAGGTCCATTATGTGTGTTGCAGATCAAGCTTTCCTGGCTAGTCAGAAGGGCAAAGGAAAATGGAGCTCTTCTACTAGTAAGCAGAAATCTGCAAATGCTGCACAATCGAAGAACCAGGATAAAGATGAGAAGAAATCAGAAAAGCAGAAATTGTTCTGCAAGTACTATAAAGGAAATGATCATATTATAAAGAACTGTCCAAAACTGGCTGCTAAAGAGGCAAAGAAGAAAGAGGCTGGAATGGTTGTTGCAGAGGCCTCTACACCAAAAATAGAGTCTGCAAATCTTGTGCAGGAAGAAGAATGGGCGTTTACTACTGTCTGTAGTTTTGACCCATCTTCTCATGATCAGTGCATGTCTGCAGTAGACTCAGATGTTTGGTACTTTGACAGTGGGGCAACCAAACATATTACCTCGCAGCGCAGTTTCTTCTCTTCACTCGAGCCTGCCCCTACAGGGAATACTGTCACATGCGCCTATAACTCCTCTTATCCTGTTATGGGAGTTGGTAAGATCATTCTGACTACTACTGATGGTAGTTCTTTCACTTTGTCAGATGCTTTATTTGTGCCAGGGATCAAAAAGAACCTGTTATCAGTTTCTGCATTAGCCAAGATTGGCTTGGTTGTGAAATTCGTTGATGACAGGTGTATAGTCCATGATCTCTCAAATGGCGATGTGATTATTGCTTCTGGCATTTTATGTCGTGGGCTGTATAAGCTCATAGACTATGAATAATCTGTGAATGATTCGGCATGTGCAGTTCATGATTCTCAGGCTATGTCAGATGCAAAGCTTTGGCATGCACGCTTTGGTCATCTGAATTTTGCTAGTTTGTTACGCCTGCAGAAATCTGAAATGGTGTCCTCTTTGCCCAAACTTGAGGCACCTGGAAAACATGTTTGTGAAGGCTGTATTTTGGGCAAAATGCAGCGTTCTTCCTTTCTAAAAGATGGTTCAGTTCGGGCTATGCAGAAATTGCAGCTTGTACATAGTGATGTCTATGGTCCTATGCAGACACCCTCTTTTGGAAATTACCTTTACTTCGTGACTTTCATTGATGATTTTTCCAGGCATGCATGGGTATATCCACTCAAAGCAAAGTCCGAAGTGTTCATGTGCTTCAAACAGTTTTTGGTTTTAGCTGAAAATCTGTCAGCATGTAAAATGGGCACCCTCCGTTCTGATCGAGGGGGGGAATATATGTCTTCAGATTTTAATGCATTTCTGGCTGAACGTGGGATAAAACACCAGTGTACAGTGCCGTATACACCTCAACAGAATGGAGTTGCTGAACGAAAGAACAGGTCACTCATGGAGATGGCGAGGTGCATGGTCAAAAGTCAGGCTTTACCACATAGTTTCTGGCTTGAGGCTGTCATGTGTGCAGCATATGTACTGAACAGGTGTCCCACTAAAGCGTTGCAGTCTATCACTCCATATGAGGCTTGGCATGACCACAAGCCATCTGTTGCTCATCTGCGTGTTTTTGGTTGTTTGGCATATGCATTAGTGCCTGAACAACATCGCAGAAAATTGGATGATAAGGCAGTAAAATGTATTTTTGTTGGGTACAGTTCTGAAAGTAAAGGCTATCGTCTGTATCATCCACAGACTAAACGCATTCTGGTTAGCTGTGATGTTGTCTTTGTGGAAGATGCTATTCAGCCATTGCTTTCATGTACTAAGGAGACATCTGTTAGCTCCAAAGACATGTATGATACTTTGATGCCTCTTTTTACAGGTGGACAGGCTAGCGCTGGTCCTAATGAGGCAACTTCTCAGCCTTTGCAGGTTTCATATGTGATGCAGATCATTCCATTTCTGATGCAGATTTACATGATGCACTTGTTGATGAGAGAGCTGATATTGAACATGCAAAAACTATGCCAAAATGGCTGGTGCAGACTTTGCGTGACAACAAATTAGATGCACCTTTGTCATATCGTACTCGTTCAGGCTCTCATAGTACCTCCTTTGCATCAGATTGCTATGCTATGGCTGCATCTAGTCTCTGTGATGAGAATGAGCCTGTTTCTTTTGATGAAGCACAAAATTCAGAAAATTGGATGGCTGCTATGCAATCTGAATATGATGCTATAATGAAGAATGGTACATGGTCTTTATGTGACTTGCCTCCTGGCAAGAAGGCCATTGGCACTAAGTGGGTATACAAGCTGAAGCGTAAACCTGATGGTACAGTTGACAGGTATAAGGCTAGGCTTGTTGCAAAGGGTTATGCGCAGGAAAGAGGCATTGATTTTGATGAGACCTTTGCACCTACATGCCGTATGACTACTGTTCGGAGCATTTGTGCACTTGCAGCCCATCATGGTTGGAATGTACATCAGTTGGACATTAAAACAACTTTTCTGAATGGTGACTTGCATGAAGACGTGTATGTTTTTCAGCCCCGTGGCTTTGTGCAGAAAGGGCATGAAAACCAGGTGTGCAGGTTAAAGAAGGCGTTATATGGTTTAAAGCAAGCACCACGTGCTTGGTATGAGAAAATACATGCCTATCTGATTGCACATGGTTTTGAGAACAGTCCAACTGAAAGCACCTTATATGTTAAGCGTGCTAATGATGTGCTTTTGATCATTGTTGTCCATGTAGACGACATGCTGCTCACTGGTCCTCTTGAGAAGCATATTGCTGATTTCAAGGCTGATTTGCATGCCTCATTTGAGATGTCTGATTTGGGGCATTTGCATCACTATTTGGGCATTCAGTTTATGCACGTTGATGGTGGAATGGCTTTGTGTCAAACGAAATATATTGACACATTATTGCATGCATTTGATGTTGTTCTCTATCAGCAGGCTGTTGGATGCTTGATTTACTTATGCATTACTCGGCCAGATATTCAGTTTGCTGTCTTACAGATGAGCAGGTTTATGCATTGCCCAGGAGTCACGCATTGGAAAGCGGTTAAGCGCATCTTTCGCTACTTGAGTGGTACTCGGCTACTTGGGTTGTTTTATCCCAAGGGGGGATCACTACCGCCAGATTTGCATGCTTTTTCTGACTCAGATTGGGCTGGTTGCTATGACACTCGTGTGTCCACCAGTGGTTTTTGCTTCATGCTTGGTAGCTCATGTATATCTTGGTTGAGCAAGAAGCAGCCTACTGTGGCCACTTCCAGTTGTGAGGCTGAGTATAGGGCAGCTTTCACAGCGACTGTTGAGTGTGTGTGGCTCAGACGCCTTATGGCTGATTTGGGTGTTGGCCAGTCTTCTGCCACCACCATCTTCACTGACAGTCATAGCGCATTGGCAGTTGCGAGGAACCCTGTGTTCCATGCTCGCACTAAGCACATTGAGGTGCATTATCACTATGTCAGGGAGAGGTTCTCTGCTGGGGAGATCAGCTTGGCATATGTGCCCACGCAGGAGAACATTGCAGACCTTTTCACGAAGGCTTTGCCTAGGGAGAAGTTTGAAGCTTTCCGCAAAGCTTTGGGCTTACTTCCTTTTGTGGAGTGATTTCCACATAGCTTGGCACTTCCTTATACATGAGTGCCAGCTCCTTGTTCACCGCATCACTCCCAGGGGGGATTTGTTGATATATTTAGGTAGTGATGTGTGTGAACACTCTAGGACTGCCGGGGCACTTTTTTCCCTCTTTAGGAGGTTTTTTTCCCCCGGCTTGTATATATGCCTATTGCCTTAATGGGCTACTTATCTTTGTACATTCTCTAGTAATACATTCAGTCTTGTGTGTTGTGCTCCAAGCTTCTTCTTCTTCCTTGTGCTGTTCGCGTGCTTCCGCAGACGTCTAACTCCAACAGATAGGGATAGTCTTTTCTAGAGTGGTCTGAGCTACCTCTATGAGTTTTCTACATATCGCAAGTCTCTTCTTTTCTAACTCCCCTTGTGGATAGAGTTTCTCATGCTGCCCTATGTTTGGTCCATTCGTGATTCTAGCTTGGTAAGCTTTTAACCACATATCCAAATCGTCTGGTCTTGGGTCTGCCAAGATCGATCCTGGCTCGTTTGGTTCTATTTTCTGAGATGTAGTGGGTGTTTCTTTCTAAATTTTAGGTTCCTTAGGTTTCTTACCATCTCGTGCCCTTCTTATCTTCTTTACTTTTGTTTTTCATCCATTTATCTCTGATTTTTTCCCTTCTATCCTTCCACCGTTGGTTTTTCTTTGTTTGGGTATTCTCAAGTGGATCCTCTGAGTCTTTCGCTACCTGTACTCTGGGTTCTAGGTTGTCATTCTTGTCTTGCTCCAAGTCTACTCATTTTCTCTCTTGTCCTTTAGCTTGCACTCATGTGATGGCTTTTAGTGGTATTGTGTACTCTTTATCACTACTTGACGATTCAATTACTTCAATCACGTTGATTTGTGCAGTGTCATGAGTCTTATTGGGATTCTTCGGAGAGTCTCCAAATAGGTGTTCCTTTCCACATTCATTGCAATACCCTTCCTAAGTCATGGGGGTGGTGGGTTGTATGGCCGAGTGCATTCTTTTATGAAGTGGTGTCCTCCACATCTATAGCAAGGTCCTTTTGGCATAGGCACTCTGATGGGTGGTTTTATGTGTGTCGGTGCCTTGGGTATGGTGTACATTAGGGTTGCAAACTCTGATCCATAGATGTTGTCATATCCCTCATAGCCATAGTATTGCGGATCATAAATTTGGTCATACTCCATCACATTGGTGTCATAGGGATAGTATTCTCCTTGGGTCTGCTCATATCCTGGATTCGTTGATTCTGTACTAGCTTATGGTGATGTTGGTACTATGGCTCTCTCCATGTTTTCCTCTGTTTGAGCATATTTAACTGGCACTATGTTTTGTGAAAGTGGTGGTTGCTATCGTAATACTAGCTGGGGTTTCCATATTACCCTTGCTCATATGGCCTAGGTGCTCCTTGTGGCCCTAGATAGGGATTGTATCTTGGAATCTCCCTTCCTGGCTCCCTAGGAGGGTATCCATACGGCCTATACTGAGGTTGATTTAAAGGTCGTGACTACCTATTGAATGGGCAATTTGCAGTGGTATGATTAGTGTATATGGATGCTGGTAGTTCCACTGTTCGTGAACTCCTAAATTCTTGGCTACCAGTTCTGCTATCTCCTCTACATTACTAGAGTTAGATGTCAATATACTTCTATTGTCTTAGGCTTGGTGTACTTTTGAGATCGTCAGCTAGGTTGTCCTCTAGGTCAATACACTCTTGAAGGCAGTTGCTCAACATCTGCAGCCGCTTCACATAGACTAAAGTTCTCAAAGTCCTGTTCATCAGTCTGTCTAAGAATAGTGATATCATTTTTTACTGAGTGGGTCTTTTTGTTGCTAGACATCTATTGACATATTGATTGAACCTCCGCGCAGCTATTTTCATAGTTTCATTTGGATTTTGTTTGAAGCTATGGATTAAGGATGAAGAGTTGGGTTTAATCCCTCTCTTGGTGAATTCTCCAATGAACTCCTAAAAAAATTGCTCAATATTTCTAAATTGATTGGGATCCAATGGTTGGAACCAAGTCAAAGCCATCCTTGTGAGAGTAAGTCCGAAGGACTCATACTGCACAAAGAAATCATCCACTTGCTTTGCCCATAGAACTTGTTTAAATTCAACTATGTGATCGTAAGGTTCTCCCATTCTGTCATAATGATTTCTCATAAACTTAGCCACTTGAATTGGTCTTAGTCTTCTTATGGGTTCTGGTGATCTAGGTATTACCGGAATTGCTGGTCTAGTCGGAGGCATTCCAGGCTACACTCCTAGTGGTGATCTTGGCCTCACTGGTGGCCGATGTTGGTTGCCTAGTCCAGGGTGGGTTTGATTGTGTGATTGTAGCCCTCGCATTGTGAATTGCACATGGGATCAGTTAGGAATACTTCGTTGACTCGTCTATCCCGACATTGTATTCTCTAGCTCTTGATGCGTGCCAAAGGGATTATGGGAGGTAGTTGCCTGCTCTCGCGAAGGGAATACATGCAACCCCATATACTTCAATTGAGCCCTATCAACTGCATCTACGGCCAATACCTTCTTTGGTTCTTGTCTAGGTATGTGACTCTAGACTCCTCTTTAGGGTCTTTTAACTCATAGAAAGTCATTGGGCTTTCTTTCTGTCCGCGTGTGGGTGAATCGGTTTATAACAATAAATCTGATCCGTGGATCAAGTAGACCTCGAATAGGTAATCATCTTGAGGTATCAAATCCCCTCTCAAGAGTCGAGTCACCACTGATTTGCTTCTTGGTGTAGTTATTAACTCTTCAGGATCAGGTCTTCCCAAGTTTCCTTGTCCTTCCAATCCACCTCTCTCATTGATCCGATCAGGGTGTTTTGTTACCACGTAGATGTGACCTAACTTGTCCATGTATACTCCTCCTTCATACTTGACTATTGCTGATTCAGTGGAGTTCACCATCCTTGCTACAGACCAATTTAAACCATCCAAGTAGATAGGGATCTCTTGGGGATTAGTGGATACATTGCAGAGAGGTGCGGTATTCCCCCTCTATCGTTGACATGAAGTTCTCCCTAGGGACAGAACCTTGCATGTCTTCTGAAGCCATTGTTGTCTCCTCCTCTGGGTCACTAGAGGTGTCAGTATAGATAGAGTGATGACTTGCATGGGTTGCACTTCCCACCGATGAAATGATACTCCTCCGGCTACTTAGCACATGCCCTAATCTCAAGTTCATCCACCCTTTTGGGCCTATGTTGGTTTCCCACTTTCCCCCAATTGGCTCCTCAATTACCTCTAATTTTGCCCTCAAATGACTTTATAGGTTCTGCACGATACACTCTGAGCGATGCCACTCAAACGATACGATATTGGTTTTAGCACGATACGATACCAAAAACTTCAAGCGATACGATACCACGAATTAACATGATACGATACCGACTATAACACGATACGATACCTCTGTATGTGAGGATACAGTACTATCTTAATAGACGATATGATACTAGAATAATAGACGATATGATACCAGGTTCCTCGCGATACGATACCAGAACTTTGCATGATACGATACTTGTCAAATGCATGATACGATACCAACAAGTCTCATGATATGGTAATGAAACTCTCACGATACGATACGAGATGGGTCCGACGATACGATACCAAATTTTCCGTGATACGATACTAGTGCAAGTGAGGGTATGATACCGAATCCCTCACGATATGATACTAGAATAACAGATGATATGATACCATGGAGGTTGGACGATACGATACTAAATTGGTGATATGATACCAATAGTGTGCGCGATACGATACCGCTCGACCGACGATACGATACCGCTCGGCGGACGATACGATACCGTGACTGGGAGGATACGATACCAAATTTCTTGTGATAGGATACTAGTGCAAGTGACGATATGATACCAAATCCCTCACGATATGATACTGGAATAACAGATGATATGATACCAAGGAGGTTGGATGATACGATACTAAATTGGCAATACGATACCAACAGTGCACATGATATGATACCGCTCAGCCGACGATATGATATCGTGATCGGGATGATACGATACCAAGTGGACCGTGATATGGTACCACTGGCTGATCGCGATTGTGATAGCAACTTGACGATATGATACGAGAATGGTATCGCAATACTTCAAGTGGTATGTAGCGATACGATACCAGGCGAGTATCGCGATACTAAGGAATTTGGGTATCGTGATACCAAAACTCAACTGACCGTGATACTTCAGCCAAAATCGCTCTAAACTCAAATTTTTTTGTACAAGTATGTTTATTTCTCACCCCTCCTCACTCTTGACCCTCTGTCTCACTCAAAGACTCTCCCAAAACTCTCTATTCTACCCCACGATAACGAGAACATCTCTAATCATGTGCAAATGTATTTCTGAAGTAGTTTTGATATTGAAAGCTTGTTGTAGCTTACCTTCAAGGGTGCCTTCCCTAAGATTTGAGCTCTCAAAGTTGCTTTTTAGCTTTTAGGGCACGATACCACTCAGGCGATACCGATCACTGTCTGCACACAGTACCAATTCCTGCACTAGTGTCAAATGAACTTTTTTTTTTGTTTTTATAGTTTTGTGATGCCTGAGACCTACTCTACACTAATTTTGGCAATCTTTTTGGGATTTTTCTTGATGTTTCCAACTTCCTCCTACTCCACTCCTCTCTCTAACCTAACCCTAACTCTTCCCTCTCTTCCTCACTCCTAACCCTAAACCTAAAAACTCATTACACACACCTCAAGGATGTGAAGTAACAAGTGCTCAAGTGCCTAACTACCTGCCACTGAACGAATTCACCTCTACAAGTATGATTCCTTCACTCCATAGCTATAACCATCATGAAGGCACCTTGATTAAGTTTGTTCCCCGACAATGGTGCCAAAAACGTGTGTACCTAAGTCATGAAGTCTTAGGGACTTGTGTCAACGAGACTAAATCTCAATCGCCCCACAAGTGCATATAGTGGTGGATCAATACATGTTTAATTATCAATCCAAAGAACCACATGAACCAAGTTTATGAGGATGTGTGCACATATGATGGAAAGTGAATTGGCTTAGCTACAATGCATGTGAAAAGACTAAACTACTTCTCCAACTCACTAAATCTCTGGAAATGCTTGCCACGATACCACTTACAGTAGTAAGCACAAATTCGAATGTTTCTCCTAGCTCTGAATTCCAAATATGGCCAGTCGTGGGATCCTTTCGAAGCTCTCAATGAGACGCATCTGATGCCACTTTCACTTGAATCTGACAACCACTCTTCAAGTTATGGCCAAAAAAGTGAATGGCAGGAAACACCTTCACTCACTCCACAACTCATAATGGTTCACACACACAGTAAAGTAGTTCAAAAGTGATGGGGACAGATAGACAACAATCCTACACACACATTTCAAACATTACGCACACACAGAAGCTCTTGGAGAAGGAGAAAATCAGCAGGAAAGAAGAAAATTCGAATTTTTCCTCTTCTTCTTCACAACGGAAAAAAGTCTTTACAAAGAGTCACAAAGTGACTTATATACATGTGCCCTAAAAATGGTCCTTTCACACAAGAGATCGGCACTTTATGGACTAATCTCTAATTTCCTACCATTTTACAAGAATTATGTTACAAGTTTTTTGTGGCTTATGCATCTAGAGGACTCCTCTAGTGCATTTACATAGTTTCAAGGGAATTTTCTAGAATTTTGAATAATAACATTTGTGCCCATTAATTTGAAAATTTTTGGGGCTCCTCTTTTGTGCCTCTTTTCTATGCAACAGTGCTCATTCCCAAGAAAGAGGAGACCACATCCGAGGGCTTAAACAAATCTTCAACAAGTGTAGAGAGTATCGAGTCTACCTGAGCCCAGATAAGTGTGTGTTGATGGTATGACAAGGCAAGATCTTAGGTCATATTGTTTCTAAGAATGGAATATCAATAGATGAGGACAAGATAAGAGCCATAGCAGAGTTTCCAAGGCCAAGGAACATTAAAGAGGTACAATCCTTTATGGGCCATTGTGAATATTACCATAGGTTCATTCACATGTATGCGATCATAGTTAATCCTCTTTATGCCTTCTTGAAAAATTTTGAGTGGAATGATGTGTTTGTGCAAATCACAAGCCTACACATTTACCTTGTAGCTCATACACACATGAAGTTTCTTGGAAACCATTGCTAGTGAAAATTACTTCTTTACCCTTGTAAAAGTCATTTTTTTTACTTGAGAATAATTTTAACTACCTACAAAAAGTCGTGGACTTGATTAGTTGGAAAGTAACAACCACTTTGAGAGAATATCTCCTAGGATGAAGGTTCACTTTTAAAGAGAGCCAAAATTTGAATTCAAATTCAAATTTGATTGAAACTCTTATATATACTCTCTTGAAAAAGTCGCGATGAGAGCGATCAATTCCTGAGCTCTCCATTGATATTCTATATGTGTGTAAGGCCTACATTGTAGCCTACACCTTTCTTCATCATAAGGCTATGATTACCAAGCCTATGACATTGTACAACAATGTTCATTAATACATTATAATTACATTGTTCATCCATGGCATATCTATTATAGTCATTTTCTTATGTCAACTTGTACTGAGCATATCTCACTCATTTCTCCAAAAACTTCAATGATCTTTACCTTGTTGGAACCAACTCCAATTTATCTACATGCTCACAAATTTTGAAGTAAATATATTGAGCAGATGGAGAGAAATTGGCATCGAAGCACTCACTGGTCAATACCTACAGAGATCCTAAAAAGTTGGGGGTAATGATAATTTTGCTAAATTGATTTCTTTGTGCATACATTATCATTTCAAGTGATTCCACTTGGAATCAGTAGCTTACTAAGCTAATTAGATACCCTTAAAAGGAATTTTCCCAATTCCTACTATACTAGTTATATTGAGTATTACAAGCAACAGGTGTATGACTCAAAATATAAAGTTTTCTTGGAGTATTCTATTTTGAACTAGTCTGTTTTGATCAAATCTTTTCACACATCATTTCCAAAGTACATAGGCACTTTTATGGTGTCATTGGAAAGGTAAGAGTGTCCACTTATCAACTCTGAAGCATCAAAGGGCTGGTACAAAGCAAGATTTGGTAGTACCTACTCATCATCTTGAAGTATCCATCCATCTTCCTGTTGATATATTTAGGTAGTGATGTGTGTGAACACTCTAGGACCGCGGGGGCACTTTTTTCCCTCTTTAGGAGGTTTTTTTCCCCCGGCTTGTATATACGCCTATTGCCCTAATGGGCTACTTATCTTTGTACATTCTCTAGTAATACATTCAGTCTTGTGTGTTGTGCTCCAAGCTTCTTCCTCTTCCTTGTGCTGTTCGTGTGCTTCCGCAGACGTCTAACTCCAACAATTGGTATCAGAGCACGTCGTTGATTCTTCTAGGGCGCCGTCGACACTCCTCCGTTTGCAGTCTCAGATTTGCACAAAATTTGGTGAGCATACTCAGGGTGTTTTCGAGATCAAAACAGCTTTGCTATGTGGTGCCAAAATCGCGATCTGAGCTCGTTTCGGCCTCCGAACGCACTATCACAGTGCTTGTGCAGGCTATTTCGTCCTTTTGTGCCAAAGGTATATACCAGTTTTTGTTCGCCAGTTTAAGCGTCTCGAAGTCTGCTACAGGTCTAGCAGAACTTGTCTGGGCAATTCTGTTCAACTTTTTGAGACACAGTCAATTTTTTGCATCAAGGTATTTTAGTCACCGGCCATGGCTGAAAGCAGTGATGTATTCCGTATGTTGGCTGTTGAGGATAAGTTGGATGGTACCAACTACCCATTATGGGCTTATATGATGCGACATGTACTGGTTGCAAAAGGATTGTGGAACATTGTGCAGGGTGTTGAAAGACGTCCTGTTACACCTGTAACGACAGGTACTGCAAATACAGGTGTTGGAGCTGATGAAGATGGTGTCGAAGATGATATTCCGCAGATTCCTGTTCGTGCTGCTGTTTCTCTTGCACCTACTGCAGAGCAGATTCGTTGGGATGGCAGAGATGCCCAGGCACATGCATTTATAGCTTTGTCTGTCAAACGTGCCATTATTCCTCACATTCGCTCTTGCAGAATAGCAAAGGATGCTTGGGATACACTTACCACTTTGTACCAAGCTAGGAATGAGGCTCGTGTTGCTTACCTCCGAAAACAGTTGGAGAGTGAGCACATGAATGAAGGTGATTCGATGGACAGTTTTCTTACAAAGATCAAAGACCTGAAGGAACAATTGATTTCTGCTGATGAGGTTATACCAGATAGCTCACTTGTGCAGACCGTTCTGAATGGCCTTCCTGATTCATATCAGAGTTTTGCCTCTACTCTTCGATTGATGATGAAAGGCAATCCGAATGCCTTGTCATTTGAGGAATTAGTCTCTGTTCTGTTGCAGGAAGATCAGTCCAGGCAGAACAGGTCCATTATGCGTGTTGTAGATCAAGCTTTCCTGGCTATTCAGAAGGGCAAAGGAAAATGGAGCTCTTCTACTAGTAAGCAGAAATCTGCAAATGCTGCACAATCGAAGAACCAGGATAAAGATGAGAAGAAATCAGAAAAGCAGAAATTGTTCTGCAAGTACTGTAAAGGAAATGATCATATTATAAAGAACTGTCCAAAACTGGTTGCTAAAGAGGCAAAGAAGAAAGAGGCTGGAATGGTTGTTGCAGAGGCCTCTACACCAAAAACAGAGTCTGCAAATCTTGTGCAGGAAGAAGAATGGGCGTTTACTACTGTTTGCAGTTTTGACCCATCTTCTCATGATCAGTGCATGTCTGCAGTAGACTCAGATGTTTGGTACTTTGACAGTGGGGCAACCAAACATATTACCTCGCAGCGCAGTTTCTTCTCTTCACTCCAGCCTGCCCCTACAGGGAATACTGTCACATGCGCCAATAACTCCTCTTATCCTGTTATGGGAGTTCGTAAGATCATTCTGACTACTGCTGATGGTAGTTCTTTCACTTTGTCAGATGCTTTATTTGTGCCAGGGATCAAAAAGAACCTGTTATCAGTTTCTGCATTAGCCAAGATTGGCTTGGTTGTGAAATTCGTTGATGACAGGTGTACAGTCCATGATCTCTCAAATGGCGATGTGATTATTGCTTCTGGCATTTTATGTCGTGGGCTGTATAAGCTCATAGACTATGAAAAATCTGTGAATGATTCGGCATGTGCAGTTCATGATTCTCAGGCTATGTCAGATGCAAAGCTTTGGCATGCACGCTTTGGTCATCTGAATTTTGCTAGTTTGTTACGCCTGCAGAAATCTGAAATGGTGTCCTCTTTGCCCAAACTTGAGGCACCTGGAAAACATGTTTGTGAAGGCTGTATTTTGGGCAAAATGCAGCGTTCTTCCTTTCCAAAAGATGGTTCAGTTCGGGCTATGCAGAAATTGCAGCTTGTACATAGTGATGTCTGTGGTCCTATGCAGACACCCTCTCTTGGAAATTACCTTTACTTTGTGACTTTCATTGATGATTTTTCCAGGCATGCATGGGTATATCCACTCAAAGCAAAGTCCAAAGTGTTCATGTGCTTCAAACAGTTTTTGGTTTTGGCTGAAAATCTGTGAGCATGTAAAATGGGCACCCTCCGTTCTGATCGGGGGGGGGAATATATGTCTTCAGATTTTAATGCATTTCTGGCTGAACGTGGGATAAAACACCAGTGTACAGTGCCGTATACACCTCAACAGAATGGAGTTGCTGAACGAAAGAACAGGTCACTCATGGAGATGGCGAGGTGCATGGTCAAAAGTCAGGCTTTACCACATAGTTTCTGGCTTGAGGCTGTCATGTGTGCAGCATATGTACTGAACAGGTGTCCCACCAAAGCGTTGCAGTCTATCACTCCATATGAGGCTTGGCATGACCGCAAGCCATCTGTTGCTCATCTGCATGTTTTTGGTTGTTTGGCATATGCATTAGTGCCTGAACAACATCGCAGAAAATTGGATGATAAGGCAGTAAAATCTATTTTTGTTGGGTACAATTCTGAAAGTAAAGGCTATCGTCTATATCATCCACAGACTAAACGCATTTTGGTTAGCCGTGATGTTGTCTTTGTGGAAGATGCTATTCAGCCATTGCTTTCATGTACTAAGGAGACATCTGTTAGCTCCAAAGACATGTATGATACTTTGATGCCTCTTTTTACAGGTGGACAGGCTAGCGCTGGTCCTAATGAGGCAACTTCTCAGCCTTTGCAGGTTTCATATGATGATGCAGATCATGCCATTTCTGATGCAGATTTACATGATGCACTTGTTGATGAGAGAGCTGATATTGAACAGGCAAAAACTATGCCAAAATGGCTGGTGCAGACTTTGCGTGACAGCAAATTAGATGCACCTTTGTCATATCGTACTCGTTCAGGCTCTCATAGTACCTCCTTTGCATCAGATTGCTATGCTATGGCTGCATCTAGTCTCTGTGATGAGAATGAGCCTGTTTCTTTTGATGAAGCACAAAATTCAGAAAATTGGATGGCTGCTATGCAATCTGAATATGATGCTATAATGAAGAATGGTACATGGTCTTTATGTGACTTGCCTGCTGGCAAGAAGGCCATTGGCACTAAGTGGGTATACAAGCTGAAGCGTAAACCTGATGGTACAGTTGACAGGTATAAGGCTAGGCTTGTTGCAAAGGGTTATGCGCAGGAAAGAGGCATTGATTTTGATGAGACCTTTGCACCTACATGCCTTATGACTACTGTTCGGAGCATTTGTGCACTTGCAGCCCATCATGGTTGGAATGTACATCAGTTGGACATTAAAACAGCATTTCTGAATGGTGACTTGCATGAAGAAGTGTATGTTTTTCAGCCCCGTGGCTTTGTGCAGAAAGGGCATGAAAACCAGGTGTGCAGGTTAAAGAAGGCATTATATGGTTTAAAGCAAGCACCACGTGCTTGGTATGAGAAAATACATGCCTATCTGATTGCACATGGTTTTGAGAACAGTCCAACTGAAAGCACCTTATATGTTAAGCGTGCTAATGATGTGCTTTTGATCATTGTTGTCTATGTAGACGACATGCTGCTCACTGGTCCTCTTGAGAAGCATATTGCTGATTTCAAGGCTGATTTGCATGCCTCATTTGAGATGTCTGATTTGGGGCATTTGCATCACTATTTGGGCATTCAGTTTATGCAAGTTGATGGTGGAATGGCTTTGTGTCAAACGAAATATATTGACACATTATTGCAGCGTTTTGGCCTTGAAGACTGTAAGCCTATTGCCACTCCTATGGAGACAGGTTTACGATTGAGTCTTCATGATGCCGGAGATGCATTTGATGCTGTTCTCTATCAGCAGGCTATTGGATGCTTGATTTACTTATGCATTACTCAGCCAGATATTCAGTTTGCTGTCTCACAGATGAGCAGGTTTATGCATTGCCCAGGAGTCACGCATTGGAAAGCGGTTAAGCGCATCTTTCGCTACTTGAGTGGTACTCGGCTACTTGGGTTGTTTTATCCCAAGGGGGGATCACTACCGCCAGATTTGCATGCTTTTTCTGACTCAGATTGGGCTGGTTGCTATGACACTCGTGTGTCCACGAGTGGTTTTTGCTTCATGCTTGGTAGCTCATGTATATCTTGGTTGAGCAAGAAGCAGCCTACTGTGGCCACTTCCAGTTGTGAGGCTGAGTATAGGGCAGCTTTCACAGCGATTGTTGAGTGTGTGTGGCTCAGACGCCTTATGGCTGATTTGGGTGTTGGCCAGTCTTCTGCCACCACCATCTTCACTGACAGTCAGAGCACATTGGCAGTTGCGAGGAACCCTGTGTTCCATGCTCGCACTAAGCACATTGAGGTGCATTATCACTATGTCAGGGAGAGGTTCTCTGCTGGGGAGATCAGCTTGGCATATGTGCCCACGCAGGAGAACATTGCAGACCTTTTCACGAAGGCTCTGCCTAGGGAGAAGTTTGAAGCTTTCCGCAAAGCTTTGGGCTTACTTCCTTTTGTGGAGTGATTTCCACATAGCTCGGCACTTCCTTATACATGAGTGCCAGCTCCTTGTTCACCGCATCACTCCCAGGGGGGATTTGTTGATATATTTAGGTAGTGATGTGTGTGAACACTCTAGGACCGCCGGGGCACTTTTTTCCCTCTTTAGGAGGTTTTTTTCCCCCGGCTTGTATATACGCCTATTGCCCTAATGGGCTACTTATCTTTGTACATTCTCTAGTAATACATTCAGTCTTGTGTGTTGTGCTCCAAGCTTCTTCCTCTTCCTTGTGCTGTTCGCGTGCTTCCGCAGACGTCTAACTCCAACACTTCCCAACAGTGGTATCAGAGAAAAGTTAAGGTAAAATGGGAGATGTTTTTCCTTCTTTCATTGATAAATTGGACAGGAGAAACTATCAAGCATGGTCTCTAAGGACGAAGAAATACCTAAAAGGAGGGGGTCTTTATGGATACATCTCAGGAGATGAGGAGATGCCCATATTCAAAAGCAAAGGACAACCTACAAGGGAAGAGCATGAAAGACTCAACACATGGTGTGCCAAGGATGCATTAGCAAGGTCTTACTTACTTACTCAACTCAATCTCTGATTTTCTTCTTCCACAAATTAGGAACTGTAAGAAATCCCAAGAGACTTGGGAAACATTGTCTTCTTATTTCTCTTCCAACACAAGGGCCAGGAAGAATCAATTGTGGATTGAATTCACAACCCAAAGGAAACAACCTAAGCAAGCCATCTCAGAGTATGTGACCAAAGTTAAAGATGTAGCAGATCAGTTGGCAAGTACAAGAGAATAAATTGAAGAGGATCAGATTGTAAGGCAAGTTATCAATGGTATTAAAGTTGATGACAAATGGGAAAGCTTCACAACTGCCATGGACTTGTACATTGACATGCAGATTCCAGACCTTACCACACTCATGGGGCAACTATTCACCCATGAAGCCAAGCTCAATAAGAATGGAGACTCATCAAGAGGTAATAGCTCTTCTACCATATACACTAATAAGAATAAGTCTAAAGAGAAAGGCAAGAACAAGAAAATGGAAGATGAGGGAACTACCTCCCAAACCAACTATGCAGGGAGAGGTACATCATCAAGAGGAAGGGGCAGAGGAGGTAAGCAAGGTAGGGGGAGACCTTATTACTCCTCACCATGCAATATTTGTGGTTTACCAAATCATACTATAGATGAGTGTTTCAGGAACAAGAATCAGAGAGGTAGAGGATATCAAAGAGGTGGATACACACAATCAAGAGGCAGATTCAATCACCATGAAGGGTATAACAACAACAACTACAGTGGCAACTACCAAGGAGGATACAAATCCAGGAAGGATTACAACAACTATCTAGAGGAGCAAGAATATTCTCTTGTGATTATGAATATGACATCAAAACTAGGTATAAATGATGATCATCTCTTCTACATTGACTCTGGATGCTCAAATCATGTGGTAGGAAATGTAGCTCTTCTCTCTGACCTTGAGGAACCAAAGGGTAAGCATCAGGTAAAAATAGGTGATGACGCCAGGCACTCACTAATTAAAGTTGGAAATGTTAAGACCTCTAATGGGAACAAAAATCTGTTGAGTAGAGTTCTATATGTACCAACTATTACCAAGAATTTGATGAGTGTTGGACAGATTGTGGAAAAAGGTTTGCAGGTTAGATTCAACCAATATGGAGCATTTGTGGTGTTGATATATTTAGGTAGTGATGTGTGTGAACACTCTAGGACCGCCGGGACACTTTTTTCCCTCTTTAGGAGGTTTTTTTCCCCCGGCTTGTATATACGCCTATTGCCCTAATGGGCTACTTATCTTTGTACATTCTCTAGTAATACATTCAGTCTTGTGTGTTGTGCTCCAAGCTTCTTCTTCTTCCTTGTGCTGTTCGCGTGCTTCCGCAGACGTCTAACTCCAACAATTGGTATCAGAGCAGGTCGTTGCTTCTTCTAGGGCGCCGTCGACACTCCTCCGTTTGCAGTCTCAGATTCGCACAAAATTTGGTGAGCATACTCAGGGTGTTTCCAAGATCAAAACAGCTTTGCTGTGTGGTGCGGAAATCGCGATCTGAGCTCGTTTCGGCCTCCGAACGCACTATCACAGTGCTTGTGCAGGCTATTTCGTCCTTTTGTGCCAAAGGTATATACCAGTTTCTGTTCGCCAGTTTAAGCGTCTCGAAGTCTGCTACAGGTCTAGCAGAACTCGTCTGGGTAGTTCTGTTCAACTTTTTGAGATACAATCAATTTTCTGCATCAAGGTATTTTACTCACCGGCCATGGCTGAAAGCAGTGATGTATTCCGTATGTTGGCTGTTGAGGATAAGTTGGATGGTACCAACTACCCATTATGGGCTTATATGATGCGACATGTACTGGTTGCAAAAGGATTGTGGAACATTGTGCAGGGTGTTGAAAGATGTCCTGTTACACCTGTAACAACAGGTACTGCAAATACAGGTGTTGGAGCTGATGAAGATGGTGTCGAAGATGATATTCCGCAGATTCCTGTTCGTGCTGCTGTTTCTGTTGCACCTACTGCAGAGCAGATTCGTTGGGATGGCAGAGATGCCCAGGCACATGCATTGATAGCTTTGTCTGTCTGTCAAACGTGCCATTATTCCTCACATTCGCTCTTGCAGAACAGCAAAGGATGCTTGGGATACACTTACCACTTTGTACCAGGCTAGGAATGAGGCTCGTGTTGCTTACCTCCGAAAACAGTTGGAGAGTGAGCACATGAATGCAGGTGATTCGATGGACAGTTTTCTTACAAAGATCAAAGACCTGAAGTAACAATTGATTTCTGCTGATGAGGTTATACCAGATAGCTCACTTGTGCAGACCGTTCTGAATGGCCTTCGTGATTCATATCAGAGTTTTGCCTCTACTCTTCGATTGATGATGAAAGGCAATCCGAATGCCTTGTCATTTGAGGAATTAGTCTCTAATCTGTTGCAGGAAGATCAGTCCAGGCAGAACAGGTCCATTATGTGTGTTGCAGATCAAGCTTTCCTGGCTAGTCAGAAGGGCAAAGGAAAATGGAGCTCTTCTACTAGTAAGCAGAAATCTGCAAATGCTGCACAATCGAAGAACCAGCATAAAGATGAGAAGAAATCAGAAAAGCAGAAATTGTCCTGCAAGTACTGTAAAGGAAATGATCATATTATAAAGAACTGTCCAAAACTGGCTGCTAAAGAGGCAAAGAAGAAAGAGGCTGGAATGGTTGTTGCAGAGGCCTCTACACCAAAAACAGAGTCTGCAAATCTTGTGCAGGAAGAAGAATGGGCGTTTACTACTGTCTGCAGTTTTGACCCATCTTCTCATGATCAGTGCATGTCTGCAGTAGACTCAGATGTTTGGTACTTTGACAGTGGGGCGACCAAACATATTACCTTGCAGCGCAGTTTCTTCTCTTCACTCGAGCCTGCCCCTACAGGGAATACTGTCACATGCGCCAATAACTCCTCTTATCCTGTTATGCGAGTTGGTAAGATCATTCTGACTACTGTTGATGGTAGTTCTTTCACTTTTTCAGATGCTTTATTTGTGCCAGGGATCAAAAAGAACCTGTTATCAGTTTCTGCATTAGCCAAGATTGGCTTGGTTGTGAAATTCGTTGATGACAGGTGTACAGTCCATGATCTCTCAAATGGCGATGTGATTATTGCTTCTGGCATTTTATGTCGTGGGCTGTATAAGCTCATAGACTATGAAAGATCTGTGAATGATTCGGCATGTGCAGTTCATGATTCTCAGGCTATGTCAGATGCAAAGCTTTGGCATGCACGCTTTGGTCATCTGAATTTTGCTAGTTTGTTACGCCTGCAGAAATCTGAAATGGTGTCCTCTTTGCCCAAACTTGAGGCACCTGGAAAACATGTTTGTGAAGGCTGTATTTTGGGCAAAATGCAGCGTTCTTCCTTTCCAAAAGATGGTTCAGTTCGGGCTATGCAGAAATTGCAGCTTGTACATAGTGATGTCTGTGGTCCTATGCAGACACCCTCTTCTGGAAATTACCTTTACTTCGTGACTTTCATTGATGATTTTTCCAGGTATGAATGGGTATATCCACTCAAAGCAAAGTCCAAAGTGTTCATGTGCTTGAAACAGTTTTTGGTTTTGGCTGAAAATCTGTCATCATGTAAAATGGGCACCCTCCGTTCTGATCGAGGGGGGGAATATATGTCTTCAGATTTTAATGCATTTCTGGCTGAACGTGGGATAAAACACCAGTGTACAGTGCCATATACACCTCAACAGAATGGAGTTGCTGAACGAAAGAACAGGTCACTCATGGAGATGGCGAGGTGCATGGTCAAAAGTCAGGCTTTACCACATAGTTTCTGGCTTGAGTCTGTCATGTGTGCAGCATATGTACTGAACAGGTGTCCCACCAAAGCGTTGCAGTCTATCACTCCATATGAGGCTTGGCATGACCGCAAGCCATCTTTTGCTCATCTGCGTGTTTTTGGTTGTTTGGCATATGCATTAGTGCCTGAACAACTCGCAGAAAATTGGATGATAAGGCAGTAAAATGTATTTTTGTTGGGTACAGTTCTGACAGTAAAGGCTATCGTCTGTATCATCCACAGACTAAACGCATTCTGGTTAGCCGTGATGTTGTCTTTGTGGAAGATGCTATTCAGCCATTGCTTTCATGTACTAAGGAGACATCTGTTAGCTCCAAAGACATGTATGATACTTTGATGCCTCTTTTTACAGGTGGACAGGCTAGCGCTGGTCCTAATGAGGCAACTTCTCAGCCTTTGCAGGTTTCATATGATGATGTAGATCATTCCATTTCTGATGCAGATTTACATGATGCACTTGTTGATGAGAGAGCTGATATTGAACAGGCAAAAACTATGCCAAAATGGCTGGTGCAGACTTTGCGTGACAGCAAATTAGATGCACCTTTGTCATATCGTACTCGTTCAGGCTCTCATAGTACCTCCTTTGCATCAGATTGCTATGCTATGGTTGCATCTAGTCTCTGTGATGAGAATGAGCCTGTTTCTTTTGATGAAGCACAAAATTCAGAAAATTGGATGGCTGCTATGCAATCTGAATATGATGCTATAATGAAGAATGGTACATGGTCTTTATGTGACTTGCCTCCTGGCAAGAAGGCCATTGGCACTAAGTGGGTATACAAGCTGAAGCGTAAACCTGATGGTACAGTTGACAGGTATAAGGCTAGGCTTGTTGCAAAGGGTTATGCGCAGGAAAGAGGCATTGATTTTGATGAGACCTTTGCACCTACATGTCGTATGACTACTGTTCGGAGCATTTGTGCACTTGCAGCCCATCATCGTTGGAATGTACATCAGTTGGACATTAAAACAGCATTTCTGTATGGTGACTTGCATGAAGAAGTGTATGTTTTTCAGCCCCGTGGCTTTGTGCAGAAAGGGCATGAAAACCAGGTGTGCAGGTTAAAGAAGGCATTATATGGTTTAAAGCAAGCACCACGTGCTTGGTATGAGAAAATACATGCCTATCTGATTGCACATGGTTTTGAGAACAGTCCAACTGAAAGCACCTTATATGTTAAGCGTGCTAATGATGTGCTTTTGATCATTGTTGTCTATGTAGACGACATGCTGCTCACTGGTCCTCTTGAGAAGCATATTGCTGATTTCAAGGCTCATTTGCATGCCTCATTTGAGATGTCTGATTTGGGGCATTTGCATCACTATTTGGGCATTCAGTTTATGCAAGTTGATGGTGGAATGGCTTTGTGTCAAACGAAATATATTTACACATTATTGCAGCGTTTTGGCCTTGAAGACTGTAAGCCTATTGCCACTCCTATGGAGACAGGTTTACGATTGAGTCTTCATGATGCTGGAGATGCATTTGATGCTGTTCTCTATCAGCAGGCTGTTGGATGCTTGATTTACTTATGCATTACTCGGCCAAATATTCAGTTTGCTGTCTCACAGATGAGCAGGTTTATGCATTGCCCAGGAGTCACGCATTGGAAAGCGGTTAAGCGCATCTTTCACTACTTGAGTGGTACTCGGCTACTTGGGTTGTTTTATCCCAAGGGGGGATCACTACCGCCAGATTTGCATGCTTTTTCTGACTCAGATTGGGCTGGTTGCTATGACACTCGTGTGTCCACCAGTGGTTTTTGCTTCATGCTTGGTAGCTCATGTATATCTTGGTTGAGCAAGAAGCAGCCTACTGTGGCCACTTCCAGTTGTGAGGCTGAGTATAGGGCAGCTTTCACAGCGACTGTTGAGTGTGTGTGGCTCAGACGCCTTATGGCTGATTTGGGTGTTGGCCAGTCTTCTGCCACCACCATCTTCACTGACAGTCAGAGCACATTGGCAGTTGCGAGGAACCCTGTGTTCCATGCTCGCACTAAGCACATTGAGGTGCATTATCACTATGTCAGGGAGAGGTTCTCTGGTGGGGAGATCAGCTTGGCATATGTGCACACGCAGGAGAACATTGCATACCTTTTCACGAAGGCTCTGCCTAGGGAGAAGTTTGAAGCTTTCCGCAAAGCTTTGGGCTTACTTCCTTTTGTGGAGTGATTTCCACATAGCTCGGCACTTCCTTATACATGAGTGCCAGCTCCTTGTTCACCGCATCACTTCCAGGGGGGATTTGTTGATATATTTAGGTAGTGATGTGTGTGAACACTCTAGGACCGCCGGGGCACTTTTTTCCCTCTTTAGGAGGTTTTTTTCCCCCGGCTTGTATATACGCCTATTGCCCTAATGGGCTACTTATCTTTGTACATTCTCTAGTAATACATTCAGTCTTGTGTGTTGTGCTCCAAGCTTCTTCTTCTTCCTTGTGCTGTTCGCGTGCTTCCGCAGACGTCTAACTCCAACATGTGGAGGATCCCAAGCATGGGTTCAAGAGAATAGCCAAAGGAGAAAAGACAGGTAGACTCTTCACTTTTGAACTTGAGGATACAAGGAACATAGCACTCTATAGCTATAAGGATCAAACATTATCATAGCTTGAAATTAGAGATTAGGGCATGTAGGTGAAAGAACCTTGAAACAAATATGCAGGGATTAATGTGTGCTTGGGATACCTAATGTATCCAAGCAACACATGAGTTATAAGTGTGGTGCTTGTCAATTTGGAAAGTCTCACAGGTTACCCTTCTCAAGGAAAGGCTACATGCATGAGAACTACCTAGAACTTGTTCATACAGATGTATGGGGACCAAGCAAGGATCCCTCAATCTCTGGATCAAGGTATTATGTATCTTTCATTGATGATTACAGTAGGTGGACCGTATTGTACTTTATGAAGCACAAAGATGAAGTATTCAGTTGCTTTAAAATGTATCTTTCACTTGTTGAGAATCAAACAGGAAGAAATCTAAAAAGGCTAAGGTCAGATGGAGGAGGTGAGTACTTCTCAAATGACTTTGATGCATTCTTGCAGGACAGAGGAATTAAAAGAGAAATTACCACAAGATATAATCCTGAACAGAATGGGGTAGCAGAAAGAAGAAATAGATTGATTATTGAAATAGCTAGGTCAATGTTAAATGAGAAAAAATTACCTAACTATTTGTGGGCAGAGAGTGTATCTACTGCCACTTATTTGGTAAACAGGTTTCCATCCAAATCTCTTGATGGGATGACCCCATATGAAGCATGGCATGGTAGGAGACCCTCACTTGATCATTGCAAGATCTTTGTATGTGTAGCATATGTGCATATCCCCTCTTAGATAAGAGGTAAGCTAGACCCAAAGGCAGAGAAGTGCATCTTGATTGGATATGATCTAAATCAGAAAGGTTACTGGTTTTACAATCCATCAAACAAGGGATTCATGGTCAGTAGAGATGTTGTCTTTGATGAAAATTACTCTTGGTTTGATAGTGAATGTAGGAAAGTAAATCTATCTTATGACTTGGAAGAGGAGTTTCCAAGCCTCACTAAGGAGGAGCCTACTCAAAGTGAAGACACGAATTTAGATGATGATGACATCATTAACCTTGAAGAGTTCAAGGCATAGAAGTCCAAAGGTAAACTCAAGATGAAGAAATTAGAGGATATACTTGAATCTTCTAATCAAGCAATCAGAAGATCACAAAGGGAGAGCAAGAAACCAATCAGATATGTGTATGAAACTTCTCTTGTTACTAAACATTCTGTTTATCTTGCCAAATATTTATCAATTGAAGAACTAGCATCATATGAAGAAGCTAAAATCAAGGCAAAATGGAAGGAAGCTACTAGATGTTCAATTATGAAGGGTTGATCAAGGTTTCTGAGTTGGACCACTAATCTTCTCAAACCAACCTCACAGATGTATCATCTAATTGGTTGGTTTGTATGTATTCTAAATGAGTCTTGTAGGGACCTTTAGGAGTCTGTAAATAGGCTAGCCCCAAACTCTCTGCAAGTCTTCCCATGCTATATGTCATTTTTGAATCACTAGTTTCTGAGCTCAACGAGTACTGCTAGTCACTGAGCTACCGATCCCACGATGTAGCGGTGTTATTGACACTAGATTTAGATGGTGTCATGCTTTGTCTATCTTGTTCTAGGTATCTATCGGATCTATGGTTCATATGCTTTGATGATTGACCTAATTACCCATGTACAACCGCATTGCTAGGTTCTTTTGTAATAACCACTTGTTCTTTTTAATTTGTCATAGTGTATTTTTTTTCTTGTCTTAATATGGACATCATCAAGAACACTTAACTTTTATCTTACTTGATGTTTTCCCGATTATATTATATTGTTTCCAGTTAGGGTTTTCCATAATGTAGCTTAATCTATCCTTGAACTTGAGAATTTGAACTTGATCATGCCTATGGTCACCCTACATGAATCAAATTTTCTCATCGCACTTAGCCTAAGCTAGGAAATTGGCTGAGGGGGTTGAGAGTTCTTCCAACCTCTAGCTTGAAGCCCTTGTTGATGCTCAAGTGCCCGGGATGTGCACTCCCAAGTGTGTCACATACAATGAGCTTGCTTAGCCCTTCCAAGGAGTGCAAAATCCCTAAAAAAAATCTAGAAAATAAATTAGGCCAAAATTCAATAGAAACTTGCAACCCTAAAAATTCTTGTTTTTGCTTTTCTATCACGATGGATAGGGTATGTCTCTCACGATGGACAGAGTCTTTCGTGGGGGTCTAGCTATCATGATGGATAGGTCTATCATGACAAATGTGTCTATCATGATAGACTGGTCTATTATGATGGATAGAGCCTATGGTGAACAAGTGTCCATCGCGATGGATAAAGTTCTCGGAGGGCTATTTGTCACAATGGATAGTCAGTCTATCATGATAGAAAGGGTTGTTTGTCACAATGGTCAGAAGCTATCATGCACTTTGTATGTTGTCTATCACCGATAGATGAGAGTCTCAGCCTATCACAAAATTTCTCTATCATGATGGACTCAGCCTACCATGATGGATAGAAACAATGCCTATTTTTTATTAAACATTTGTGCTTATGGTGCAGATTATTGTGCCTAACTTGTAATCACAAAATACCCAAACTTTTTGCCTATTGCAACAGATAGAGATCTTTGTCCTAGGGTGCATGACAAAGCTAGCATACCTACTAATATTTTTTATGCTATTGTTGATGTTGATACCTACCAAAAAGCTCAAGAAAACACAAAACACACAATATGCTAGCTCTCTCTCTCTCTCACACACACACACACACACAAATGAAATGAAGGGAATACAATGGAGGAAAGAATATGACCAAGAAGGTAAAATTTCGTAAAGATGGAGATGGAGGTAGGGGGTGAGTAGCGATGGTAGGGATGATGATAAAGAAGTTCAAAAGTGAAAAAAAAGATATTTACCTATGATTCCAATGTCAAATTTGTACATCTTACCATCACACACTTATCCTCAAAGCTTGCTTCTTGGTAATGATGCCGAATTTGATATCACTTTAGCACAATGGTAAGCACCAACAGAAGGAGATCTACCTCATAATTGTCAATCTTTGGAGATGTGAGGGTGGTATGATGAACATGAGCAAGTGGAGTGCACAAGTGCATGAGCAAGAAGCACACTAACATGCACACACATATACACACACATACAAGGTAAGACAAAGAGAGAGAGCAATGGGATCTTCTATTATCAAACTCAAAGCAAGTATACAATGCTCAATAATAGGTTCATTATCCAACTAGCTAACCTAAAAAATGAGCTTTCTATGCCTTTTTATAGTGTTTGGCCATCTTTGGCCTTGTTTAGACTAAGCATTTGGCCTAGTAAAAAATTAGGTTCCCTAGCTCATTTGAAGGCTCAAACGGGCTTAGAAAATCATGAAATTTGATACATTGGTTGTTCCACTAGAGCTCAAGCTTCACACTCCTTGGCTTGAATAAGATGGAGCCTATTTTACCAAAAATGGAATTTACAATGAAGTGTAGTGATAACAATCACTTTTTGTTGTATGCATGATCTTGGAAAAAATGATTGATCTACTCACCAAATCTTGCATTGACTTCCTTATCTGCTTGGTACTCCTTGGCATTCTCTATGTGATTCCTATCTTTGACCTCCTTGCTTCATGCTCCCTTCACATGTTAATCTAGCTTGAGGGTTAAATGATATATGGGTACATTTTGCAAGTCTTGCAAACAAATGTAAATTCCAAGGTATCACATCCAAAAGATTTAAAAGCATAAGTAGTTCACAGTAGTTTTGAAGTAGTCCAAGTGTAGAGCAAGAATGAGTAAATGTATCAATGACAATCGAGGATGCTCATGATATTTCTACTCAAGTATCACAAACTATTTTTGAGAATAATCAACATATATCTACTCCAGAATAATCAACATATATCTACTCCATTTTCTCCAAATATGTCAAGAAAGAGTGGTCTAGGTGAATGTAGTAGAAATGGTGGATCTAATAATGTGTCACCTAATATTGTTTGTAATAAATCACATAACACAATACATGTGGCTTTTGCAAAGCAAAATTGTCTTGATCTTTGTAAGATTCTCCTAATGACACCCTCCACTTTTGGAGAGTCAAATCAATTCTTCTCTACACACTGATCGATGAAGACAATCGGCTCAGTTCTCGAGCGCACACGGAGATTGATTTCCCGATTCTGCCCAGTCGCGTGGATGTTTTAAGACATTCTCTCATCATAAGAGTGAGCTCCCCCACATGGCTTCACACATGGGTGCCACATGGCACTCATGTGTGAGCCCTTCTAACTATCAAACTAAGAGATGGTTCACACCTCTTCTTGGGGGTTACTCCATATAACATGTCCTTCCCCTTAATTCCATTTTTTTCACAGAAAAATGATAAAATTGCCACTCCCACTATATCCCCTTAATTCCATTTTTGTCTGATAGTCACAAAAAAATGATAAAACTGCCACTCCCACTATATCTCGATGTATAGAAATACATGGTCCTGTCTCCGTGTTGTTTCCCATATCCTTCCCCTTAAGAAGACACTTGGGAAGGTAGTCCCAAATTGGGAAACCGTCTATGAAGGGTGCTAACCCGCTCCCATGTAGCACTATCTTCTGAACTGTCTTTCCACTTTACTAAACACTCTTTATACAAGTGACTTCTCGTTCGTTTCTCTTGAGTGCATAGTATGCTCTCAGGCTCATGTGGAGTAGATTGAACAGAAATAGGCTCTACTACCTCACTATCTGGAATGAGGTTGTCAGATTCACCCAACCTTTTCTTAAGCCGGCTAACATGGAAAACTGGATGGATTTGACTATTCTCTGGAAGTTGGAGTTGGTAAGCCATCTTTCCTATTCTCTTAAGTATTTGGAAAGGTCCACAATACCTAGGAGATAGTTTTGGACAAGGTCCCGTCTTCATGGCTTCAGACCTAGATGGAACTCTAAGATAGACCTGCTCTCCTACCTCAAAGTTGATATCTCTCCTTTGAGGGTCAGCATAGGCTCTAGCTCTATCCTGAGCTCTCCTAATGTTGTCCTTAGCAAGCCTAAGCATATCGTTCATCTCTTCCAAGAAGTCCTTTGCAGCTTGAACCTTTTCATTCTGCAAGCCTACTGCATAAGGAGCTCTAGGCTGAAACCCATACATAAGCATAAATGGACTATGCCCAGTGGAAGAGTGCTTGGCACTATTATATGCAAACTCTACTATAGGTAAATACTCTTCCCAATTAGTTTGCCTTTCATTTACATATGCTCGAAGCATATCCTCTAGGATTTGGTTAACCCTTTCTGTTTGCCCATCCGACTGTGGATGCTCGGTCGTACTCATGCTAAGTCTCATATCCAACCTTTTGAAGACCGCTCTCCAAAAGTGGCTAGTAAACTTCCTATCCCGATCGGAAACTATGTCTAAAGGAAGACCATATAACCAGTATAGGTTCTCTACAAAGAGTCTAGCCAACTCTGGTGTCTTCACTATGGTACGTGTCGGAATAAACCTAGCCATTTTGGTTAACCTATCCACAATTACCCAGACCGAGTCGTGCCCTCTCTGTGTCTTGGGTAATCCGACTATAAAGTCCATGGAGATACTCTCCCACTTCCCATTAGGAATATCCAATGGGTGGAGTAGTGCTCCAATCCTCAACCTCTTAGCTTTGTTGACCTGGCATTTATTGCACTTAAGCACATACTCTAGGAAGTCCTTATGAAGTCCAGACCAATAAAACTGCCTCTTAACAAGATGATAAGTCTTGTTAACTCGTGGGTGTCCCGCACTAGGTGTGTCATGACACTCATAAAAAATATGCCGTCTCATCTCAGTATCTCTAGGGACACACACCTTACCTTTATATAACAGATATCCATCATGGACACTGTAATTCTTCCACTTGAATCCTTCTTGAGTACCCGTCGATACTCCATCCTCACTGGAAACCCGTATATCACGATCCCCATTCTCTATGGCTTCCCAAATCTCAGAATATGCAAGATCAAGCCTACATTTTCCTCTAATGGACTCAAGTAGCTCGCTAGTGATCTGAGTAAAACTCAGTCCATTGAGCATAGGCATGCGGCTAAGTGAATCAGCCACTACATTAAACTTTCCCTTCCTATACCTAAGCTCATAATCAAACTCCTGAAGGGTCTCTGCCCATCGGGCCTTACGACCTTTAAGGTCTGTTTGATTAGAGAGCCACTTAATGCTCTCTTGATCAAACACTATCGTAACTTTGGCACCATATAAATAATGACACCACTTCTTCAAATCATGGACTATTGCATACAACTCCTTCTCATAAACGGAGTAATTCTTCTGAGCTGGTTCTAGTTTCTTACTCTCAAAAGCTACTAGTCGACCATCCTATACTAAAACTGCTCTTATAGCAAAATCACTCGCGTTCGTCTCAACCACAAAAGGTTTGTTGGGATCTGCTATATGTAAAAGTGGAGCTGTAGCAATTGCTACTTTCAACTTCTCCATACTTTGCTTTTGTTCGCTCCCCAATGAAAGGCTTTCCCTTTCCCTTTAAGCTGTTCCGTCATCGGGACAGCAATCTTGGCATAGTTCTTAATGAATCTTCGATAGAAACTTGATAAACCTAGGAAGATCTGCAACTCTTCCAGGTTCTGTGGATGTGGCCATTGCATAATAGCCCGTACTTTTTCAGGATCCATCTGGATTCCATCCTGGGAGACTATATGCCCAAGGTATCTAACCTCTGTCTTGAAAAATTCACACTTTGACTCTTTAGCAAAGAGCGAATTTTCCCTTAGCACTTGAAATACTTCTCAAGTGTTCCAAGTTCTCCTCTTCTGATGCACTATAGATCAGAATGTCATCCAAAAAGTCTACTACAAAGTGTGCTAGATAAGGCCGTAAAACACTATTCATGAGTTTCATGAAAGTGGCAGGAGATTGGTGAGACCAAAAGGCATCACCAAAAACTCATAGTGCGCATATCTAGTCCTAAAGCAGTCTTAGGGACATCCTCTGCCCTAATCCTGATCTGATGATATCCTGATCTAAGTTCAAGCTTGGTAAAATACCTAGCTTGATGTAACTGATCAAATAGGTCTTCCAATCTAGGCATTGGAAACCTATTTTTGATAGTTACCTTATTAAGTGCTCTATGATCTATACATAGTCTCATAGAGCCATCTTTCTTTTTAACTAGGAGCATTGGCGATGCCCATGGTGAGTTACTAGGTTTGATGAAGCCCTTATCTAAATAATCCTGCAATTGCTTCTCAACCTCCTCATGCTGAGAAACACTAAGCCTATAAGGTGGTCTGCAAATAGGGTTAGTGTTAGTAACAACCTCTATGGCATGGTCAATGTCCCCTCTCTTAGGTGGTAGCCCTTTAGGTAAGTCAGTGGGAAAAACATCTCTGTACTCAAACATAAGATCCTTAAAACTTTTAACCACACACTCTTGCAAAAAAGAATAGTAGAAAGTCCTGTTTATATTTACATTCATAGCATGAAAATATACATTAGATGAGTTGTCTGTACAATGCTCCATATCATGACAATACAATAAAAACATGTCCTGCACATGCTGAGAATAACAGAGACTATACAAATCTAGTGATGAAATGAGAGGTGCACTAGGTACATCTCTCTCTCCCTGAATACAAACTTTACTTCCATTCTTTTCAAATTCGAGTGTGTTGTTTTGATAACTGCGTTTAAGTGTGTCTCCCAACCCCCATAGCCACTCTCTTCCTAAGACTAGATCTGTCCTCTCCATGTTCATAATTTGGAAGTCCATAAAATCTATATAGTCCTGCATCTTGACTTCCAAATTGGATACCATAGTATCCCATATTCTTTTATCTTGCCCTTGCATCATAGATACAATGTATTTATGTGCACTAGGCTGCTGGGGAATCTTTAATTTCTTGACCAAAGCATAGTTAATAAAATTATGAGTGGTAGAGTCATCTATCATGACCCACACCTTGGTATCGTATACACTACCATGCAATTTGACTAAGTCATGTGGTCCAAACTGTGGTGACCACAATGACTGAGTCAAACAATAGGTGTGCTCTATATCCTCGTGCATCACCTCCACTCCCTTGCAGCTAGAGCTGCCATGAATAGGAAGGGTCTACACTAGGTGGACCGCCTTTTTGCCCTTTTCAGGGGCCGTACTAGACTCTGGTCCCTTCTTTTTTTCTTCCCCCTTCTTGAGTGGACAGTTCCACTATGAATGGCTAGGAGATAGGCACCTAAAACACAGGTTCTCCCTTTCGGCCTTCTCAAACTGGTCTGTGGATAGCCTAGGCCCTTGTGATCTTTGTTTTTTAATAAAAACTTTGTTTTTTCCAAAAGGCAACTTCTTCTTAAATTTAGTTGTACTAAGAGGCTTGAGGGGCTGATCCGTCTCCATAGGATTATACTGAGGACGGTTATGGTCCTCATATATCTGTGCATACTTGATCGCCTCCTCAAACGTCTTAGGCGCATTTCTCTTGACTTCCCTCTTTATGGCTTTATCCAAGCCCCTAACAAACCCTCTGGTCTTCTGAAAGTCATCTAAGCCCTAAAGTTTCAAAATGATCTCTCTATAGTGGGATAGGTAGACCAAAAGAGGCCTACCTCTTTGTATAATCCTATCCCACTCATCCCAATTCCTCTCCTCCTCATTCTCAGGAAGAAACTCTTTTAGAAAAAGAGTCTCAAACTGAGTCCAGTCAGTAGGGATAGAGTTCACCTCCTTAAGACTCATCCACCACTTATAAGCACGCGGGCCGAGGGAGAGACTTGCCTCTAGCACACGATACTTAGGTGGGGTGTCCTTCAATTGATGCAAATCATGCCACTTTTGTAAAAAAGTGTAGATTGCATCCTTGTTCCTGTCTCGGTCATCCCTCGTAAAGGTAGGTGGCTTTAAATCTTTCAGGAGGGGAGCTTCCCTAGAGCTCTCTCCTTTGTGCTTACTAGGAAGAGAAGTTTCTTTCCTAGTAATCTCTAGAGGAATAGGAGGGGTCTCTCTTTCCTTCCTAGCTAGGAAAGAGGTGACACTAGTCTCAAGTGAGATCATTTGAGACTTAAGCTGCTGTATAAGAGATGTGATGCTACCCAAATCTTTCTCTAATTTAAGGGTTTGCTCTTTCATATCAATGAATTGGTCTGTTGAGGGCGAGACGAGTAAAAAGAGGAAAAAGAGAAAGCAACGAAAGAAACAGCTTCACTAAAAGACAATTTGAAGATCAGACAAATGTAAAGATACATCTCTGCAGGAAGCCCCGCAGGGGCGCAACACCCATCTCTGCACAGAGCCCCGCAGGGGCACGCACCAGACTACAAAGCTAAACCCCAGGGTCCAGAGGAGTGGATTTTTCAAACATCAAAGTAGGGCCAAAAGTTAGAAAGGGGTAGAGGCTGAAAAGTTGAAGAGGGTGACTAAGAATAGCACATTCCTAGTCACTGGTGGCGTGCGTGGCAACCCAAGTCAACAGGCAAGGCGACTACGTCAGGCTCTCGAGTTGTAGAGCTTGAATCAAGAAGGCCATCGAATCTGCATGTCTGTTTAACTGCAGACAATACTGACCACAGGGCGCGTGCGCGAAGCAAAGTCTGTCAAAGGAAGCGAAGTCTGTCAAGGGACGACAGAGGCGAAGAGGTAGAGAGTGTTGCAGAGCCAAAGAGCGCAGAAAGCAGAGAAAAAGACGGGCCCCAAAATTTTTCCGATTTGGACCAGAGACTTTTGTAACATATTCATTTTTGTAACATATTTCCCTTGTAAAGGCACTAGAGGAGTCCTCTAGATGCATTCCCATAGAAGAATAGAAGCTTATCCATGTAAAATAGTAGGAAATTAGCTCTTAGAGAATAAAAGTGCCGGTCACTAATGTGAAAGGACCAATTTTAGGGCACTAGTATATAAGTCAAAATCTGACTCATTGTAAGAACTTTTTGCCATTGTGAGAATAGAGAGCTCAGATTTTCGAATTTGTGTCTTCTTCACTCTGTATCTTCTTCTTCGTGAGCTTGTATGCGTGTGTATTGCTTGGAAAGAGTGCTTGTGAGTGTTGTCTATCCATGAGAGTGATTATTTGCTGTAGGTAATGTGTGTGCGAAGTGTAGGAAGTGCTGAAGTGTAGGAAAGATTTCCCGCGACTCAGTATTTTGCCCATAACTTGAAGTAGGAGCGTCAGAATTGAGTGAAACCACTGCCATTGGATGCGTCTTCTCGAGAGCTTCGAAACGCATATGCTATTTGCTATATTTGGAGTTCGGAGCTGGGAGAAAAGTCCAAAATACTGACGGCTGCTGCACCAAGTATCGTTTCGCCATAACCGACAGTTGAAGCTTGTTTGGATAAGTATTAGTCTTGCTCGCATCCTTGAGTTATCCACTTGCATTGACCATTACACGATTGCATGTCCTCATACACTCGGCTAGGTTTGTATACTCTTTGGATTGATATTTAAAAGCGTGTATCCCCACTATATGCACTTGAGAGGAGATGGAGGTATAGTCTCTGTCGCCGCAAGTCCCTAAGTTGAAGCTTAGGACAACACACTTTTTGGCGCCGTTGCCGGGGAGTAACGAATCAAACCGAGACATTCGTGTGATGGTAAGTAGCTTTTTGAGTTGAAGCGAGAGGAGGAGTGGAAAATTTCTCTTCTTTGGTAAGTCAATTTCAACCGCACTTGCTACTTCTCATTCTTGGAGTGTGTGTAGTGAGTTGTTAGTTTAGGAAAGCGAGTGGAAGAAGTAGAGTAGGAGGAGTAAGGGAGTAGATTAGAGTAGCCTTCACCTCTTGTCTTTTTGTTTCATTTTCAGTAGATAGGAAAAAACCAAGTATAAAAGCCAAAAAAAAACTTCATTTTGCAAATCAATTGTGTGAACAAGTATCGCGTGTTCCTGTGTCGAGTATCGCGCAGATAGCAGAGATCGTTTGTGAGCAAGCAGGCAATCTGGGGCTACATAGAGTTAGGGGAAGTGACCAGGGGATCATAGAAGCTACCAAGGTAAGCTAAACCACCCATTTGATCAAAAATTTTTCAGCAAGTCAACTTAAGAAGGAAAAAACGATCTGCGTTAGGTATCGTTTGGGGATTTCAGAGGTGAAAGGAGGTGATTTCATTGATACAGAGAGGGGAGAAGGGGTAAGAGAACATATAAAACAGTTGCATCAAACCAAAACTTGAAAAATCTTAGTGAAAAATTGAGAATGGGTCAAGTATCGTTTTGCTCCCGCGGTTGAGTATCGCGATACTTCACAAGTATCGTGATCTCCTGTGGTCGAGTATCGCGATATTTCCCAGCGATCTGTATCGTTTGATTCAGAGATCGCGATACTTCCCGAGTATCGTGTATCGTTTGAGTCAGAGATCGCGATACTTCACGAGTATCGTGTATCGTTTGAGTCAGAGATCGCGATACTTCACGAGTATCGTGTATCGTTTGAGTCAGAGATCGCGATACTTCACGAGTATCGTATATCGTTTGAGTCAGTATCGGGTTAATCAAGTATCGTGTATCGTTTTATATCAGATATCGTGTATCGTTCTGTGCAAGTATCGTCATTCGAGTATCGTCTGGAATCAAGTATCGTGTATCGTTTTATATCAGATATCGTGTATCGTTCTGTGCAAGTATCGTCATTCGAGTATCGTCTGGAATCAAGTATCGTGTATCGTTTTATATCAGATATCGTGTATCGTTCTGTGCAAGTATCGTCATTCGAGTATCGTCTGGAATCAAGTATCGTGTATCGTTTTATATCAGATATCGTGTATCGTTCTGTAAGTATCGTCATTCGAGTATCGCCTGGAATCAAGTATCGAGTATCGTGTCGGACTCAGATATCGTGTATCGTGTAATCCAGAGATCATTTCTGGTCCAGAGATCGTGTATCGTGGACTTTGGGAACCAAGTATCGTGAGTTGAAATCTTTGCTTCTGTCTTTTTCCAGCCTAATTTTTCCTAGAATTTTAAGACATAGCTTGGAGTTCTAGAAGCCAGAGGTTAGCAAGGGCTGATTTGAGTTTTTAAGTGGATGAACCTGAGATCCGGAAGAACCCTAGGAAGCCGAAGAAGTGTAATATCTTCTGTAGGGAGTGTAGCAGAGCCAAGTAATCGTTCACATTATACCGAGGCCTCTAGTGAGTCAGAGGAAGAAATTCCCATGGCTTCCGAGGACATGCAAAACACAGTGCCCATGATTGGCATGATGTCAATCATTGAAGGAGAGTACAGAACCTCCTTGGAGTATGTGAACACCAATCAAAATGAAATTCCTATTTATTTGGATGGTCTAAACAGATCAGTGGCTAGACTAAGGAAGGCCTCAGAGGCTTACATAGTGCCTAGACCAGCAGTCAAGTACGTAGGAGGATTTTACATGGACAAAAGGGATATCCAGTATGTTGTCACGGAGCACCCCGAAAACATCAATGAAATTGGTGAGGAAACTAATGCTTCAAACTTAAATGGAGGAGGGAATGTAGAGCAAGTATCTACACCTAGAGGGAGATCTACTATAGCTAGGGTATGGAGAGGAGACCTGATTCCCCAAGATGACACTCTAATAGATGTGTATTTGATCAATGGGATGGAGCATCTGCTTAGAGCCCATTCCTCTATATGGGAAGCTGCCCCTACTCCTGTCACCATCTATGAGTTACAAGACCCTGATTTCCCCACCATCATCACATATCTGGATAAAAATCAGAGAAGATATTGGCCCTTGACAGAAGTAGAAAGAGCTGAGTTGAAGTATCAAAATATTCCAGTGTTTCCCCCTAGGGACCAAGCCACTACTTCAAGAAACCCACATGGAACATCCCAGAATGATTCATATCAACCGTCGGGCCAAACGCAACTAACACAACAAACGCAACTAACGCAACAAACACAACAAACACATCAAACTCAAATTCCGGTCAGACCACACGTGCAGTTTGCAATGCCTGCAAATAACCCTAGTTACCGACCTCAACCAACGATTGACCCAAGACAGGGAGTGCATGCTCCAGTCAGACCACAGGTAGTACGAGGACCAGGCATACCTATAGGAAGACCAATTTTCCCAGTAATGCCTAGACCCCCTGAAGCAGGAAGAAGATTAAGACCAATTCAAGTTGCCAAATGCATGAGAAATCACTATGATGGTTCTAGTGAACCCTACAACCACATAGCGGAATTCAAACAAGTAATCAGAGCCGAACAGGTAGAAGACTTCCTGATCCAATATGAGTCCTTCGGTCTCACATTGACAGACACTGCGTTAGCATGGTTTCAACCATTGGACCCTAACAGTTTTCAAAACATGGAGCAAGTCTACCAAGAAATGATTGAGGAATTCGCTAAGTCTGGAATTAAAAACAACTCATCCTCATTGATTCATAGCTTTAAACAAGCCCCTACCGAATCCGTGAGATTGGCTGCAAGAAGATTCAAGCAGTATGTGGATAGATGCCCAGTGGAAGAAAGACCTACCCAAAATAAAATGGTGTCTTTATTTTTGGAAGGATTATTGAACGGATCTTTGAGATCATTGGTATATGTAAAGAGAGTTCAAACTTTGCAAGAGTGCATGAAGGAATGTATAGACCTAGAGGACAACCTAGCAGAAGACCTAAAAATACCGCCAAGTGGTTTGAAGAGTGAAGATTCGACTAGTAACACATCAATCCCTAAAAACAACATAGAGGAGATAGCTGATTTGCTAGCTAAGAAGTTGAACGTGCAAGGACAAAGGAACTACCCCAATAACCCTATGAGAGTGCCCATGCTTAGAAAATGTATGCAGTGTGGAGGTGATCATCCTTCTCACTTGTGTACCAGGGGAGTAGTCCCACCACCTGCTTACGGGTATCACAGACCACCTGTCCCAGGACCTTTACAATACTGTAGCATAGAGCAAAGGTATACAAACCATAGCACAGAAAACTGCCCTTACAATAGGCAGGCTAGACCAGCACAACCATATATGAGACCTTACGGATACCCCCAGAGAGATCAGGGAGGTGAAGTCTTTAGGTATCCAGCTTACCAACAGCAGGCACCAGTGCCACGACCATACGCATATCAAGGATACACTCAACCTCAGCCGGTGCTAGGACAACAACCGCCCCATCCTCAGAACGTTGTCCCGGTTAAAATGGCTCAACCGGAAGAAAATCTAGAGAGAGCAATAGTCCCAGTCACACCTTTGACCAGTAATGAGCCATATGACTCATCTTACGACCCTAGTCAAGGAGCACACTCAAACTATGACAGCCCTATGACAGAATATGGACAATGGTATGAACCTTATACCTATGGCGTAGAAGTATCGGATAGTTCATACGGATACGAGCAGGATTATGTCCCGTTAATGTACACAGCTCCTAGAGCAACCATACCACCTCGACCCATGAATAGACCGCCGATGCCCAGAGGACCATGTTACAGATGTGGAGGTGATCACTACATTAGAGAATGTACACTGCCAAACCCACCACCACCACAACGCGTCTGGGAAGGCTACTGTAGTGATTGTGGTAAAGAACACCTTTTCAGGGATTGTCCTAAGAATCCCAACAAAGTTACTTCTAACGTGCAAATTAATGTGATAGAAGTAATTGAGTCATCAGGGAGCGATAAAGAGTACACAATACCCTTGAAGGCAATCACAAGAGCCAAAGCTAGAGAGACCCCTGATAAAACTAAGGAAGACAATCAAAGTAGCTCAGAAAGGGATATACCCACGCCACAGAGAGTTGAAGACTCAGAAGAACCTGAGAAAAGTGTGGTAAGTAAAAGAACCCAAAGATGGAAGAATCGTAGAGACAAAATAAAGGAAAAGAAACTATTGCAAAAGAAGGAAAAGGAAAAGAGCGAACTCAACCTTAAAAAGGAACCGCAAGTGGAAGAAGGAAACAGAAAGGAGAATAAATGGGGTGAGGTAGGATCAGTGTTAGCAGATCCCATGCCTGAAGAACTAGCCATGTGGATTCAGGCATACAAAGCACGAATAAGAACAGGACCAACCATAGAACAACATGAGAGAGAATATCCCAGAGGTGACTTAGAAAAGGAAAGGTTGGAGATCTGCAAGAAATTGATAGAAGTTGCTCAACAGACCTTAGAAAAACCTGCATCGCCTTTACCCAATACCCGAATTTCTGAAAGAGAGTTCCAAGAATGTGTAATCATGCATGATCAAGAAAAGCCTGAAGTAGTTAAGACACAGAATCACGAATGTGGTATAGAGAGAAGGGAAGGATCGATTGTTCCCGAAGTAGAAGGGGAATGGCCCAAGGATCTATGGGCAAGAGTCCAAGAGGACAGATGGAAAAATGTGGAGAGAATGGAACCGCCATTTGAAGAGTTGAAAGCAGAGAATGAAATAGAGGATTCAATACCTGAATTAAATTCAGAGGGAATTTCACCAATGGATCCCAGTAACCAAGGAGAGGAAGAGATAGATGAATTGCCAAATTACACGGGGGAGTATGAACACAATTCGGAATTGTATCGCATTCCCTTAACGAGGAAACAAGAACCGAATCCATCAGTTCAAACATCGGAGATTATACAACGCCTTAGAGAGGTAAAGATTCCTTGTACCTTAACATTCGAGGAATTATTGAAGGCAAAACCACATTTGAAAGAAAAATTAATAAATCAATGGGAAATCAAGGAGGAAAAGAAAGAGGAAGCTGATGAAGTAAACACAGTAAAAATTCCAGTTGATAAAGTCGGAGACTTTAGTGAGGGAGATGAAGGAAATACCTGCCTTCCCATTACCTATAACGGTTACACTACCAAAGCCATTTTAGATTCTGGAGCTGGCGTTGGCATCGCTACCAAAGATATTTGGGAGAAATGGGGAAAACCAGCTTTAAGACCAACCCGTATGAAGATTCAAATGGCTGATGGACACACAGAAAGACCCTTAGGATTATTGGAACGAGTAGTATTCACTACGTGTGGAGTGGAATTTGAACACACTTTAGCAATATGTCACTTCGAAAGGCCAAGCAATTATGAAATGATATTGGGAAGACCTTTCATGAGACAGCTAAAGGTCGTACAAGATTGGGGAAAAGATGCTGTGTACCTACAGCACGAAGGAACCACAACTAGAATAAACCTCCACACATACGCTTATCTAGATGTTCCACCTCTGCAATGGAATCAAATTCATAAAGAGGAGGACAATCAATCTGTTCATAGTATAGGTTCGAGTGACCAATCTTGGATGAATGAGGACACTCATCTATGGATTTGCCGAACTGCCCAAAAGGAAGAGGATAGGAGCAAAGGATGGCAGCAAGGGCAAGGTGTAGCAAGGTCTGTACAAGATCCAGCGTACATGCCTCAAATCTTTTTAGATGAAGAATTCGAACCTCATGGTTGGATGGAGATTTTAGCGACCCTCGACGTATGCGTGAATGAAGAAGTGATAACAATGAATGAATGCATTGACGAGGAAGGATACGATGTTAGTCTCTTTGTAGTAGTTCTTCAAGAAGCTGAAGAAGGAGAAGTGATAGAGAGAGAATGGAAAGAGGACTACGAGAGCATTGAAATGGAACCAGAATCAATGGAACATGAGTATGAACATCAAAAAATAAGCATCACAGTTAATGAAAGCGACCAGGAACCTAAACAGGAAGAGGAATTGGAGATAGAGAAAGAGCCAGAGAATGATGAAAACAAACCAGAAGATCAGTTTGAAGTACCAGCTCATTTTAAGAAATATGAAATAGAAGAGAGGAAAATTGCTATTCAAATGCCTAAAAGAGAGGCACAACCGGGAATAGCATATGATAATAAAGAGCAGACCAAGAAAATAGTTGTAACCATGGAAGGAGGAGAGGAACGATGTACTTTCATAGGACAGGATGTCTCAGACGAAGAAGAACGAGAGCTAATTCAACTCATAAGAGAATATCGGGATGTCTTCGCTTGGACTTATAAGGATTTAAAAGGAGTAGATCCATCTATATGTGCGCATAGAATCCCCATGACATCCGAAGCCAAACCTTCCAAACAGAGACCCTACACTTATAATGAGGTATATTCAGCCAAGATAAAAGAAGAAATAGATAAATTGTTGGACGCCGGATTCATATATGAGATAGAACACACAGAATGGGTATCGCCATTAGTGGTAGTGCCCAAGAAAAACGGAAAATTGAGAGTGTGCATAAACCTGAAGAAGGTGAATGCAGCCACTATACGTGATAGCTACCCATTACCGATTACGGACCATCTATTGGAGAGGGTAGCAGGTAAAGCGGTCTATAGCTTCCTAGATGGTTTCTCTGGATACAATCAGGTGGCTATTGCGACTGAGGACCAACACAAGACAGCTTTTGCCACTGAATGGGGTGTGTATGCATTCAGAGTGATGCCCTTTGGACTCACTAATGCACCAGCTACCTTCCAACGATTAATGTGTCATGTTTTTAAGGAATTCTTGAAAAAAAGCATGGAAGTGTATGTGGATGATCTTTGCACATATTCCAATCAAAGACCCGATCACATACCGGAATTAAGAAAGATATTCAACAAATGTAGACAGTATAGAGTCTGCTTAAACCCAGAAAAATGTGTCTTCATGGTACGACAAGGCAAAATACTAGGACACATAGTTTCTAGAAATGGGATATCGACTGATGAGGATAAGATTAAAGTCATATTGGACTTACCTAGACCCAAGAATGCAAAAGAAGTGCAAGCCTTTATGGGACATTGTGGATATTACCGTAGGTTTATTCACATGTATGCCATAATAGCCAAGCCCTTATACGGTCTATTGACTCAGTTCACATGGACAGACGAGTGTGAGAAGGCCTTCAACGAGCTTAAAAAGAGGCTGAGCACAGCCCCAATACTAAAGTCACCCAACTGGAATAAGCCTTTTCATATTCATGTTGACGCTTCGAATTTTGCAATTGGATGTATCCTAGCACAACCGGCTGATGAGGGAAAGCTTGACCATCCAATCGCTTATGCGAGTAGACAATTAAACCAAGCCGAACGAAATTACACAACTACAGAAAGAGAAGGCTTAGGAATGGTTTATGCAGTAAAGAAGTTCAGACATTACCTATTGGCAAACAAATTCAAATTCTTCATTGATCATCAAGCTTTGTTGTATTTAGTCAATAAACCTTGTAGCACAGGACGACTAGTACGATGGTTCTTATTGCTAATGGAATTTGATTTTGAGGTAGTTGTCAAGAAAGGAAATACCCACATAAGAGCAGATCACTTATCGAGAATGACCCATGGCGAACCACCCATAGGGATACCAGATGATCTGCCAGATACTTACCTGTTTAACCTGGAAGTATGTCCCCAATGGGCAGAAAAGTTGATCCCTATACTCACACATGGACCTAAAGATGGGATCACACCAAATCAAACCCAGGATCTGTGGAAGACTAAGAACCTTCATATCATTGCAGGAAGCCTGTATCACCAAGATGCAAGTGGATTGTTAATGAGATGCATAGAAGAGGATGAACAGGAAATGTGGCTTAAGAAAGCACACGTAAATCAATGGAAAACTCATCTAAATGCAAATGGAACATGGCAAACCCTGAAGAGGTTAGGCATATATTGGCCTACCATGCAAAAAGATGCACATAACTATGTATCAGCCTGCCCAAATTGCCAAGGACAGAATCCAGAAGAGAACTCTACTCTAGGCTACTCTACTGTAGCACCAAGATGGAGCATACCTTTGGTGAAGTTCTTGAAGACCCAGGAATACCCAGAAAGAGCTACATTAGCGAGGAAACGTGCGTTAGAACAACAGAGTAATGATTATGCCATTATAGGAAAACAACTCTTTAAGCGTGGAAGGGATAATCAATTACGGTTGTGCATCCATGAGGACGAATATCTGGCTGTGTTAGAGATGGCGCATACAGGAGCTGCAGGAGGACACTTCTCCGCAGACAAAACTGCAAAAATGATTCTCTTTGCAGGAATGTGGTGGCCAACTCTACATCAAGATGCAGCAACATATGTGCAACGATGTGATACGTGTCAACGAACAAAATATCCAGTCAAAAGAGATGAGATGCCACTTAGACCCATGATGAGTGCAAGAGCTTTCACGAAATGGGGAATAGATTTCATAGGACCTATTAGCCCCCCAGCAAAAGGATCCCATGCCGAGTATATAATTGTAGCCACGGACTATCTAACTAAATGGGTTGAAGCGAAAGCAACCAAGAAAAATGACGCGAGAACTACGGCCAAGTTTCTCTTTGAGAATGTTTTCACTAGATTTGGATTACCAATAGAAATTGTGAGTGATAGAGGTACGCATTTTGTGAATGAAGTCATCGAAGCCTTGCTGAATGAATTCTTGGTAATTCATAAGAAATCAGCTCCTTATCACCCACAAGCCAATGGACAAGCGGAGAGTTCGAATAAAATTTTGTGTACAGTTCTCACAAAAATTGTTAACACAGGAAGAACGGATTGGGATAAGCAGTTACATCATGCTTTATGGGCATTTCGAGTAGCTTACAAAACCGCCATAGGCACCACACCTTTTAACTTAGTATATGGACAAAATGCTATTTTGCCAATTGATTTCTTAATTCCCACCCTCAGAGTAGCAACTACTTACGAGTGGAAGGGACATGAACTATCAGCTCAATTGGACCAAATAGAAAAACTTCATGAAACTAGGTTACAAGCAGTAGCAGGCATTTATGCTGCTAAAAGGCGACAAAAAGCCTACTTTGATGCTCACATCAAGGACAAGAATTTGAAGGAAGGAGATTTAGTTTTGGTATACACTTTGAAGCAACATGCTAAGAAACTGCAAAAGAGAGGATATGGTCCATTGATCATCAATCGCATATCAACAAGTGGAGCCATCAATCTCGCAACCTTAGATGGAGACGTATTGCCAAACTACATCAGTGGATGTCGAGTAAAAAAATATCTAGAACCATTGACGGAGGAAACAATGGCTCGATTAATCAAAGGCAAGAATAGACGAATGGAGGAAGAAAGGATAAGAGAAGAAGCTAGACAGGAAGCCCTAGAACGTATCAAAAAACGGAAAGAGTGGATGAGAGAAAGAGACGAGAGATATAGAGTAGGAGAAGAACTCATCCCCATGGCTAATTTTAGAGCCACAGAGAACTCTGGACAACAAGGAAGACAACCTTATTTGAATCTGGGAGCAGGACGGAAAGAGTACCACTTAGTGGATGCTCTTATTGACACAGGAGCAGCAATAAGCTGTATTAGAATTTCTTTGTCTCAGAAACTTAGAGAGGAATTACGCCCATCGAAGGCACAGCTAATTGGAATAGGAGGAAAAGTTACTCAATGCATAGGTGAGATCACTCTACCTTTGCATATGGGGAACAATACTATGGAGCAAAGACTTTTAGTGTGCCAGGATCAAGATTTACTTGAAGATGTGGTGTTAGGGCAAGATTGGATATATGAATATGAGGTAACCATCCAATTGGCTTTAGGATACATCTCGGCCAGGATAGGACCTCGTGAAGTGTTTAGTCTGCTGGACGAACGACCACTCAAAGCCGCTATTATAGAGCCAGAAGTTCATTCCAATGAACAAAGTCATGATTGTCTGCTCACTAGCACTTCAGAAACCTCTTCTTCAAGTCCTACACTGAACTCTGTGTGCATTCCATCTTTAAGTGTTGAGAGTCACAAGAGTGCACCTGAACCTGCTATCAAGCCCAGTGACACACAATGCACAAAAGAGAATATTCCTTTGAAGGAATTAAAGTCTACACCCATGAGAGTATACCCCATTCCACTTTCTACACTAGCTTGGATAAGGAAGGATCAAAAGAAGGCATATCTTCAGCAACAGACCAGTCATCGACATCAGTGTGTCCAATCGAATAAGAAGACTAAGAATTTTGCGCACTACAGTCAACCTCGACTCAAGAGCATTTGGGTTCCGAAGAAAGTGACAACTGCACAACCGGATCGAACACAAATATGGATCCCAAAGGCATGTACTCCAAAGCCGATCGAACATCCTCATAAGGGCAATCACCATCAACATGGTCCACAAGCACACCAGCCAAGAAAGAGGACCTATTGGAGAAAGAAGGAGTCTGCAGCTGCAACTCAAGGAAGACCGAAATTCCAAAAGCAGATAGAGCAAACGCACTATAAGGGAAGAATCACATTTATCACGAAGGTTCCGAAGGAAATACGTCCCCAAAGAGTGAACCAAATTTGGGTACCGAAAGACAAGATAGGAGGCACAAAGCAAACAACTACTTCCAATTGCACACATGCGGAGCTATCAATATCCAAAGTATGCACGATAGGGCCACATTACAAGGCCAAGCATTCGGCACAATCTTCTTCTAATTCGAAATAGTCAAGCACATTCTCCCTTTGGACATAGGAGAGCACTTGTAAATACACCAACAAGAATACTCTAAAAATAATAACCGCTTCGGCTATGAACTAACTTTTCTGTTTTCCTTTCAGATGAAAATATAAAAATATCCAAAAATATAACAATCCAGGTATTACTTTTCTCACACCCACGGGAAAGGGACGACACTATTCACTCGGAGCAAGATCGAGCTTAAGAGAAATAAAGGAGGATTCCTGATCATATATGGCCACTAATTCACCCTCTATATTGAGTGCAGATGTCGTCTACCAATTCTGAAGCCACACAAGAGGAAGAAGTCCAGCTTTTCCAGCTCGAATCAATTACAAAAGCAAGAGGTCACTGGTTCCGGGATGACCAACCAGTGTCAGATCTCATCTTCATGGCAACAATAAAAATTATGGACAGGGATCATTGCTTCCCTATCATGTCACAAGATTTCAAAACGATAATACAAGGGCTACCACATATTGAAGATGTATGGACCCAGGCAGGATTAGAGGCATTTCTCAAATTGCCTATTTATGTTCCAGACTTCCAAAGATGTACACAAGTCATGAATACTATGCAGCCTGCGGCAACGAAGATATCAATTCCAGAAGCACAGGTATTGGATAAAGTAGGCAGATGGAAAACGATTCAATTCACGCATGAATTGATCAATAAAGCTTTTGGATGGAATCAAGAGGGCATTACTAATGTTAAGGACGAGTGCCATGATCCCAAGAAGAAATCATTTTTTGATATAAACCGAATTGACTTAGAAGATGCCGTTCGATTGGTGCATCAACACTTTTGTTTCCCAAGCATGCACAGGTACACAGCTCCACAGAAGATAATAGTTCAATTACTATCTCATGCCATGAGACAGATAGGCAACAAGGTAAATCTGACAGGTTATGTTCAAGAAAGGTTATTTGAAGCCCAGAAAAAGTGGGGCAAGAAAAAGTTTTTGAATGGTAGTTCTGCATTGACATTATTGATATATGAAGCGTTAGACATGAAGAACTGTTTAAGGGAGATGCCTACCTCCGAAGGATTAGCTAAATATGTGAAATCCGCCACAGTTCCCAAAAAGAAGAAAATTACTACAGGCATTGAAGAGGCAGGAACCAGTTCTCAGCCACAAATGAGAGGTACAAAACGCCTACGGGAGGAGGAAGCTCAGGCTACACCTCAATCAAAAAGGACACATATATTGCCAACAATACCGATAGTACAAATGCCAATAACCAAGAGAGATCTTTCCGCCGCCCTCGAAGAAACACACCAATATATGCGAGGGCAGGTGAATCTTCATGTCCAAGGACATCATTATAGACAAGCAAGTCAAGCTCAACAGCAGCAAAGCACCGAGAGAACACCCAAACCGGCTGGAAGATACAAAGAGCTGGGCATAGATGACTCCAGTACCGACATGGAATCCAGTCCTGAGAAAGATACCCTAGATACTGATATCAGGACAGAGACTCAGGAAGACGAAGGACCAGAAATCAATCAAATGAAAGTGACGCCAGACAACCAAGCAAAGGATAAAGAAATTGAGAAGGTCGATGACCCTGAGCATGTCATTCAGTTGAATGACACTACAAAAATAAACATCAAAGAAGCTCCAGTCAGTGAGACATACGTAAAACCACCTATCAAAGAGGAAGACAGAACCCCAGTAAGACAGGAAGCGGAGGAGCTACAAAATAAAGAACAAATTATAATCGAAGTGCCAGAGGATACACCTCAAGGAAACAAAGAAGACATGGTGGCTGAACCAAGCATTCAACTTCAGATTAGGCAGCCCCATGATACCACTTTACATATCGCTCAAGGTAAAGATGTAAATACAGGTGAAGCACCGAGTATACCAACAACATGGTTGAATGTTGATGTGGCACAGTTGAAGCCTGTAGTCAAACAGATGATTCAGACGGCCATGGACACTCAACAACAGATGATGGATATCGACACAGAATATGACAAGGCCATGAGGGAAAGAAGTCAGTTCCAAATAATGAGCGAACAACTGTCATCACAACTCATACAGGCACAGAAGGAGTTAACGGCCAAAACCACTGTGTTGCTTGAAAATAAAAGGCAATATGAATCGTTAATCGCTCAGCACCATCAACTACAATCACAGCTAGCAACTCTCCAAAGATTATATGATACAAGCGAGGCTGACAAAGCACGAATGAAGGCAAGAAGCACTATGCTTGAAACACAGTTGAAGGTGTATATGGAGGAGAATGACAATTTACGCAACCGAAATAAAGAATTAATGAAGTCATTATTATATGATCAGCCGATCGAGCAACCAGAGACCTCGGAAACCAAAGAAAAAGAATTGAGAGAGCAGATTGCACAATATGAAGATCTGCTGAGACAAGAGCGTGCTGTACGAGAAGCATCAGAACAGAAGCACAGTCAAGAAATATATGAACTCACAAAGCAATTAAATACAGCACATGGAAAACTTGCAGCAAGTTACAGTGAAAACATGGATAATGTCGCTGAAGTGGGCAATGAATTGTTAGCCGCTAAAGAAGCACTCAGAGCCGCCCTGCAAGACATAAAAGAGAAGGATGAATGCATAGAAAAATTAAAGATTCAAATCAAAGAGAAAGAACCGATCGGGACATCAGTAGTGCCAGAAAAAGAACATCCTACTGACGAGGTAGAGGTAAGCCCTCTATCTCAACCGATCTATCATTCTCCAATGCATGAGCAGATGGCGGATATGCATGATGATCATCCAATGCCATACACTGCAGAACTAAGTCAGAAGGAACGGGCACTAGTGGTGTCCCGGTTGACGGAAAGTTTTGAAAATGAAGTTATCAAGGTTATGAAGGAAGCAAAGATCAAAGGCAAAGACCTGGACAAGATCATGAAGCCTTTCAATATCCCGTATGGATTGTTGAAAGAGAAGACGAGAAGGTACATTAAGCAGACAACAAAGAAAAGTCCAGATGTGCAGCTTAATTTCAAACATGATACATTCACATACACTCAAGCCGAGTTTGAAGCAGCACAGCCAGTGTGGAGGAGAAAGTTTTTGGAGAAACATCCCACACTTCGGGTGCATTGGGAAGCCGCACCTTATTTATTCCAGGTAAACCCTTCATTTTGCCCAATACCACGAAGAAGGGAGCCCACGGAATTTTTGGCTTTACAACGCAGCGGCAACATTAATAAACAGTGGCTCAACTATCCGATGCTACCGAGCCCACCGCATAATTATTTGCCAACCGAGGATTACATGATCAAAACAATAGAATTTTGGCTACACAACTATGCGACAGTACCGGATTTAGCAGTTAAAATGGCAAATAAAATACTTAGTATGCTACTTACAGTTTTGAAAGTCTTCAAACATGCGGCATATACATTTTTGAACTTCATCGGCATTAATCAAGGCACAGATGTACTTGTTTTTGATCTATCAGTGATGCCGAGCCGCCCCACAATAATGGCATACTATTCTAGAATCATGTTTTTGCCAAGTCCATATATGCAGACATTCGAAGAAGCGTTTTTTACTGGATTTTTTGAAATCGATTCAGAGATATTTTTAAAGATGTCATCCAATCTGAATGCCAGACTGGTGGCATATGAACTGAGCTTCTTCGCAGATCATAGACAACCGCCCAACGATGGAGTCAAAGCGGAACAATGGAAACAGATCATGATACGTGAAGCTAATCTGCTAAACGATACAGAGCAACAAGTATACAGAACATATGCCCGGCGCTTATCAAAGCCTGTCGGGGACGACAGAGTTCAGGAGGGGGGCAGTGTTGAGGGCGAGACGAGTAAAAAGAGGAAAAAGAGAAAGCAACGAAAGAAACAGCTTCACTAAAAGACAATTTGAAGATCAGACAAATGTAAAGATACATCTCTGCAGGAAGCCCCGCAGGGGCGCAACACCCATCTCTGCACAGAGCCCCGCAGGGGCACGCACCAGACTACAAAGCTAAACCCCAGGGTCCAGAGGAGTGGATTTTTCAAACATCAAAGTAGGGCCAAAAGTTAGAAAGGGGTAGAGGCTGAAAAGTTGAAGAGGGTGACTAAGAATAGCACATTCCTAGTCACTGGTGGCGTGCGTGGCAACCCAAGTCAACAGGCAAGGCGACTACGTCAGGCTCTCGAGTTGTAGAGCTTGAATCAAGAAGGCCATCGAATCTGCATGTCTGTTTAACTGCAGACAATACTGACCACAGGGCGCGTGCGCGAAGCAAAGTCTGTCAAAGGAAGCGAAGTCTGTCAAGGGACGACAGAGGCGAAGAGGTAGAGAGTGTTGCAGAGCCAAAGAGCGCAGAAAGCAGAGAAAAAGACGGGCCCCAAAATTTTTCCGATTTGGACCAGAGACTTTTGTAACATATTCATTTTTGTAACATATTTCCCTTGTAAAGGCACTAGAGGAGTCCTCTAGATGCATTCCCATAGAAGAATAGAAGCTTATCCATGTAAAATAGTAGGAAATTAGCTCTTAGAGAATAAAAGTGCCGGTCACTAATGTGAAAGGACCAATTTTAGGGCACTAGTATATAAGTCAAAATCTGACTCATTGTAAGAACTTTTTGCCATTGTGAGAATAGAGAGCTCAGATTTTCGAATTTGTGTCTTCTTCACTCTGTATCTTCTTCTTCGTGAGCTTGTATGCGTGTGTATTGCTTGGAAAGAGTGCTTGTGAGTGTTGTCTATCCATGAGAGTGATTATTTGCTGTAGGTAATGTGTGTGCGAAGTGTAGGAAGTGCTGAAGTGTAGGAAAGATTTCCCGCGACTCAGTATTTTGCCCATAACTTGAAGTAGGAGCGTCAGAATTGAGTGAAACCACTGCCATTGGATGCGTCTTCTCGAGAGCTTCGAAACGCATATGCTATTTGCTATATTTGGAGTTCGGAGCTGGGAGAAAAGTCCAAAATACTGACGGCTGCTGCACCAAGTATCGTTTCGCCATAACCGACAGTTGAAGCTTGTTTGGATAAGTATTAGTCTTGCTCGCATCCTTGAATTATCCACTTGCATTGACCATTACACGATTGCATGTCCTCATACACTCGGCTAGGTTTGTATACTCTTTGGATTGATATTTAAAAGCGTGTATCCCCACTATATGCACTTGAGAGGAGATGGAGGTATAGTCTCTGTCGCCGCAAGTCCCTAAGTTGAAGCTTAGGACAACATGGTCACTAGTGACAAATTCATCTATAAGCTCTTCATAAGTATACTCTTCTTGTGAAGGCTCTTTCTCTTCTAAGTTCTCTTCTAATTCTTGGCCTAATTCTACTTCTTCCATTCTAGCATCAGGATCCTCTAGTTGCTCTTTAGGTGGAGAAGTGGTTTCAACTACTTGTTTACCTTTAGTTTCCATGTTTAAGTTCCCTTCCCCCGTTTGCTAACTAGAGTGTATGAAAATGAATGGAAGTAAAGCTCAAATATGCAAGAAGAAGAGAAATATATCACAAGAGCACTTCCCTGTTACAAAATAGAGCTGCGAAAGCAAAATCCAAGTGGTCGTTGATGCTTCAAGTCACTGATTTTGAATCCTTGCCAGGCCCAAAAGAAAATTGGAAATGTCCACTTGGTCTGGGGAGGTTCTCAACACCATAAACCATCCAAAACAATACCAAAAGCACGTGGGAAAAGCCCCAATTGGGCAAACTGAGTGAAACTGAGCAATTTCAGAGATGTAACAATCATTGCCAGTCCACAAATTGCTGCCCAACACCTGTACTTCAAGAATTTGAGACTATCCCAAGTGAAAAAAGTGGATTTGGAGTCCGGATGACGAAAAACTAGGCTTGGGAGTGGGTGCCTACTTCCTACTGAAGCGCTGTAGAGAGATTTTGGTGGTGCAAATCTCATCCAAATCCAACACTGATGGTTTTTAAGCGAAGCTTAGGAGTGTAGCTTCGAAATGTGACCAAGATTTTTAAAATCCGATATCGTATGAGGAACCTATGGTGTGGAGAAGTTGGGTAGGTCAAGAATAGGAAGTGAAAATGGTAATTTTCATGGAATAGTGACTTTGAAAAGCTCAAACTGAGGAACTGAAGATTTTCAAGAAGATCCCATGACCCATAACCCTTGTCCATAGCCCATTATACATATGTGCATTCTCATTTGGCCAAAAATACCTTTCCTGTATCCCCAACTTTTGCAAAAACATTTTGAGTCTAACCTTAATTATACCTCTTGTCTTCTCAAATGGTGTTTTCCATGGACTTCAGCAGGCCACGCCAAAGAGAGAAGTTATCCCACATAGACAGAACTGAGCGCTCAAATCGGCATTTATATAAAGAGCTCATTCCATACATCATCCACCTTGGAGGGAGGGTAGAGGGAGACCTCTTGGGTCACTTGATCCACGTTGTGGGCGCGTGCAGCGGCAGTCTCTGTGCTCCTTCGTGGGCAGTCCCATCGGTAGTTATGCCTCGATCTGTATGCATACCTGCTCCGATACCAGCTGTAAGATTCTCCTGATGACACCCTCCACTTTTGGAGAGTCAAATCAATTCTTCTCTGCACAATGATCGATGATGACGATCGGCTCAGTTCCCGAGCGCACACAGAGATTGATTTCCTGATTTCGCCCAGCCGCGTGGATGTTTTAAGACATTCTCTCATCATAAGAGTGAGCTCCCCCACATGGCTTCACACATGGGTGCCACATGGAACTCATGTGTGAGCCCTTCTAACTATCAAACTAAGAGATGGTTCACACCTCTTCTTGGGGGTTACTCCATATAACAATCTTCATCTTAAATGGACTCAAGCATCTTTAGCATGTGGAATTCCTTTCCATCTTATTTGTAATCCCATTTTCAAAGAGGCTTTGATGTCAACTGCACAAAAAGGATTCATAATGCCAAATTATAATAAAATGTGAACTAAATATAGTAGATAATATGAAGAACAATATTGAAGCTATCTCACAACGAATAGTGCATGACTATTTACCCATGTATGGATGCACAATAGCAATAGATGGATGGAGAAGTTATTAGAAGAAGCCATTGATTAATATCATGGTTATATCTCCAAAGGAAAGCATGTTTTTGGAAGCATTTGATACTTCTCTCAAGGAGAAAAGTTCACCTTTCTTTGTAAAGATATATGAACATGCTATATCTCACATGGGTGTTCAGAAGAATGTCATTACAATAGTTATTGATAAATCTAAGTTTTTAAGTGTTGGAATTGCAATACAAAACAAGTATGAAGCCATACTTGGGTTCCATGTTCAACTCATACACTAAATCTATTATTGAAAGATGTAGGTAGATTATCTTTCATTAAAAAAAGTTTATTAGATGCAAATCATGTGGCCAAATTTATTCGAGAGCATCAATTTTCATATTTGCTCTTTCATTAAAAATCTCCCAACAAAGTAGTTCATATCTTTTGTGCTACATGATTTGCAACAACTTATACTATGCTCAATGAATTATTGGAAGTCAATCCAGCACTTGTAGAAATGATTGCGAATAAAAAATTGGAGGCATGGATAAAGAAGTATCCTTCTTATTGATTTGCAGCTTTGAAGTGTATATCTTTGATATAGTCACAAATGTTTTGGCTTAATCTTTTAAAAAATTGTATCACTAAACCTTCTGTGGAACTTTTACAAATTGTTGATATCAATAAGTTCGTGATAGAAAATTTTATTGGATTATGTTAGAAGCTATTCAAAAATTGAAAGACTTTAATCATTTTTCATCACAAGGAAATACATACATTGTATCATTTGCAGAGAAACGATGGACGCAAATGCATACTCAGTTACATGGAACAATGTTCATCTTTGGATCTAGAATTTCAAATCAATGGTCAAGCATCAAATAAAGAATTCATGAAAATTTTCAAAACGAGATGTCAATTATTACTTCTAGGCACAGATGGATGAGATGCATCCCATTAGAGGGTAGCTTATGTAAATTGATAAGGAAACTATTTTTGGTTGTGAGGCAGCTCTAGTTTCAAAAAAGCATGCCAATAAAACTAATGTTATCTATTGTCAAGCACTTTTATTTCAACGATCTCCTTTAGAACCTTATGATCAAGACTTGTCATTATTACTACACTTTTTGGTTTAAGGGAGGATCAAAGTGGATAATATAGGGCTTTTAGTTGTTGAGATCCACATCATTCAAGACAATCAATTCAATGATGCATCTTAGCTGAACTTCCTCTTAAAAAAACAATGTCTTTATAATAAAGTGATGATTCTAAATATTACAAAAAGGGGTTTCTCTATTCAGTGTCTTGTTGATTGAATAATTCATTGGTAGTGAACCAATCAAAAGATGATGATGCCTCTAATAGTCTTCCATATCTGGTCTCATATGCATCAAGAGATATTTGTAAAATTTTCACTTGATTTTCTAAATAATCAATTCTCTTTTGTTGGTCATCAATTGTTCTTCGTAAACGAGGAATTGTTAATCCTTCATTGTATACCTCTGCTCCCTGTGATGATGAATCATGAATAAGGTTATGTGCTTTCGATCGTAGAATATATGAACACTTTCAAGGAAGAGGGCCTTCATGTCCTTGATTACAAAAGTCTACAAGATTTTGAGGATGGCTGAAACTTATACCTGTATTCTTTAGGCGATCATCCCAATCTACATGACAGTGAAGGATATCGTGTGCAAAGAATTTTTTAATGAAATATAGTGCTATTTGATTATTATTTGGTAAAGATCTTTCAACTTGAACAAAGCATTGAAGTAAAGTATTTGCTAATCCTTTATGTCATAAGTCCAAAAGCTTTAATGGTTTTGTTTCTTTCGCTCTTCCTATAACTTGAAAGAGAACATCAAAGACAAAATGATTCACACATAGATTTTTGACTTCTTTCATTGATAATGGTTCTCCTTCTAATCCCTCTGGTTCTAAATCTTGGCAAAATAAAAATGCTAATCCTATTGTGCAAAGTGCGGATTCAGTTCAGACAAAATCCTTTGTGATTCAGCATGATCAAGGTCATTGATTTCTCGCCATGTTTTACTTTCAAATCTACAAAACAAAAACATTACTTTTAAATAATTGACATGATTCAATACATATCATTGACATCATACAATCCAAACTATTGATATAATTTAATCCACATATTTCAATGAATGCAAATCCACATCATTGAGATCATTTTACTCCGCATAGTTCAAATGAGTCTACATCATTTACATCCTTCGATCTACATAACTCAAATGCCTCCACATCATTTAATCCACTTAATTCAAATGAGTCCACATCATTGACATCATTCAATACACATCATTGACATCATTTAATTCACATAATACAAATATAGGTAGATAGATATAAGTATTTAAATAGGTAGATACATAGATAGATAAATATGGGGACAAATAGATAAATTGATTGATATATTTATAGATAGATAGAGGTATATTACATAAAAATAGATAAATATGTTGGAGTTTGAGGTCTGCAGAAGCACCAAAGTACGTGAACACCACAAGGAAGAAGAAGAAGCTTGGAGCACAACACACAATACTGAATCTATTACCAATAGAATGTACAAAGATAAGTAACCCATTAGGGCAATGAGTGTATATACAAGCTAGGGGAGGAACCTCCTAAAGAGGGAAAAGAGTGCCCCGACAGTCCAAGTGTGTTCACACATATCACTACCTAAATATATCAACGAATCCCCCCTGGGAGTGATGTGATGAACAAGGAGTTGGCACTCATGTATAAGGAAGTGCCAAGTTATGTGGAATGTGGAGGATGAATTCCCTAATGTTGAGCTATTCATAGTTAAAGCACAAGGGTGGTATGATGATATCAAAGAATTTATCAAGATTGTCAAGTATCTAGATAAAGTTAATATTGTGCAAAGGAAGAGGTTGCTAATAAAGAGTATGCCTTTTACATTTTTTAAGGGAAAACTATACAGATATGGTAACAAAAGTTTACTTAGGAAGTACATGGAAGAAGAGGAGGCAAGGCACATTATCAAGATGACATGAGAATGACTAGGTAGGTGCACCTCCTTGGCCATATTATGAGTCATAGAATCCTAGATTTATAGTGGCCAACATTATTCAAAGATGCAAAAGAAAGGGATCAGGTATGTGATGCTTGTTAAAGATGTGGTCCAAAAGCAAAGAAAATGTCCATTAGTTGTCTCCACAACATGGCAAAAATTTGAGAAGTGGAGGTTATATTTTATAGGCCCTATATATCCTGCATCCTTTCCAAGATAGGATAAGTATTTGCTAGTTGTCCTTGACTATGCAACAATGTGGGCCGAGGCTATTATTTCTTCATATTGCAGAACCCAAACAATTACTGATTTCTTGTACATCAACATTTTTTGGAGGTTTGGTTGTCCACTTGAAATCTGCATTGATCAAGGAACACACTTTGTTAATAAAGTTTTGTATGAAGTTTTTAACAAGTACAAGGTTCTCCATCCTACTTCATGTGCATATTATCCAAGAGCAAATGGAGAAGTAGAGTTCACAAATAAAGTATTGATAGTTCTTCTGAGTAAGGAATGTATTTTGAACCCCAGTATTTGGGGCATTGCTTATCTAGGCACACTATGGACCTATAGGTTGGCATGAAAAGAGGCCACATGGCATTCCCTCTTTCAACTAGTGTATGTAGTAATTCCTATTGAGCCCTTTGGGTTTTTACATGGCTCTCCCTAGACATCATCTATGCATGTAAGAAAGGATCCTAGGGTCTCTGCTATATTATCAACACTCAAAAAATTGGAGGAAATTGGACTAGATGCAACAAACTAGTTCGAGGAGATACAGAAAAAGGAAGGACTCTCATGAAAAAATTTATGGACAAATAAATCACAGACTGGTATGCTTGTTCTCCTACATAGAGAGCAATTACAAACACAATTGTGGGGCAAATGGTTTCCTCATTGGGAAGGACTGTACAAAATTAGAGAAATGTGATAGTGGGGTGGGATGAAATTAGAGAATTTTTGTGAGACACTACTCTTTAGGCTCAAGGCCTATCATCATCAACAAAATTGAAGCTCTTCTAGATCACCTAGCACTTTGCAAAATCTATCCAGGTACATAAGTCTCCTTGTACTCTTTTTCACTTAATTTTGTCATTTTCATTAGATGTTATGATTTTTTGTGGTATTTCTTGTAATTTGGATGTCATTCTAGAATCCAATTCATGAGAAAGTTGCTATAAATTTTTAGGATTTTTTTAGATTTTTTGGAATTTTTGGAGGTCTTGCACTAGGTTGAGGTCTTGGGGGTGCATTTGCCGATCATTTTGGTGGCAGTGATGCTTGAGTTTGATAATATTGCTCTCCACCCATTTGGAGAAACTTTTTGCCATCTGTTTGCACTCTTTTGGGCCTAATTTTTCCCATTTTCCCACCCTCACATTTTTTTCTCACCCCTTTACCACTCTCTTGCCCCCAGTCTACTTCAAATTTATACATGTTTTGGAGTTGATAATTAGTCTCAAGTCTATTATTGTGTTTATAAACACTATTATGCATGTATTTGGAATCATATCACAATTTTAAGCTTTTATTTAGTGCTTTTGCATTTTGAGTTTCCCCTTAACTATATAAGCACTTTTCAGAAAGCTCTCTCCATTATGATGGAATTGTGATTTTGATGGCCTTAACTTTGAAGTCGGTGTAGCTTGCATAGAATCCAAATTGGGCCAATATTGAAGATTGCCAACATTGACAGGTTGAGATATCTATCTACTAGTTAATTGCCACCAATGTCCTTGCATGAGACACTCCAATAGAAATGTTTCCATCTCTTGGAATCACACAAATATTGCTTCATCTGCATAATTCATTACACCATGTCAGTTGTGTAGCATGACATCTTCTTTGCAACCTCTCCATGCAACCATTTACAAAGGGGTTTGCCTGAGACTTGTCAATACAACCAACACATAATAGAGATCTCAAGACAAAGTGACACATGACCACCCTCAGCCAACTTGCACTAACCAATCTTTGTTACCTATTAGCTCCTCCTCTTTCAACCTCAACAAAATCATGCACTCTTTCTACGCTGAGCCATTGGGCTGGCATATTCATACCTATATAAGCAATGCACAACATAGAATCTATTGTTGTTCTTAGCAGAGAAGCATAATGGAAAGTGAAAAAGAGGTGATTACAACACACTCAAGTGGAGCCAATGTGCACATGACATCAAGCTGACTTTTCTGCGCCAACACATCAAAACCAGAGAGTGATCTGTGTGAGTCTCTAACAAAGAGAGAGAGAGAGATGCACAAAGAGTAACTTCCTTTTTTCTCTCTAAGCTATTCCATATCTCCAATATCTGCCTCCTCATCTGATTGATAACTAGAAGCACTACCTTGAACAAATTCAAGAATGCTACCTGAGTACAACTTTACAGTCGCCACTCAAAACTCTCATCCTCTTTGTGGTAGCTGCACCTCTCCATTTTTGGCAAAGCAAAGCTCTATGGGCGCTAGGCTGCAACCATTTGGATAGTCTAGCTTAGAGAGAGAGAGAGATCTGAGACTTCCTTTGGACATTCCCATTGTCAATTCCTCTAATCAAAATAGAGAGCAAGAGAGAGAATAAAATATCTTTGCAGCTGGAAACACCCATAGTTTCTCTCTCGGATTTTGTTGGTAAAAGACTTGACCAACACGCAATCATCATGTGTGTGCACATTAGGGGAGAGAGAGAGAGAGAGAGAGAGAGAGAGAGAGAGAGAGAGAAAGATTCTCTCTATAGAGAAATAGCTCTCTGTAGATGATGCCCTTCTGAACATGTTGAGTGCATTGTAGCTTCTCAAGAGAGAGAGAGATAGAGAGTCTTCTTGGTGAAAGCATAGGGTTTGGATTAATTTCTCTCATCAATATTGTACGGGAAGGTGGATTGCATCCGCTATCATTTTGTGTGCCATTGCTAGAGAGAAAGTAGAGAGAAGGCAAGAAATTTTCTATCTTCTTTGCTCCATTACAATATCTAGATAAGCATACTGCTTTCATCCACGTGGCAAAGTCAGATTTCAAATTTTCTTATGTTCATGTATTCAATGACATCATCAATGATGATTTTCACACCTCCATTGAACTGAGTCACATAGTAGGCAAATTCTATTGGTTGCTTTCTCAGGAAAGAAATATTGCATTTTAGATGGTCCCACATGAATTGGATTCATCATCTAATATCATTTCAACTTGTGACTTGTGGGCATCCTAGCTTTAATCTACCCAATAACCCTTGTAACAATATATGTATAAGTAATTAGTGGGATCATGTGGGCCTTTTAAATGCGATTCACATATGTGATTAGTATATTCTCTCTCGAAAGTGTACTACTCATGAGTTCCTTTTGTGCATACACCTTATGGATTAACATAGCACTAAGAGCCATGGTTTTGATCCAAATACATGGCTAAATTTATATAAAAGCCACTCCTTCAAGGTTACCAGCCTTCCATACTTTGCAAGCGAGCCATTTGTTTCCAAGGATACACATCATGTGTGGACTCTCAAAGGGTGATTTTTATTTAAACAAAGGTCAACCTTACAAGTTGGCATACCTTTAGCACTAAGGATTCCCCTTTGCATTCTCCCTTAGTAAAGGGTTATTTTAAAATTTTCTCCAAGGGTTTACACCCTCTTCTTGATACACCATTTGGCACTAAGTGCCCCCCATCATTGTACAAACAACAAATATAAGAAAGATATTGTGTGTGTGCCTTGGGAGGCTATTCTAAGCCCCCAAAGTGTCTCTTAGTGCATTTGGGCTACTCTAAGACCCTCTCCAAGGTGCCTCTCTTGCATTATCAAGTGCAGGGCTATTCTAAGCCCCTTGCCTCTCCAAGGTGTCTATCTAATTCACAAGTGTTGGGCTACTCTAAACCCCCACTACCCCATCTTAATTTACAAGTGTGGTATCCTCATTTCGACGACGACCGTGTTGGAGTCCTTTATTTCGTCGGACCTTCTTCTCATTGGTTTGTGATGGATTCATTTGCTATGTCCTTTTCTAGGATTGGTTTCTCACTCTTGATGATGTCATGTCTAAGAGAGGGTTTCTCTTCTAATAGAATAAAGATTTCCTTGTGCCCTATTTTGGCTGAGATGTACCCTTGGGCTAGGTGAATGCTAACTTCATTTTCGATGATCCAATCTTGCCCTAGGATCAGGTGCTCTATTAGATCCTCGTCTTTACACACCAAGACTCATTGTTCCATAGTGGAATTTCCTAGGTGGAGGGATATTGTAGCTTCTCCAATGCATTCTATAAGTTGACCTCCCCCACCTATCATGTGTGCTTTAATAGGTGTCATAGTCGTTTGAAGATGCATGATGACTGTCCTTCATATGCAACTAAGTGCTGCTCCCGAGTCTATCAAGGCATCTATTAGCTAGTACTCTATCATTCCAATCCCTAGGTTTAAGTACGGCTCGGATATGATGAGATTGGTTGTGTTGGTCTGGTGAACTTGATAGTTGGCCATGGGAATAGGCTCTTCCCCTTGTAGATATCATTCATCCCTTTACCTTATCCACTCTTTTTGCTTCTTGATATGCTCGAAGGCTTCTTATCTTGCCTCCTCTCTAATCCTCTCTTCCTCTTGCTTTCTATTTTGAGCTCCTACAAGTCTTGCTAACATTTGGTTTGTCAATGGCTCCATGTAATGTTTTATTCGACATCCACTTATGTAATTAGGAAGAACATCTCCATCTAGAGTCGCTAGATTAACCGCTCCACTCGTTGAAATCCTATTGATTATTAGAGGTCCATATCCACGCTTTTGTAGCTTCTTGGCGTGTTGCTTCAAGGTGTAGAACATAACTAAATCTCCTTCTTTTAGTCCTTTGTCTTTGATGTGCACATCATAATATGCTTTCTGTCTTCTCTTTGTCGCATAAATTCTTGCAACAGCTTGTATTCTTGTTTCATGTAGCTTCTCAATTTGATCTAGTTGCTTGGATAGTTCATGCCCCGTCCATTCATACTATTGGGATACTCTCAAAGTGGGTACTAAAAACTTGATGGGCAAGATTGCGCTTTGTCCATACACTAGTTTAAATGGTGTAGTTCCAATGGCAGTCTTGTAAGTGACACGGAAGGTCCAAATTGCATGATGAAGTTGTTTGTCCCAATCCGACCTTCCACCATTGACTATCTTTGTCAATATTGTGCATAACACCTTATTGGAACTTTTCGCTTGACCGTTAGCTTGAGGGTGATAAGGGGCTGATTTTTTATGGATCACTAAGAACTCATTCATTAAGGATTCTATCACTTCATTAATGAAATACGTTCCTCTATCACTCACTATTTCTATAGGTAATCCAAAGCTAGTAAAGATATGCTCAAAAAGAAACTTAGCGGTGGTCTGAGCATCATTTTTTCTAGTAGCCTTTGCCTCTACCCATTTAGTCAGGTAATCCGTTGCTACTATTATGTATTTGGCATGTGATCCTTTGGCTGGTGGGTTAATGGGTCCTATGAAATCAATACCCCGTTTGGAAAAGGCTCTAGCACAAACCATGGGTCTCAATGGCATATCATCTCGTCTAATCGGATATTTGGCTCTTTGGCATGTCTTGCAACTTTGCACATAGGTGTTTGCATCCATATGTAGGTGTAGCTCAGTGATGAGTAGCACCTCCTTTAATGTCAATCCGGGAAGACGTGAGGATGGTATGAAGACCTCGAGCAAGTGACGGTACAAGTGAGTGAGTGAGAAGCACACCAACATGCACACACATACACACACACGCACACACACGGCAAGACAAAGAGTGAGAATCAATGGGGTTCTTAGATTACTTTTCAAGAAGCTCTTACAAGTTTGTTTCAATTACAATCTACCCCCCAAAAATGAGCTCTCTAGCTCCTTTTATAGTTTTTGACTAGTTTTGGCCCTGTTCAGACCTATTGTCCGGCCTAGTTAAAAATTAGGTTCCAGGGCTTATTAGAGGGCTCAAACGAGATCTAAAAAATGTGAAAATTGGCAGGTAGATACTTCTAAAGCTCCTCAAGCTCAAGGGCTCCTTGGCTTGCACAAAATGGAGCTACAAAAAGATGAAATGGTATTTACAATGGTGTTTAGTGATGAGAATCACTTTTAATTGGTGTAAAGGTTTTGAAAAATTAAAGGTTGCCTTAGTGCTAGATCTGCGTGAATGCTCATACTTGCTTCTTCATGAAGAGAATTATTGGCCTACTTGCCAGATCTTCTTTGACTGCCATGTCTGCTTGTGCTGTCCCTTCGCTCTGACTCTCTTCGTCTTGTGGCTCCTTCGGTTCCCTGACTGCTGCCAACACCCCCCCCCACTCTCGCGTCTGTCGCCCCTGACAAACCCTTGTCTAGAGGATTTTTGAACATAGTATTGGACGACATCGGAGGCTAGGTGGTGTTCTTCGAGGCGCAAGCCGCGTGCTAGATCTGTGAGCAAATCATCCCAATTCACAGGTCCGGGAACATCGGGATGAGGCACCCTCAATTGTTCTGAGTAAATGGTTCTCTCCACAGCAAATAATTGGAGGAGATGTGATGGTCTGGGTATAAAGATTTTGGAGTGATATTCCCAGAATCCTGTGATGAACATCTCCTCAAATGTCTGTTTAAAGCAGGCTGGGAGGTACTTGATTCTGGCGTGCCAAGCATATATTACTTCAATTGACGGGGTGGTACTCATATCGTACACTAGATCCTGGTTTCCTGTCACAAAGCCTGCACCTGAGAAGTGAGGGTCCTTAATGTTCTTAAACGTCCTGAAAGTGATCAGCATTAATTCAAATATTTTCATACACATCTGGGCCATCACATCAGGATTATTGCGTAGCCAAGTACTCCAGTGACGGATTGTAGAAATCATGTAGTTGACCGTGGGGGGTCCTCGTGGAGGTGCTAGATAAACATAATTCAATCATTTTGCACAGGCTTTGATGTCTCTGACGGCAATAGTGAATTCAGGCCAGGTGCGTCGTCGAAGAACTGGAATGTAACAAGGGTTATACTTAATAAACAACGGCATATTATTCCAGGTTCGGACCATTTCTGGATACGTTTCCAAAAGCCTGATTCTCCAGGTGGGTTGATGGATGGACCCACGCTGAGCACTTTCCGGTATATCATCTGGACCAAATTGTGTAGCAAATGTGGGAGGCTTGCCACATTGTCGTTGAATCTCCGCGTTGTAATCGGCCACAAGTATACAAAATGGCACATATTGGTCATTATTGGTGCCGATCCATCTATGATGAGACATGCTTCTGAAATATTCAAACTTTATGACAGTTTCTTCTAAGTTCGCTAATGATTGGATCTGAATGGCCACCCGTTCTTCGTGGGTGTTCGCTGTCCTTTCCAGTGTCTGAAGCCACTCGGGTGCTTCCACTTCCAATGTGTCTAGTCCCTCTGAGGTTCGTCGCCCGCCTGGCATTGGCATAGGAACATACGGTTCCTCGTACGAATCATCTACCTCAATAGGGACCAACTCTTCTTGCTCTGGTTCTACCACTGGAGATGGCTGCCTCTCGTATGTCAGTAACCTCTGCTGTAATTCTGCTACCTGCTCAGTTAAGGCCTTTACTTCGTCTGAGGTGGAGGTTGATGGGACACTCTTCGGTTGTTCTTCCTGTTCCTTAAGTCTGCTCTGAAGTGTGTCACGCTCTCTTTCCAAGTCATCATGGGCTTCCAGGAGATCTGCATAGCTTTCCAAAATGGTTTTCATCGTCTCCGTGGGAACTGCTTTGAACTGCTCTGGATCTATCTCGTGAGGGGAGCCTTCCATTGCCGCTTCCAGATTCTCTTCATTTTGTTTTTGCAGTCTTTTGTTCTCTTCCAGTGCTGTGGCCATATGTTTTCGGAGTAACGCCAAGTTACGTCTGACTCGTAGGTTATCGGCCTGGTATACTTCGAGCAAGGCTTCTAGTTGTTTGACGCCTGATTCTGTCGATGGTTGTGGTGCCTCCAATAGTGTTTGGTGAGCCTGCTCAAGCGTTGTGTAGCGTTGATTCACTTTTGCATTTTCCTCTTGTAGAATGTGAAATTGCCTTTGTAAGTTCTGATGGTGTGTTGTCAGTTGTTGATACCGGCCGTCCAGAGCTCTGTACTCATTCTGAAGCTGATATACACATTGATTTAATGCTAAAAATATGCTATTTACATTAAATGATGCTGGGAGGGGTGAAGATGCAGGGGGAGTGGGGGCGGTAATGGAAGTTGTGAATGATGTGGATGCAAGTGGAGATGTGGGTGGAGGGGGTATGGGAGATGAAGGTGGCATGGGGGGAGGGAGCGATGCTGTGGCAGGAGATGTTTCCATAGTGTCAATTGTTTGAGTGACAGTGTAGATGGGGATCGTGGGTGGAGTGGATGTGACGTCAGTGAAAAGAGTGGTGAAAGTGGGCATGGTGACTCCCCCGAATTGGATTCCCGGAGAGAGTGGGATACCCATGACAATGGTGGTGGTAGTGGACGTGGTGGTGCTAGTGTCATGTGGTGGAGTGAATTGTGTAGTGCGAGGTGGGGATGGTGGTGACAGTGGTGCTTCCTGATGTTCGCCTGCTTGCGTTGTCTCTGCTGGTGCTGATACATTGATATGAATTTGTTTCCCGGACCTCCTGGGACGAACGGGAACCCTCTTCTCAAATCTGTGAATGTAAGCCATTGCCTCATGGATGGCCTCATCCACTCCTATGGCGTCGGCATGAAGGTTTATGGACTCAATGAACAAATCGTCCACACCTTCCTCAGCTAGCAACTGGTTCATGAGTTTCTTGCCCGATTCCAGTGACATCTTATGCTGTTCTTGAACTAGTTGCATGGTTCGATATAGTCTTTTGATTTATGCCGAATACGCAGGGGCACTTGCCAGCTCTGAAAGCTCGTCATATTCTTGTTCCTCGTAGGCTTCTTCTTCTTGTTCTGTCTCTTGTTCCTCGACGTCGACTTCTACCACTTCTGGTCGGGTGGGGGCTGCTGTTGTTGTCTGGGGTTGTGGTTCCTGAGCACGTTCTGTTTCCGTCTCTAGATTAGAATCATAGATCAGTCGGGCTACTTCTTCATCCGTGAGATCATTTAGAGTAAAACCCTGTGGGAATTCCAGATCTGATGGGACGGGTGGAAATACCAGATTAGGTCCATTTGTGCTTGGTCTTGGTAGCCGGATTGTGAATGGCCTAACGCGTCATGTCTGTGGAGGGGTAATTTCTGGTGTAGTGGTGGCTCCCCTAGGTTGAGCACAGGGTAATTGTACTCCCCCCCTCATCTTCTTTGATGGGGGACCTGCTGCTGATAGTCTTCTCTGGAATTCCTGGGCGCGGGGCCATATGAGTGCCCGCTGAATAGGCACGTCATAGGCCAGACATCGGTAGATTATCTTTGTTAGAGCGCAACATCCATGAAGCACATTTTTCTGCTTCTTATTCCACCTTTGATTGGCTAGGTGGATCTGATCTATGATCCAATGTGGCACATTGATGGGAAGGCCTTCCGTCTCTGCCAGATACAAGCTGAACCATATTTTCTTTGGGGGCATTGTGAATCTTTCCTGGGCGGGGAAAGCAAAATGTTGCATGACGGTCCGCAGGTGAAGCGCAATGGTAGGTGTCATGGCTACCATATCCTTCAGCTTATTAAGATCTTTGTGTTTCATTCGTCCTGGAACCATGGTTTCCTTTTCAGTGGGGATGTGCATGCCATACATGCCCAACGCTTCTCGTACCAGATTAAGGGTCAGCTTGAATCTTTTAAGCTCATGACCCGGCAGCAGTGAGGGTAACACAAAGGTGCTGTCGCCTCCCTTGGCCCTGCTTGGCGTGATGGTACTGATAAGATATGAACATCGTAAGAAATCCGGCTTTGGTAAGTGGGCCCTGAAATAACTGTCCACACCGGCTTTGGTCCAAACTGATCGCATGACTTCGGCGTTTTGATAGCTTTCAAACTCGCGCGTGAAAAAGTGGTAACGTCCCCATTTACCATTAAATTCCAATTCAGCTTCCCAGAAATAGGTTCCATCGCCCAATGGTCCAGCGACATCACTGAACCAGTGAGCGTGTTTACCTACTTGAGAAGTGTGCCCTTGAGGAGGATCCTGAATGGGGAGCACATGCACGGCTTGAAGTTCTTGCGGCCTTGCGGTGAGATGTGGCTCGAGGAGGAGTGTTTCTATGTCCACAATCTGTGCACCGGATCCGGCTTGAGAACTGGCACCTCCTGCTTCTGCCATGGCCCTGCTTGCTGGTTGGTTCTGTGAGAATATAGAACCACGTGTTAACATCGTAATGGACAGAATAAATCCGTTGTTGTCCTCGTTACAACATTAACATGAGGTAGATGGTGAGTTAGTGGTTAGTAAGTGCACGAAGACAGTGTGTGTAGTTAATGCTTGGGTAGTCCTAAGAGACTAACGCAGTTAGTAAGTGGGAATGAATTTACAAATTGGGGTCGGGGGGTTTATTACAGGTCTTAGGCTGCCAAATGCAGTGGATGGGTTTTGTTCTTGGTTTCGTAGAGACTCTAGAGAGCTTTATAGGTGTATCGGCTTGAAAATGAGGCTTTTTAGGGACCAATTTACAAGCGATTATGTTCGTGCTCATGGGCCTTGGTGTGTTCCTGAGTGTTGGAAACGAGTGAATGCTGGCTGCGCGAGTGAATGGGTTACGCTGTATCGGTTGTGGCTTTGGCGTAGCTATTTGCGCCCGCAAGCAAGCCTTAGGCACCCAAATTTGTCTTGATTGTGGGCTAGCCTTCATCGACTTCTTGGGCACCCAAATAGTTTTCACGTTAGCAGAAGAATTTCTGAAAGACTTCTTATTAGTGTCGTGTTGTTGGTTACTAATAAGAGGCTTTGCCCGTGTGGTTGGCGTGAGTGCAACCGGGTGTTCGCCTTTCCGCACCCACACTTGGTTCACTTGCTGAGACCTTTTGCTGCGCAGGTACTTTTGATTTCCGGCATAGGTAGTACTCTGCTTCTTCTGCCTTTGATCCACCTTTGGTTGCTGCTTCCTTCTGGCCTTTGGAAAAGAAGGGAGTTCCGTTGCATCCCTGACTCCTTTTTTGAGAATATCATTCCTCTGCAACACATAGTTTTGGACAAGAACAGCATGGTCAACTTCATGTGCACCCCTGGAGGGACCAGGAGTCTGTGCCTTTCCTAGTTCCTTGAGTGCTCCATTATCTAACTCTACTGTAATTTGACTATGATTGACCCATACCTGAAGAAGTCCACTTCTTAGGTTTAAGTTGACTGCTTGGTCATAGATCCAGTCTTGACCCAAGACAAGAGGTTCAGTGAGATCCTCATCTTGACACACTAGTACTTTAACTGTCATTGCCTCATCATGAATGTAGAGGGGAAGTTCCACCTCGCCCATGCAAGGGGTTTCCACGCCTCCCAATCCTATGAGATATGCTTCCACATGATTGACAGTCAATTGCAACTCTTGACAGTAAGACAATTTAACAGCACTAGTGGCTGCACCTGAGTCAATCAAGGCTCTTATGGTCCTTGCACTCTTTCCTTGTCCCATATCTAGGGTTATGAAAGGACGTCGATCAATTATCCTATGCGAGCTTGTTCCTGCGACTTCACACATGGCCATATGATATCCTTGATCTGCATAGTCATTCGTTCTAGGCTGATCTCTACCTTGCCTTCGTAACTTCATCCTTCTGATGCGTTCTAAAGCTTCTGCTTGAGCTTCTTCTCGAATTCGCTTTTCTTCCTCTTTGCGTTTCTTGGCAGTGTTGAGTCGGCTGAGCATTTCCTCCGTGAGGGGTTCCTGATACAGCTTGACTCTGCACCCGCTAATATAGTTTGGGAGAACATCCCCCTCTAGAGTGGCTAGTTGTACTGCTCCACTCGTGGAGATCCTATTGATGATCATAGGTCCGTAGCCTCTCTTTTCTAGCTTTCTTGCGTGTTGTTTCAATGTGTAGACTAAAACTAGATCTCCTGCTTTCAAGCCCTTATCCTTCACATGGGCATCAAAGTATGCCTTCTGCCTCTTCTTAGCTGCATAGATTCCTGCAGTTGCTCTCAGTCTTGTTTCTCCTAATCGTTCAAGGTCAAAGATCCTAGAGGAGAGCTCATGACCTATCCATTCGTGCTCTTGTGCTACTCTCAATGTAGGAATCAAGAAGTCCAAGGGTAGCACAGCGTTTTGGCCAAATACCATCTGAAAGGGGGTGGCTTGGAGTACCGTTTTGTAGGCAACTCGGTATGCCCAAACAGCATGGTGTAGCTGTTTGTCCCAATCAGAGCGTTTCGTGTTCACTAATTTTGTCAGTACATTGCATAAGATCTTATTGGTGCTCTCAGCTTGTCCATTAGCTTGAGGGTGATAGGGGGCAGACTTCTTATGTATTACCAAGAATTCTTGGAGTAGCTTTTCAATCACTTCGTTCAAGAAGTGAGTGCCTCTATCACTTACAAGCTCTATAGGTAGCCCATATCTCGTGAATACATTCTCAAACAAGAATTTAGCAGTTGTCTGAGCGTCATTCTTTGTCGTAGCTTTTACCTCTACCCACTTAGTTAGATAGTCTGTTGCAACAATGATGTATTCCGCATGAGAACCCTTAGCTGGGGGATTAATAGGACCTACGAAGTCTATTCCTCACTTAGAGAACGCACGTCCACCCATCATAGGTTTCAGTGGCATCTCATCTTTGCGTATGGGATACTGAGTTCGCTGACAGACATCACACCGTTTCACATAGGTATGTGCATCCATGTGAAGGGTAGGCCACCAGAAGCCCGCAAATAGTATTGCCTTGATCACCCGATCTGGTCCAAAGTGTCCTCCTGCTACACCTTGGTGAGCAGTTTCCAAGATCTTAAGATATTCACTTTCGTGGACACATAGTCTTAAGTAACCATCTTTACCACGCTTATATAGATTATCACCAATGAGTGAGTAATCTCGAGCTTCTTGTTCTAGACTCCTTTTCCTAGCCAGAGTCATGTCTGGAGGGAATGTGTTTGTCCTCAGGAAGGATACTAGAGGTTCACTCCAATCTGGCACAATGGATACTTGATAAAGAGTGGCGTGTTCCACAGGTGGTTTAGTGCAGCAGATTGGGCATTCCTTGCACAACTTTTGGACATCAGCTTCCATAGTTGGCCAATGTACTCCGAGTCTCTTTAGGGTCTGTAAAGTTCGTTGCTTTGAGTAGTGTTGCTCCAACGCACCTACATGTGCTAATTGCAACCAATTAGCGTACTCATCCTCTTCTACGCAACAAGCCAAGATTCCTTGATCTGTGTGCTTGTACATGCTTCCTGCCATGATGTGGTACTTTTGGGCTTTTACAACCTCTCTATTCCGTGTGTTTACCACTGGATGGTTAGGCCCGTATGTCAATACTGGTGCCAATGGCCTAGCCCACTGCGGTACAACTTCCAAATTAAACAAGTAAGCATCAGGAAGGTCATCTGATACTCCTTGTGGGGCTTCTCCCGATGTGAGCCTAGAGAGATGATCTGCTCTTAAATGAGTCCTACCTTTCCTTACCACAACCTCAAAGTCATATTCCATGAGCAAGAGAAACCATCTCACTAATCTTCCTGTATTGCATGGTTTGTTTACGAGGTATAGCAATGCCTGATGATCAGTAAAAAATTTAAACTTATTTGCAAGCAAATAGTGTCTAAATTTCTTAACTGCATATACCATGCCTAATCCTTCTCGCTCTGTAGTGGTGTAATTCCGTTCAGCCGCATTCAATTGTCTACTGGCATAGGCAATTGGAAGATCCATATTACCTTCACTAGTAGGTTGTGCAAGCACACATCCAATAGCATAATTGGATGCATCCACATGAACATGGAAAGGCTTATTCCAATCTGGTGTGGTCAAGATTGGTGCTGAACATAATCTTCGTTTAAGCTCTTGGAAGGAATTCTCACATTCATCCGTCCACTCAAAGTTAGTCAGAAGTCCGTACATGGGCTTTGAAATGACAGCATACATGTGTATAAATCGTCGGTAATAACCACAATGCCCCATGAAAGCTTGTACTTCCTTGACATTCTTTGGCCTAGGTAGCTCTGCTATAGCTCTCACTTTCTCTTTATCAGTAGATATGCCATTCTTTGACACTATGTGTCCTAGAATCTTGGCTTGCCTTACCATAAAAACGCACTTTTCTGGGTTCAGGCAGACTTGATATTCTCTACATTTGTCAAAGATTTGTCTGAGCTCAGGGATATGGGTTTGTCTAATGTTGGAATGAGCACAAAGATCATCAACATAGACCTCTAAACTCTTCCTCAGGAACTCCTTAAACACATGGCACATCAGCCTCTGGAAGGTAGCTGGTGCATTGGTAAGCCCAAATGGCATTACTCTAAAGGCAAAAATGCCCCATTCTGTGGCAAAAGTCGTTTTATGTTGATCCTCTGGAGCTATGGCTACTTGATTGTAACCCGAAAATCCATCAAGGAAGTTGTACACTTCCTTGCCTGCCACTCTTTCTAAGAGATGTTCTATGATGGGAAGCGGATAGTTATCTCGAATCGTGGCCGCATTAACCTTTTTCAAGTTAATGCATACGCGCAGCTTTCCATTCTTCTTGGGCACCACTACGATGGGGGATACCCATTCAGTGTGCTCAATTTCATAGATAAATCCAGCTTCAACCAGTCTATCTATCTCTTCTTTGATCTTAGCAGCGTAATTATCGTTATATGTATAGGGCTTTTGCTTCGAGGGTTTGGCATCTGAAGTCATGGGGATGGTGTGTGAGCATATGTCAGGGTCAACACCTTTCAAATCCTTGTAACTCCAAGCGAATACATCTCTGTATTCTCTTAGCAAGGCAATTAACGCATGCTCTTCTTCTTCTGTTAGGTCATGGCCTATGTACGTGCATCTCTCCTCTCCTTCTTCTAGGGCCACTATTATTTTCTTGGTGGTTTCTTTGTTATCATAGGCCTCTCCTAATTGTGCCTCTCGTTTCGGCATTCTGATCATGACTCTCCTGTCATCTATCTCATATTTCTTAAAATTTTCAGGGACCTCAAACAAAGATTCTTCCTCTTCTGGTGAGACTTCTCTCTTCTTCCGTTTCTTTCCTTCTTCCTTCGGGGTCACATGTGTTGCTAATCTTACATCGTTTGTAAGCTCTCCATGCCTCTGGGATTGAACTTCTACTTCATGAAAGTATTCTTCATCTGATGCAAATGGTGGGTCCATAATGATTGACTCTAGATCGGAGTCACTTGCATCCTCAAATGCATCAGGGCTAGGTTCGCATTCTTCTAGAACTGCCTCTCCCATGATTGGCTCTATGGAGAAGACTGAAATGTCATAGCCATCCTCATCACAGTGAGGTGTCCATTGCTCCTCATTGATGGCTACATCCATTGTTGCTAAGATTTCTGCTCAGCCATGGGGTTCAAATTCCTCATCAGGAAAAACTACAGGTGCATAAGCTGGGTCTTGAATTGATCTATGTGTTTCTTTCGCACCTATTTCTCTGGCTTTCTCTCTCTTCTCTTCTTCTATTGCTACTTTGCACATCCATAAGTGAGTGTCTTCATGCATCCACGAGGATCCAGACCCTATGGAATGCACAGATTCAGTATCATCTTTGGCTCTATGGATGGGATTCCATTGGATGGGAGGGACATCTCGATGAGAGTAATCTTTGAGATTTACTTTGGTTGTAACACCTAAGTGCTGCAGATACAAGGAGTTGGTTCCCCAGTCCTGTACCACTTGCAACTGTCGCATAAATGGTCTTCCCAAAATCATCTCATAGGCATGATTTTTGCTGAAGTCACATACAGCAAATGTATGCTCAAACTCGACACCATAAGTGGTGAGAGTTATTCCTTCTAACAATCCTAGGGGTCTCTCTATGTGACCATCGGCCATTTGCAATTTCATTCTCGTTGGCCTGAGTGCTGGCTTGCCCCAACGCTTCCATAGGGAAGTAGTGGCAATTGCAACTCCTGCACCTGAGTCCAAAATTGCCTTGGTGGTGTACTCCTGGTAGGTGATGGGAAGATAGGTGTTCCCTTCTTCACCTTCACACATATCTCCTATCTTATCCAAGGGAATTTCTGGCACTGTCCTATGGGATCCTACCTGGGAACGAGGTTTGGCTATTTCTGGTACTTGTTTGGTGACATGTTTCCATAATTCAGGTCTAACCTTGAGTAGCTCTTCTAACTTGAGATTGCACTGCACGTTAGTGTTCTTCACTACCTCTGTGTTCCTAGGTATGACTGAATCTTCGTTTCTTACCATGACTGTAGGTGCTCTCATACAGGTGGACCTTGCTTCCCATGGGCCTGTGAAATGGGGTAGTTCCTGTAAAGAATTAGACTCGAAGTCTAATCTTTCTTGAGATTGGATGCTCTCCTGCTCTCCGTAAATGGATGGGATGTCTTGTGGGAATTGGTCATGTGCATCATCCACAAGTTCAATGGGAGGAGGGACTTCACTTTCCTTAGCCCATTTGTCTTCTTGAATCTCATGTAGGAATTCTGGTGTGAACCGATTCATAGAAGATGATGTGTCTGGCTCCGTAGAGTTAGGCACATAGGCTTCTTGGGCAGGAATGCTTACTCTTTCACTTGCCTTGCCCTTGTGTTGAGAGGCTGGTTCCTTTTGTGATTGTGCCATTAGATTCTCCATTCTTTCTAGGGGGGGGGAATTGTCTGGTTCAATGGAATTTGGCACATAAGCTTTCGGTGGGGGATGGGTCACATTTTTGCTTGCGTTATCTCTTTCTTGATTTTCTTCTTCCTTGGCGGATCTTGCAATTATGCCCTCTAACTTCTCCAGAAGTCCATCCAAGTGTAATTGCGTCTTGGCTGAGCCCGAGTAATTGAAAAGGCGACTGGCTTCAAACATAGTCTGAGCCAATGCGACCATTTTCGCGCAAAGCTTGGTTCTTTCTATCTCTAGGTCAGCTCTAGGGTAACACTTGTCATGATCCGTGACATTTGGCCCTTCTTGGATTCTGGCCTGATATGCTTTAAGCATCATGTCTATATCTTCAGGAATGGGATCAACTAATACGGATCCTACTCTAGGGGGTGGTGGAATCATATGAGGTGGGTCAGAAGGTGGCGGGTCGGATGGAGATGGGAATGGTGGTGGTGGGATAGTGTGAGAGGGGGTTTGAGAGGTGATTTCAGTTATCCTAGCTTTGGTTTCTCTTATGCTTTCCTCGAGTTCACTCATCTTTTTAGCCCATTGTCTTTTCATTCTTTCCCGACTATCTTTCCACGCTCTAGTCCTTTTCTTTGTTATGCTCTCGGTTTCACTAGCCTCTGGGTTCTTATCCTGGTTTACCCCTTGATTCTGCTGTAATGCTTGAGCTCTAGTGACTACCTGTACGGGAGTAGTGGAAGTGACACTTCCTGTGGAATCTACCACTAACCCAATAACGTTGATAGGAGTGATTTTTGGCATATTATTGGGGTTCTTTGGGCAATCTCGTAAGAGATGCTCTTTTCCACAATCTTGGCAAAAGCCTTGGATCGTCACTGACTGAGTTTGTGTAGGTGGAGGTAAGGGACAATCACGAATGAGGTGATCTCCTTGGCATCTGTAGCACGGTCCTCTTGGGAATGGAGGTCTTACTTGCCTAGGTTGAGGTCTAAGATTGGGGTTTGCGTACATGACGTTTGTGTAATCTGACTCCCAACTAGGTTCATTTGGCTCTTCGTTGTAATAGGACTCACCATGTTCTGGAGACTACATGTAGTACGCCTGGGGACTATCAACATGTATAGAATCAAAGCTATGGTCACTCGGGTCACTTTCAGAAAGCAAGGGTGTTACAGGGACTATAGCTCTATTCAGGTTTTCTTCTGCAACAGCATACTTTACCGGAATCACATTAGCTGGGGTAGGGGGTTGTTGAGCTAACACAGGCTGAGGCCTTTGTTGGTTTTGGTATGGTTGCTAATAAGGTTGTTGTGGCCTGCCATGTGGTTGTGGAGGGTACGGGTTCTGGTATCTTCCCTGCTGAGGGTATGGCTGAGGGTAGGGTTGCCTAACAGCCTGCTTATTGTAGGGGCAGTCTTGCGCTGTGTGATTTGTGTATCTCCGTTCTATGGTGCAGTACTGGCTACTAGGATTTACTTGGGGCTGAGCCATAATGGGGCAGACATTCGCCATGTGGTCACCACCACAAGTATAGCACCTTTTCACAGGGGCAAACCTTGGGATTTGTTTGCTAGTTACACCTAATTTCTGAGCTACTTTCTCTGCAAGTTCCTCGATTGATGTGGATTGCGTGGAAGAGAGGCTTGAGGCACTATCCGAATCTTTGTATATCTTAGCAAGCTCTAACTCCTCCCCTAGGTTATCCTCAATGTCAATACACATGCGTACACACTCTTCTATGGTCCTAGGGTCTTTCAAGTACACATATGATCTTAATTTGGTACTTAGCAATCCATCCAAGAATAAGGCTACTTGCTTAGCTGGTGTAGGTAGCTCCGAAACAGGGCATCTTTCTAAGTATTGCCTAAATCTTCTTCCTGCAAGTCTCACGGTTTCTTGAGGGGTTTGCTTGAAGCTGTGAATCAGCGAGGAGGTATTATGCCTTATGCCACTCTTAGAGAATTCAATAATGAAAGCCTCTAGGAGTTGGTCTATGCTCCTGAACTGCCTCTCATTTAGTGGCTGAAACCATGTCAGGGCAGTATTTCTAAGGGTCAGACCAAAGGCATTGTACTGCGTGAATAGATCCTCCACTTGTTCAGCTCTCAAGACTTGCCTAAACTCAGCCACATGATCGTATGGATCTCCAGTGCCATCGAAGTAGTTCTTCATGGACTTCACTAGCTGAGTCGGTCTCAAAGTCCTTGTGTGCTCTCTTGGTCATGGTAGAGGGAACTCATCTGCATTTCTTTGATTCCTGTGAGCTCTCAGTATCTCAGGTTCTACTCTATTTGTTTCCGTCCTCGTTCTTTCTCTGCCCACTGGGTTGGCAAAGCTTACTTCTGGTCTATCTCTACTTCTGTCTCTTTGCATTCCATGAGCATGGGATGTTCCAGCTCCAGGGTGACCATAGGATACGTTTGATCTTGGTTGGGGAAAAACAAATTCGCCCTTCCAAGTGTAAGCATGCCTATCATTTTCTGTCACCACAAAGATCCTCTCCGAAGTGTGATCTAAGTAGGTCACTCTACCTGGGCTATCCGGATCCTTAAACTCATAGATCATGATAGTTCCTATATCCATTGGCCGATCAGATTTATACCTCCAAAAGGCCTCGTCAGTCTCTCGGTTCAGAAGCAGATCTATGCTCTTGTTGTCTTGGGGCACCCACTCAGGTGTGATAATCCTAGTGAGAACAGATTTACCTCGGGGGGTTCTAGGTTCTACACCCATGTTTTCTTGTTCCAAGTCACCTAAGTCCGCTTCTGAGATTACATTCCCAAATTCATCTGTCCTATCTGGGTGACTGGTGACTACGTATATGGTTCCTTCTTTGTCCAGGTATGCACCGTTTTCGAACTTGACAGCTGGGTGCTCTAGTCCTATGGATTGATCAGGATTCTTAATCTGTACCACAGATCTTCCTAGGCCGTCCTCATAGATGCTAGCACCTAGTCGGTTGGTCCTAAGGTATTCCAACTGTGTTTTGTAAGGGCCTTCTACCCTATACAGGTATGGCACTCCTGAACTACCTGTAGGTCTCTCCATACCTTGAGACATCTCTGATTCACTGGTCTCAGAGCTAGGGTAATGCGAGTGATGACTCAACTGCTGGGCCCAAGACCTTGCAGTGTGATTGACGCTAGCCTCTGAAGACCTAAGGCTTTGTCTCTCTCTTACTAGGTGTCGTCCTGATCTAAGGTTCATATGCCTAACTGATTAGCCCAATTTTTTCAGTCACATCGTTAGGAATACTTGAGTTTAATGTCGCATTTGAGTTTGGTCGTTTCACGTTAGGTTCTTTTCCTTTAAAGTTGTCGTTCACACGCACACAGGTTATCTCTCAACGTGCACTTGATTTTCTTAGATAGTCTTTGATTTATCTCGTGCCTATCATGCCTAGAATTACTTCTAACACAACCCGCACTTAGCCTAAACTAAGAATTGACAAAGGGTGTTGCGGGTTTTCCAACCTTGAGTTCCTTTCCTTGTATTGTTGCCCTGGTGTGCCCAGGACGTGTATTCCCAAGCCTGCACTTACTCTTGCTTTGCGTGCCCTTCGCTGCTCTCAAAGGACCTGTAAGATGCCCACTGTTAGCTCCAGACTTAAATTCAAAAGACAGAACCAATCACTTTTATTCATGTAACACTTCACCAATTTTGCACTATGATTTTTTGGACACAACTCTAGAGATCCCTGAAATAGGATTAAGCTAGGTTAACAGGCAAACAGGAATTCTCGAGTCACTTGGGTCATGCCCTCGTAATGCAATGCTACACCCTAGTGTTTGTCCCACACTTGGCTACAATTTAGACCCCTATTTTTGCCTTAAAAATTTGACCTAATTTGCCCTTCTAACGTGTTTGCAAAGTCTGTCGGTTGCGATTGACAGGTCAGTCGCGATCGACGTGTCGATCGCGATTGACAGGTCCGTCGTGGCTGTCAGTCGCGATTAACTGGTCAGTCGCGATTGACAGGGGTTACGAAAAGTCAATCGGTCGTGGTCAAAGGGTCGTTGACTCTGTCGATCGCGATTGATGGGTCGATCACAATTGACAGGTCGGTCACGAGGGTCTGTCCGTCGTGGTCAAACAATCGTTGACTGTGTCGGTCGCGATTGATGAGTCGATCGCGATTGATGACTCGATCGCGATTGACACGTGTCACGCGTATGTTCCGTCGGTCGTGGTCAATCGGTCGTTGACTCTGTCGGTCGCGATTGACAGAGCCGTCGTGGGCTGTCGATCGCGATTGACGTGTCGATCGCGATTGACAGATCTGTCCGTCGTGGTTTGTCGGTCGCGATTGACAGAGCGATCGCGATTGACAGAAATCTGAGGAATTTCAAGAAACTAAACACATTTTTGGGAAGCTCTAGGCCTGTAGATCATGGTTTTGCACTTTGTTTGGTGATTTGAGCGTTTTTTCTGTCGGTCGTGATTGACAGAAGTCGGCGACACACAGACAGTTACTTCGAAATCCGTACCTGCGCAGAGTACTGGGGACGATGATGTGACCTGTACCTGCAAGACAGCTCAAGAAACATGCAAAAACAGCACACGCAATTTCGCTCTCTCGCTCTCTCTCACAAATGAAATGAGGGAAATGAGGTGGACATGGTGATATACTCAAAAAACTGAAATTTTCGCGATGATGGAAATTAAGGTGGAAGATGGTGATGATGATGATGGTGATGAGGATGGTGAAGAAAAAAACAAGAAAATAGATGAAAGTGAAGAAAATACCTACAACTCCAACGCGTCAACTCTATGTCTTACCATCACACGCTCGTCCTCAAAGCTCGATCCCCGGCAACGGCGCCAAAATTCCGTGTAGCTCAGTGATGAGTAGCACCTCCTTTAATGTCAATCCGGGAAGACGTGAGGATGGTATGAAGACCTCGAGCAAGTGACGGTACAAGTGAGTGAGTGAGAAGCACACCAACATGCACACACATACACACACACGCGCACACACGGCAAGACAAAGAGTGAGAATCAATGGGGTTCTTAGATTACTTTTCAAGAAGCTCTTACAAGTTTGTTTCAATTACAATCTACCCCCCAAAAATGAGCTCTCTAGCTCCTTTTATAGTTTTTGACTAGTTTTGGCCCTGTTTAGACCTATTGTCCGGCCTAGTTAAAAATTAGGTTCCAGGGCTTATTAGAGGGCTCAAACGAGATCTAAAAAATGTGAAAATTGGCAGGTAGATACTTCTAAAGCTCCTCAAGCTCAAGGACTCCTTGGCTTGCACAAAATGGAGCTACAAAAAGATGAAATGGTATTTACAATGGTGTTTAGTGATGAGAATCACTTTTAATTGGTGTAAAGGTTTTGAAAAATTAAAGGTTGCCTTAGTGCTAGATCTGCGTGAATGCTCATACTTGCTTCTTCATGAAGAGAATTATTGGCCTACTTGCCAGATCTTCTTTGACTACCATGTCTGCTTGTGCTGTCCCTTCGCTCTGACTCTCTTCGTCTTGTGGCTCCTTCGGTTCCCTGATTGCTGCCAACAGTAGGGTTGGCCACCACAAGCCTGCAAAGAGGATCATTTTTACAGTCCTTTCAACAGAGAAATGTCCTCCTGCGGCACCTGCATGTGCCATTTCCAATATGGGTAAGTACTCTCTTTCATGTGCACATAGTCGTAGTTGATTATCCTTCCCCTTCTTGAATGATCCCAGTTTAATAAGGATGTATCTTTTTATGGATCAATAAATAACAAATCATTATGGGCCTAAATCACTTTGATATGCTTTGAGCACAATCATGATGTTAAGCTTGAGTTTGGAACTTAAAACAAGCATACCATGAACACGTTTTTTGTTTTAACCTTCAATGATGACACCATGTGGATTACTACTCACACGTAATCTATCTCACTTATTACAAGGTAATGATATTGCAAGTACTGGTTTGTCCAGCCAAGTGGTTTTGGTCAATCCACCAACACTCCTTTGCAAATCTATGAAACAAGTTGAAGGACATTGGTTCCAAGGACATACACAAAGACTATGGAACAATGATTACTTTTCTTTTAGACATGGGGAAATAAGAACAATAATATGTAACTATTTGACAAGATTTGGACGTCGTTCAAAAAAGTGAAAAAAATTAGTCGACATCTAGGAAGCATTAGGTTGTGGGGGATTCTTAAAGCTCCCTTTAATATGACCTAACCATGTGAATAGAAAACCCATAGTTCAAGTAACTAACCTCAATGGAGATATTACTAAGTTCAAGCTAACAAGTGAAACTATTAGAGATGATATGTGGTTTGCATCTAGCATAACCTCAATTGATAATATTGTCATACCACATGTAAAGGGTAGCAATATCAAATGGAGATGGATGTATCCATGCATATGGTACCACCAATTTGACACCAATACCTCTACTTCCAACGAGCCAAAGCACCTCACAAAGTCCCACAACATGATTCCCAATTGTATATAGAAACCAAATGACATGGCACCTTGGGTTTTAGGACATCTCATCTCATGCTTTACCTAGAAATTTGGAAACAACATTGCACCTTACATGGAACCCAAGTTGTAACTCATATCATATATCACACATTAGGAAAGGATGTTGCTTTCACAACCACCCATATATTAGTAGAGTTAGAATCCTTTTTAATACCCATGAAACATTTCACACCCAAGAAGGCCACCCTAGCACCATCAATGAGTCTTGAATCAAGACCATTGAGATCAATGAGAGAATCCTGTGCTTCCACTATTAGTAGCACATCACCCAAGAGCATCATCCAAATAGAGAGGCACACAAAGAAGTTCTTTGATCTATGCACTCATGTTTCTCAACACGATAAATACCTATGTTTTGCCCAAGCTCCTTGGAATTGGTCAACTTGTATTGTTTGAAGGCTGCAATTGTATCTCTAACTCGTAATCTCATGCTCTCACTCACTACCTCATACACATTCGTACTTACGCACTCCCACTCTTCCAAGCTCTCTTCCTCTGATGCACACATTTACACTCTCATATATTTGACCATACCTTCCCACACTCTTACACAAATGCTCTCACACATGCTCATCTTTGTTCTTCTCCACTTTCTCTCCTACTTTTACCCTTCTTGTTTTTTTAACTCTCTCTCCCGTTTGCATACCTACATATGCACACACCCCCACCACACACACACCCACACTCCTACTCATATACTTACATATACCCACCCCCTTTTTCCCATTCCCTCTCTCTCTCTCTCCCACTTTCCCTCTTCCCCTCTTCTTCTCTCTCTTTTTCCCTCTTTTCCTCTTCGTCTCACTTACTCCCACAAACTCTCTGCCTCTCTCTCTCTCTCATATGTACTCTCCCTCCTACACATATACCTACACTCTCATGCACATACACTCACACACACACACACACAACCCATGACCCCTTGCACACACCATTTTTTTTCTCACTCAATCTTTCTTTTTCCTCTTCTCTATCTCACTTTCTTTTTCTCCCTTGCTCCTCACCTTTTCTCTCTTTCTTTCTCTTTCTATAATTTCTTAGTTTCAATCTTTTAGTGAGGGTCAAAGCATAAGCACATACACTGTGTCACTCTAGCACAATGGCAAGTACCAACATGAGGAGATCCACATCATAATTTTCAATCCGTGAAGATGTGAGGAATAGTATGACGACTATGAGCAAGTGATGGCACAAGTGCATGAGTGAGAAGCACACAAGCATGCACACACATACACACACACACACACACAAGGCAAGAACAAAGAGAGGAACAAGGGAGTTCTTTGTATTACTCAAAAAGTCTCTTACAATAGCTCAAAAATCTAACAAGCTAATCCCAAAAATGAGCTCTCTAGCTCTTTTTATAGTTTTCTTACTAGCTTTGGCCTTGTCTAGACCTAGTGTCCAGCCTAGTTAAAAATTAGGTTTGAGCGCTTATTTGGGGGCTCAAACGGAATCTCTTTTAATACTCCTCAAGCTTGAGGACTCCTCAGCTTGAAAAAAATGGATTCTGATCTATCGATAACAGTATTTACAATGTTTGTGTAGTGATGAAAATCACTTTGATTGAAAATAAATTATGGAGTAAATGATTTGGCCTCTTATATGCCATATTGTACTTCAATGCCCTGCCTCCTCATTGCTTTTATGCCAACACTCCCCCCCTCTCTAGTCTCTGTCACCCTTGACAGACCTGTGTTCTATAAGGTGGTCGATATAATATTGAATGACATTAGTGGCCTCCTCGTGTTCGTTGAGCCTCAACCCTCTTGCCAAATCTGCTTGCAAGGCATCCTAATTGATGGCACTGGGGATATCAGGCTGGGGGATCATGTAAAATTCAGAATACATAGCCTGCTCACATGCAAATTAGTGAAGTAGGTGTGTTGGCCTTGGTGCAAACACCTCCGAGTGATATTCCCAGAATCCTGTTCTAAACATGTCTTCGAAGGTCTGTTTGTAACATGCAAGGAGGTATTCTATATGTGCATGCCAAGAATAAGAGACTCTAATGCATGGGGTGGTGCTCATGTCTTACACTAGTTCATAGTTGCCATTGGTGAAGCTTGGTAGAGCAACTTGTGGTGCTTTTGTATTTCAGATAATTTTGAGCGTGATTTGCATCATGTCCAAAATTTTGAGCATCATTCGTGCTCTGACATTTGGCATTGGCTTCAAGCGAGGGATTCAGTGGCGGATTGTGGCCATCATGTAAGCAATGGAGGGTGGTGCCTACGATGGCACAATGTATGGATAATTAAGCCATTCTTTGCATTTGGCATTATTATGTACTTTAATATTGAATACTTTCCATGATCTGCACCATGGAACTGGACCATAGCAAGGATTGTAAATGAGATGTAGAGGTTCATGGTTCCATATATGTAGCATTTTGGGGTAAGTCTCTAAGAGCTTTTGCCACCATGTCGATTGATAGATCTTGCCTTTTTGTGCCTCTGGTGGTAGGTCCTCGGGTTGAAACTCGGTCGCGAAGGTGGGGATCTTCCTTGTGATTCTTTGTATTTCCACATTATAATCTGTAAGAATGACATAGTAGGGTCAGTACTGAATTTCTGATGATGTAATGAGACGCTTGAGTGCCAAGATTTGTTGGAGTTAGACGTCTGCGGAAGCACGCGAATAGGACAAGGAAGAAGAAGAAGCTCCAAACAGTAGTCATACGGCATGTAGGTGCAAAGGTCTCATCAAAATCAATGCCTCTTTCCTGTGCATGACCCTTTGCAACAAGCCTAGCCTTATACCTGTCAATTGTACCATCAGGTTTACGCTTCAGCTTGTATACCCACTTAGTGCCAATGGCCTTCTTGCCAGGAGGCAAGTCACATAAAGACCATGTACCATTCTTCATTATAGCATCATATTCAGATTGCATAGCAGCCATCCAATTTTCTGAATTTTGTGCTTCATCAAAAGAAACAGGCTCATTCTCATCACAGAGACTAGATGCAGCCATAGCATAGCAATCTGATGCAAAGGAGGTACTATGAGAGCCTGAACGAGTACGATATGACAAAGGTGCATCTAATTTGCTGTCACGAAAAGTCTGCACCAGCCATTTTGGCATAGTTTTTGCCTGCTCAATATCAGCTCTCTCATCAACAAGTGCATCATGTAAATCTGCATCAGAAATGGAATCTGCATCATCATATGAAACCTGCAAAGGCTAAGAAGTTGCCTCATTAGGACCAGCACTAGCCTGTCCACCTGTAAAAAGAGGCATCAAAGTATCATACATGTCTTTGGAGCTAACAGATGTCTCCTTAGTACATGAAAGCAATGGCTGAATAGCATCTTCCACAAAGACAACATCACAGCTAACCAGAATGTGTTTAGTCTGTGGATGATACAGACGATAGCCTTTACTTTCAGAACTGTACCCAACAAAAATACATTTTACTACCTTATCATCCAATTTTCTACGATGTTGTTCAGGCACTAATGCATATGCCAAACAACCAAAAACACGCAGATGAGCAACAGATGGCTTGTGATCATGCCAAGCCTCATATGGAGTGATAGATTGCAACGCTTTAGTGGGACACCTGTTCAGTACATATGCTGCACACATGACAGCCTCAAGCCAGAAACTATGTGGTAAAGCCTGACTTTTGACCATGCACCTCGCCATCTCCATGAGTGATCTGTTCTTTCGTTTAGCAACTCCATTCTGTTGAGGTGTATACGGCACTGTACACTGGTGTTTTATCCCACGTTCAGCCAGAAAGCATTAAAATCTAAAGACATATATTCCCCCCTGTTGGAAGCAGCCAGAGGCATAGAAGACGCGGAAGCATGTAACGACGGAGCAGGGAGCCAGTCAAATCTTTTTTCAAAGAATTATGTTTTCAAATACTTTCCAAAAACCTACAACAGTGATTTTTATCACTATTGTAACATATGTAACATAGAAAACCCCATTTTGTAATCCATAGCTCCATTTTGTGCAAGCCGAGGAGTCCTCGAGCTTGAGGAGCTTAGGTAGAACAAGCGTATCAATTTTCGTTATTTTTAGACACCGTTTACCCTTTCAAATAGCATCTAGGACCTATTTTTTAACTATGCCGGTCACTATATGTGAAACCGGTCAAAACTAGTCTAGAAACTATAAAAAGAGCTAGAGAGCTCATTTTTGAGGTTAGCTAGTGTGAGCTTAGAGCTATTTTTGAGCTTGTAAGAGTGTTCTTGAGTAATAGAGTTGATTTCTCACCTTCCATTGTGTCTTGCTTGTCTCTTCGTAGTGTGTGTGTATGTGTGTGTGCATTTCTATGCTTCTCACCTTCACTCTCACTTCATCTCACATTCACGATCTTCATATCACTCCTATCTCTTCCGCGGATTGACATTAAGGAGGTGGAGCTTCTTAACGTGGTTCTCACCATTGTGCTAGAGCAACACCAAATTTGGCGCCGTTGCCGGGGATCGAGTCTAGGACGAATGTGTGATGGTAAGAGTATAGCAAGAAGTGGCGTTGGAAGGTAAAAATTTCAGTTTTTGTTGTTGTTTTTACTTAGTTTTTAGTGTTTTTCACCTCCCCACACTCCATCTTCATCACCGCATCATCATCTTCATCTCCAAAAAAATCAGAAAATTCACCATATCCACCCATTCTCCTCATTTCCCCTCATTTGTGCATGCGAGAGGGTGAGAGAGAGCTTTTGTGCTTGTGTGTGCTTTTGCTTTCTTGAGTTTTCTTGCAGGTACAGTACTCCAATGCATCAGGAAGGCTGCAAAAAGGTAAGAAAATCACCTTCTGTCAGAAATTTCCGAGTGTGTCAAACCATCGCAATGGTCTGCAAACTTTGGAATTTTTGGTAAGCGACCACACAGGCGTGTAGGCGACCCTTGCACATCTACGAATCCACAGACGCATTACAGAAATTCTCAGTTTGGTGGACCATCGCGACGGTCTCAGACCATCGCGATTGTGTCACACCATCGCGATAGGCTCACGCCATCGCGACGACTCGGCCGGACCATCGCGACGGTCTCACGCCATCGCGACGGTTCATTTGGACCATCGCGATTGTTCGCGGACCATCGCGATTGTTTGCGGACCATCGTGATTGTTCGGTTGACCCCACACCATCGCGATTGGCTCACGCCATCGCGCCGACGGTGCCACGTGGCAAGCGAGACCATCGCGACGGCTCGCACCTCACACCATCGCGACAACCCGAAATTTTGGACCATCGCGATTGGCTCACGCCATCGCGCCCAGACCATCGCGATTGGCTCAAGCCATCGCATCTGTGACCATCGCGACGGTTCACTTTGGACCATCACGATTGTTCACGTTGACCGTTGACTGACGCCATCGCGATTGTCCGCCTGATCGAGCCATCGCGACGGTTCACACTCACGCCATCGCGATTGCTCACTTTTGGACCATTGCGACGGTGCACTTCGGACCATCGCGATTGTTCACCCTCACGCCATCGCGACGGTCCCAGACCATCGCGATCATCTCAGACCATCGCGATTGTGCACCCCATCGCAAATTTTAGGGTTTCATTTTTTGGCCAATTTTGGGGCTATTTTTGGGAAATTTTTGGGTGATTAGACTCATAGGAGACCCCTTAGCTCATATTTGGAGAAAAACCTGTTTGTCAGTTTTTACCCCCCAGGGCCTGAATGGTCATAACTTTTTCATCCGAAGTCCGTTTTTTGAGCTTAATAGCTCATTAGACAGCTCTTGACGAGTACTACGTGACCTCAACTGTTTTTTTCTTAAAGGATACGTCTATTTTTAGATAAGCTATTTTGAGGTTGACCTAGTTTGGGACTAGAAAGCCAGGGGGCAAGCATTGAAAAGTTGGGCAAAAGGGAAGGGACTTAAAAGGTGTATATACTCAAGTGCTTGATCATCCAACTGTGAATTGGTCTAATATTGAATTTTTCCAGGTCTAGCAAGGGCAATCAAAGGCAACCAAGGCAAGGCAGTGAAGGGCATAAAGCTTGGGAAGTGCGGCTTCTTGGGCATCAGAGCAACCAGAAAAGCTGACTCGAGGTTGGAAGATTACTCAACCCCCTCAGTCAATTCTTAGCTTAGGATAAACGTTAGCATTGTGGATTAAAGACAAAAGGAACGCCTCAAGTTCAAGAGAATTAAATTTATCAAGTTCAAGACTAAAGTAAAGGTGTGTGACACGAAAACCTAAAGGAAAGAACATAAGTCTGACGGAACGAGAACTCAAGGTACCACGGAAAGTCGAATTCCTGACGCATACATTAAGACAAGAATCTAAAGAAATTTAAAAAGAATCAAGAAAGTAATAACAAAGAATCATTGACGATCTGAGCGTGTACTGAGGGTGCAAGGAACAAAATTAATGAACCTTAGATCGGGCAAACATATAGGTAAGTCAGACCAACGAAGCCTTAGATCATCAGAGGCAAGTGTAAGAACTACTGCACGATCGTGGGCTCAACAATTGAACACTAGTTATCCCTACGAGAGCTCAGATACTAGTGATTCAGAAATGGCATTTAGCACAGAAAGACCAGAAGGAGGGTCAAATGTAGCATAGTTAGAAAGACCAGAAGGACCCTATAGAACGCAACTAGAGTTTCTCCGAACCAACCGATTAGGTGCTCGCATCTATGAGGATGGTTTGCGAAGGCAAGTGGTGCAAATGCACAACCCCGATCAACCCATTGGATTGGAACATCCAGTGGTGAAATTCGAGAGACGCATACATAGACAAGGAAGGAACGATGTACATCTTAAGTACGCAGCCAAACAATACTAACGAGTTTGGCGTGATTCAACCAGAGACGGAAACAAAATCTCAAGGAAAAGAACCATTAGAAGAGCCTAGAACACCTAGAGGGAAATCTGTACTAACACGAGTACTAATCCCGGATTGGATCCCTCAGGACAACAAAAGCATAGAGTTGTTTGTAAATAAAGAAACTGATGAAGCCTTTTGGAGATACAAGACAGAACTACTTAGTGAGGTAGGTATCATCACTATATACGAGTTCAAGGACTCGGATACACCTGGAAAGGTTGTATACCTGGATGAGACTTCAGAAAGAGTCTTTGTGGTACCTGACCACGCTAAAAACACATACACATGGAGAGGTGAATTGGTATTCCCTCCATCTAGGACGAACATGAATACAAGTCAACAAGGGGCAGGAACATCATCAGCCCATGGAAATCAAAGAGAGAAAAATAAAGAAAGACCCGAAGTAAGCTTCACTCATCCCATAGGGAGAGATAGAACAACCACGGACACTAATAGAGTAGATAGACAAAGAGATCATGGAATACCAGGTTATAGAGATGATTTTCCTCTACCTAGACCACGCGAACACGCAAGAATATTGAGACCCACTCAATTAGTGAAATCAATGAAGAATTACTTTGATGGGACAGGAGATCCCTATGACCATGTTGCAGAATTCAAGCAAGTACTAAGAGCAGAACAAGTTGAAGACATGTTCACGCAATATAATGCATTTGGACTAACGTTAAAGAATAGAGCTTTAACTTGGTTCCAACCATTGCAACAAAGGCAATTTAGAGACATCCATCACTTTTTAGAGTCATTCATCACTGAATTCTCTAAAAGTGGGATTAGACATGACACGTCTTTGTTGATTCATAGCTTTAAACAGACCCCTTAGGAAACAGTAAGACTGGCAGGACGTAGGTTTAGACAATATGTTGAACGATGTCCAATGCAAGAGCTACCCTCACAAGCTAAACAAGTGTCATTGTTTCTAGATGGCTTGTTGAGCTCTAAACTACGCTCCTACGTGTACCTAAAAGAACCCAAAACGCTAGAGCAATGTGTAAGAATTTGTATAGACATTGAGGACAACTTAGGAGACGAGTTGGAACTCTCAAAGGTCTATAAGGACTCAGACTGTTCATCTCTAGCATCCACAAAATTGTCTAGCTCAATAGAAGACCTTGCAGAAAAAGTGGCCCAGAAACTAGGAGTTTCTAGTAAACCTAGGGTACTAATGAACAGGCGTTGTTACACCTGTGGTGGTGACCATATGGCAAATGTGTGTCCCAATGCAACACAACCTCAAGCCAACCCTAGTGGCCAATACTGTACAATTGAGAGAAGATACACGAATCATAGGGCTCAGGACTGTCCGTACAACAAACAAACCGTGAGACAGAACTACCCGCAAGCATACCCGCAGCCAGGTAGGTATCAAGGTCAATACAATGCTCAGCCTTATTACTATAGGCCTCCTCAGAACTACCCATACCAGGCTCAACAGAGACCTCAACCTGTCTTAGCTCAGCAGCCACCCCCACCAGCGAATGTCATCTCAGACAAATACGCTGCTGCAGAAGAGAACCTAAGTAGGGCCTTAGTGCCTTCTTCACCTTTGATCACAGAGGGTGACCCGAATTCGAACAGTTTTGGCTCCACTCATGTAGATAGTCCACCCGCATATTACACCGAGTCACCAGAACATGTGGAGGTATATCATTACAATAGTCCACCAGTGGAACCTAGTTGGGAGCCAGACTATGCTAATGTGATGTACACAAACCCAAATCCACGGCCCCAAATAAGACAACAAAGACCACAGGGCCCTAGAGGACCATGCTTTAGGTGCCAAGGAGATCATTTCATAAAGGATTGTCCACATCCTCCTATAGCAGGGCAATCACAGTACTATAACATACAAGGCTTTTGTGCCGATTGTGGCAAAGAGCACATAATCAAAGATTGCCCTAAGAACCCTGTTAATGCTTCGAATGTGACACCGATCAACGTGATAGGTATTGTAAATAACGCAGATGGATCCAACCCTACCTACGTGCCTATCCAAGCTATAACAAGAGCCCAAGCGCTCTTACAGAACCAAAAGCTTAATCAAGAGAAAGTAGCCGGAACCAGTGAAGTTGCAGAATCTAGCAGTAAAAAGACAAAATCTTGGAAAGATTCTAGAGAAAGAATTAAGAGAAAATGGAGTAAAAAGATAACTGAGTTGGAAGGAACTTTGAAGGAATCTAGAGCCAAAATCCTAGAATTGACTTCGCAGGAATTGAGTCAAGAGAATCCAGCTCAGAAATCAGGATCAGTTTTAGCGGAACCCATACCAGAAAATCTAGACATGATGTTTCGTGCATATCAGGCTAGATTAAAAGAGGGACCTCAGGTAGCTGAAATGAGCAAAAACTACCCTCGAGCTGATCTAGAAATTGAGAGAACTAAACTTTGCATGAAGATGGTAGAACTAGCACAAGCTTTGTTCGAAGCCTCTAGATATCTTAATTGGAATAACATGGCAAAACCAGAATTACATTTTCAAGGACTAATGGAGAGGCTAGAATATTTGATTGAAAGATGGTAGAACTAGCACAAGCTTTGTTCGAAGCCTCTAGATATCTTAATTGGAATAACATGGCAAAACCAGAATTACATTTTCAAGGACTAATGGAGAGGCTAGAATATTTGATTGAAAGCAAAGAGAAAAAGGATCAGCATAGGAACCCTATTGTCTCAGAGACACAGGAAAGGAATGCACCATCCCTGTCTCAAGTACCCAAAACAGAAAGTCAAGACAATTTGTCTTCCATACATAAATACTCACATGAATTTTTGAGAGAAATACAAGAAGAGAAGTGGAGAAAAAAACAAGGAACCCATCCTCCTATTCAAGAAATAGACGACTTGCAAGAACAATTTCCCCAAGACATTCCCTCTATTTACTATGGTGTAGAGGAAGAACAACTGAGTGAAAACACAAGATTTGGATCTAATTCTTTACAAGAATTACCTCAGTTCACAGGACCTTGGGAAGCAAAGTCTATTAGTATGAGAGCACCCACGATAATAGTGAGGAATGAAGAATCAGTAATCCCTAGAAACACGGAAGTGATCAAGAACACTAAAGTACAATGTAATCTCACTCTAGAGGAGTTGTTAAAGGTAAAACCAGAATTGTGGAAACATGTAGCAAATCAATTCCCCGAGCTTGCTACTACTCCCTCACAAATAGGATCACAAAATAAGGTACCAGAGATACCAGTAGAAAAGATTGGAGATGTAAGCGAAGGAGAGGAAGGTAACACTTATCTTCCGATAACCCATCAGGGCTACACCACGAAAGCCATCTTAGATTCAGGAGCCGGAGTAGCCATAGCTACCACCGCCTTATGGAAACGTTGGGGTAAGCTAGCATTGAGACCCACCAGGATGAAGCTACAAATGGCTGACGGACACATAGAAAAACCATTAGGCTTACTAAAAGGCATATCTCTCACCACTTGTGGTGTAGAATTTGAGCATACCTTTGCCATTTGTGACTTTGCAAAAAATCATGCATATGAGATGATATTGGGACGACCATTCATGCGTCAGTTGCAAATTGTACAAGATTGGGGAACCAATTCTTTGTACTTGCAACATTTAGGAGTGACTACCAAAGTCAATCTTAAAGACTATTCACATCGAGATGTACCCCCAATACAATGGAATACCATCCATAAGACACCAGTAGAGACGGAATCCGTGCACTCATTAGAATCAGATCCTTCTTGGTTGCATGAGGATGCCCATTTATGGATGTGTAAAGTAGCAAAACAAGAGGAAGAAAGGTTAGAAGCCAGGACCTTAGGTGCAAAACAACATCCACGAACCCTTCAGGATCCAGCCTACGCACTTGTAGTATTCCCTGACGAAGAGTTTGAACCCCATGGTTGGGCAGAAATCCTAGCAACCATGGATGTAGCCATCAATGAAGAACAATGGACACCCCACTGTGACGAGGATGGCTATGACATATCAGTTTTCACGATAGAGCCAATCATGTGCGATGCAATTTTAGAAGAGTGTGAACCTAACACTGATGCATTTGAGGATGCAAGCGATTTTGATTTAGAATCAATTATCATGGATTCTCCCTTTGCATCAGAGGAAGAATATTTTCACGAAGTAGAAACTCACACTCAGAGACACGAGGAAATTACGAATGAGGTGAGATTAGCCACAGAAGTGACTACTAAGAGTGAAGGCAAGAAAAGAAAGAAGAAAGAAACCATGTCAGAAAGAGAAGAATCCTTGTTTGAAGTACCCGAGAACTTCAAGAAATACGAAATCGAAGATAGAAGGATCATGGTACGAATGCCTAATAGAAAGGCGAATGATGGACAAGTATATGATAACCAAGAGAAAACCAAGAAAATAATCGTAGCCATAGAAGGAGAAGAAGAAAAATGTACATACATAGGGCATGATTTGACAACTGAAGAAGAAGAAGAGCTAGTTGCCCTATTGCGCGAATATAGAGATGTTTTTGCTTGGAGTTACAAAGATTTGAAAGGAGTAGATCCAGATATATGTTCTCATAGAATCCCTATGACTCCAGATGCAAAACCGACAAAACAGAAACCTTACACGTACAATGATAACTACGCTGCGAAGATTAAAGAGGAGATAGATCGCTTGATAGAAGCAGGATTCATTTACGAAATTGAGCATACCGAATGGGTATCCCCCATTGTGGTAGTGCCCAAGAAGAATGGAAAATTGCGTGTGTGTATTAACCTTAAAAAAGTTAATGCCGCAACGATTAGAGATAGTTATCCTCTTCCTATCACGGAACATCTATTGGAAAGAGTTGCGGGCAAGGAAGTTTACAGCTTCCTTGATGGTTTTTCAGGCTATAATCAAGTAGCCATTGCTCCAGAGGACCAACACAAGATGGCATTTGCCACTGAATGGGGCATATTTGCATTTCGTGTGATGCCATTTGGCTTAACAAATGCACCCGCCACTTTCCAGCGACTCATGTGTCATGTTTTTAAGGAATTCTTACGCAAGAGTTTGGAAGTTTATGTCGATGACTTATGTGCTCATTCAAATGTAAGACAGACACATATCCCAGAGTTAAGGCAAATATTTGACAAATGTCGAGAATATCAGGTTTGTTTGAACCCAGAAAAATGCGTTTTCATGGTCAGACAAGGCAAAATTCTAGGACACATTGTGTCAAAAAATGGAATCTCTACGGATGAAGAAAAGGTGAAGGTAATTGCAGAATTACCTAGACCAACTAATGTGAAAGAGGTACAGGCATTTATGGGTCATTGCGGATATTATAGGAGATTCATACACATGTATGCAATCATAGCCAAGCCTTTGTACTCTCTTTTAACCAACTTTGAATGGACGGATGAATGTGAAAATTCATTCAATGAACTTAAACGATGCTTGTGCTCAGCACCTATATTACAACCCCGGATTGGAGTAAGCCATTCCATGTACATGTGGATGCATCCAATTATGCCATAGGATGCGTGTTAGCACAACCCACGAATGAAGGTAACATAGATCTCCCCATAGCTTACGCGAGCAGACAATTGAACGCAGCAGAAAGAAATTACACCACTACGGAACGAGAAGGATTAGGGATGATCTACGCGGTAAAGAAGTTTAGGCACTACTTGTTGGCCAACAAATTCAAGTTCTTTACAGATCATCAAGCCCTATTGTACTTAGTCAACAAGCCATGTAACACAGGACGACTAATACGTTGGTTTCTATTACTTATGGAGTATGATTTTGAAGTAGTAGTCAGGAAAGGAAAGACACATCTTAGAGCTGACCACCTTTCAAGATTAACCTCAGGAGAAGCTCCTCAAGGAGTAGTGGATGATCTACCAGACGCATATTTGTTTAATCTGGAGATAGCACCAAAATGGGCTAAGCCTATAGTCCCTGTTCTCACATATGGACCCAAGAATCCTAGGATAAAGATCAAAGAGGGAGAGATTACCAAGTCTTAGAGATACCAAATAATGGCAGAAAGCATATATAAACAGGATAATCAAAAGATTCTTGCTTGTTGTGTAGATGAATCAGAACATGCGAATTGGTTGCAATTAGCACACATAGGTGCACTACAGCAACATCATTCAAAACATCGAACATTACAGACTCTGCATAGATTAGGAGTATATTGGCCTACGATGGAAGCAGATGTCTACAAGTTGTGTAAAGAATGCCATGTTTGTTGTGAAAGACCACCAGTAGAGCATGCTACATTATATCACGTGTCTCTCACACCAGACTGGAGTGAACCTTTAGTGACATACTTGAGGACGAAGACATTCCCTCAAGGAATGACCTTAGCTCGACAACGCAGTCTAGAGCAGGAAGCTCATGACTATTCACTTATTGGCGATAATCTATACAAAAGAGGACGAGATGGATATCTAAGACAATGTGTTCATGAGAGCGATTATCTGAGAATACTAGAGACTGCACACCAAGGTGTTGCAGGAGGTCATTTTGGACCCGATAGGATAATCAAAGCCATCCTCTTTGTAGGATTATGGTGGCCCACTCTTCACATGGATGCTCATACCTATGTAAAGAGATGTGATGTGTGCCAAAGAACTCAATTTCCTACTCGCAGAGATGAAATGCCATTGAAACCCATGATGGGAGGACGTGCATTTTCAAAGTGGGGTATAGACTTTGTAGGACCCATTAACCCCCCTGCAAAAGGTACACATGTTGAATACATTATTGTCGCGACGGATTATCTTACCAAATGGGTAGAGGCAAAAGCCACAAAAAAGAATGATGCACACACAACTGCAAAATTCTTATTTGAAAATGTCTTTACAAGATATGGATTGCCTATAGAGTTAGTGAGCGATCGAGGAACTCACTTTCTAAACCAAGTCATTGAATATTTGTTACAGGATTTTATGGTGATTCACAAGAAATCCACACCATATCATCCTCAGGCCAATGGTCAGGCTGAAAGCACTAATAAGATCCTTTGTAACGTACTGACGAAACTCGTGAACAACAAACGTTCAGATTGGAACAAACAGTTACACCACGCTGTTTGGGCATATCGAGTGGCCTACAAGACCGTACTCAATGCAACTCCCTTTCAGATGGTTTTTGGTCAGAATGTAGTGCTTCCTTTGGACTTCTTGATACCGACCCTTAAGGTTGCAAAAGAACATCAGTGGACCGGCCATGAATTATCAGCAAGAATAATGGACTTGGAACGATTAGGAGAAACCAGGCTAAAGGCGGCAGCAGGAATATATGCAGCGAAGAAGCGACAGAAAGCATATTTTGATGCACATGTGAAAGATAAAGGCCTAAAAGAAGGAGATTTAGTTCTAGTATATACGCTAAAGCAACACGCACGTAAGTTAGAAAAGCGAGGTTATGGACCTATGATCATTAACAGACTCTCAACAAGTGGAGCAATACAGTTGGCCACTTTAGAAGGAGATATAATGCCTAATTATATTAGTGGCTGTAGAGTCAAGCTATATCAGGAACCTCTTACTGAGGATATGCTTAGACGACTCACGTTGGCAAAGAAGCATAAGGAGGAAGAAAATAGAATAGGAGCGGAAGCTCAGGCAGAAGCAATAGAACGCATTAAGCGCATGAAGCTAAGAAGACAAGGACTAGGGAGAGAACAGTATAACCATCTGGAAACTACACCCAGATATCCCATGGCCATGTGTCAAGTAAAGTCAACCACTCATCCTAGTATAGTGGACAGGAGACCATTCATTACAGTCAGGCTAGAGCACGACAACCCTTGCCACGAGCTCAGGGCTTTAATTGACTCAGGTGTTGCGACTAGTGCGATTAGATGGTCCCACTATAAGGATTCAGGAATAGAAATGCGGCCAATTGAGGCATACCTCATAGGCCTAGGAGGCATGGAGACCCCTTGCATGGGTGAGGTGGACCTTCCTATCCATTCTTTGCTCATTTGGCCCCGTGACGATACATATCTGGGCACGAGCTACAGTATAAACCGTATTTTATGTTAATGGCTGAATACCAGTTAGCCATTGAGAAAGAGACAGGTAAGAAACCATCGCATGCGACTCAATTCGAGGAGGCCGATCTACCACTTGATGCGCAGCAAGGAAAGATCTATCAACAAGAGTGGCGAAAAGATTTACTACAGCAGTATCCAGAAATGATGAGTACATGGGTAAAGGCACCTTTGCATTTAAAGTACAACCCATGTTGGGGACCAGTACCACGATGCCGCTCCTGGACTGCCTTTGCTATTAAGGTACAAAACAATAAGCAGTGCCAAGATTGGTTGAATTACCCCTATTTTAAGCCACCCATCGAGTTACCAACTGTTGGCTACATGATGGCTACAATTCGCCACTGGCTCCCTAGATTAAAGCATATGGACGATATAGCAGCGCATATGACTGTCAAAATCTTTGACATGATGCAAATGATTTTTAAAGTCTTCCGACGCGTCAAGGCACCCCATGTCAACACCCCAGGCTTTGAGCATGGCAATTTTGACCTGGTATATGATATGAGTACAACGCCATCGCTACGGGTGTGTTATGCCTGGCATTGCAAAATAAAATATTTACCGGCGTGCTACAAGCAGACATTCGAAGAGATGTTCACAATCGGCTTCTGGGAATACCATTCAGAGGTATTCATAAGCAGGCCTACACATTTATTACAATTATTTGCCTGTGAACGAATGGTCTATTCCAAACACTATCAGCTCCTTCCACCGAAAGAACCGCAACCAATCGACTGGGAGAAACTCGAGGCAGATCTGGCCCGAGGCATTCGTATCTCCGAGCACACCCTCGCTCAAGACCTCCTACAGAACTATATCCGGCAGACCCCACAACAAGGTTCTGTCAGGGACGACAGAAGCGAGAGGGGGGGGGTGTTGGAAGTAGCCAGAGGCATAGAAGACGCGGAAGCATGTAACGACGGAGCAGGGAGCCAGTCAAATCTTTTTTCAAAGAATTATGTTTTAAATACTTTCCAAAAACCTACAACAGTGATTTTTATCACTATTGTAACATATGTAACATAGAAAACCCCATTTTGTAATCCATAGCTCCATTTTGTGCAAGCCGAGGAGTCCTCGAGCTTGAGGAGCTTAGGTAGAACAAGCGTATCAATTTTCGTTATTTTTAGACACCGTTTACCCTTTCAAATAGCATCTAGGACCTATTTTTTAACTATGCCGGTAACTAGATGTGAAACCGGTCAAAACTAGTCTAGAAACTATAAAAAGAGCTAGAGAGCTCATTTTTGAGGTTAGCTAGTGTGAGCTTAGAGCTATTTTTGAGCTTTAAGAGTGTTCTTGAGTAATAGATTTGATTTCTCACCTTCCATTGTGTCTTGCTTGTCTCTTCGTAGTGTTTGTGTATGTGTGTGTGCATTTCTATGCTTCTCACCTTCACTCTCACTTCATCTCACATTCACGATCTTCATATCACTCCTATCTCTTCCGTGGATTGACATTAAGGAGGTGGAGCTTCTTAACGTGGTTCTCACCATTGTGCTAGAGCAACACCCCCCTCGATCAGAATGGAGGGTGCCCATTTTACATGCTGATAGATTTTCAGCCAAAACCAAAAACTGTTTGAAGCACATGAACACTTCAAACTTTGCTTTGAGTGGATATACCCATGCATGCCTGGAAAAATCATCAATGAAAGTCACGAAGTAAAGGTAATTTCCAAAAGAGGGTGTCTGCATAGGACCACAGACATCACTATGTACAAGCTGCAATTTCTGCGTAGCCCGAACTGAACCATCTTTTGGAAAAGACTAACGCTGCATTCTGCCCAAAATACAGCCTTCACAAACATGTTTTCCTGGTGCCTCAAGTTTGGGCAAAGAGGACACCATTTCAGATTTCTGCAAGCGTAACAAACTAGCAAAATTCAGATGACCAAAGCGTGCATGCCAAAGCTTTGCATCTGACATAGCCTGAGAATCATGAACTGCACATGCCGAATCATTCACAGATCTTTCATAGTCTATGAGCTTATACAGCCCACGACATAAAATGCCAGAAGCAATAATCACATCGCCATTTGAGAGATCATGGACTGTACACCTGTCATCAACAAATTTCACAACCAAGCCAATCTTGGCTAATGCAGAAACTGATAACAGGTTCTTTTTTATCCCTGGCACAAATAAAGCATCTGACAAAGTGAAAGAACTACCATCAGTAGTAGTCAAAATGATCTTACCAACTCCCATAACAGGATAAGAGGAGTTATTGGCGCATGTGACAGTATTCCCTCTAGGGGCAGGCTCGAGTGAAGAGAAGAAATTGTGTTGCGAGGTAATATGTTTGGTCGCCCCACTGTCAAAGTACCAAACATCTGAGTCTACTGTAGACATGCACTGATCATGAGAAGATGGGTCAAAACTACATACAGTAGTAAACGCCCATTCTTCTTCCTACACAAGATTTGCAGACTCTGTTTTTGGTGTAGAGGCCTCTGCAACAACCATTCCAGCCTCTTTCTTCTTTGCCTCTTTAGCAGCCAGTTTTGGACAGTTCTTTATAATATAATCATTTCCTTTACAGTACTTGCAGAACAATTTCTGCTTTTCTGATTTCTTCTCATCTTTATCTTGGTTCTTCGATTGTGCAGCATTTGCAGATTTCTGCTTACTAGTAGAAGAGCTACATTTTCCTTTGCCCTTCTGACTAGCCAAGAAAGCTTGATCTGCAACACGCATAATGGACCTATTCTGCCTGGACTGATCTTCCTGCAACAGAACATAGATTAATTCCTCAAATGACAAGGCATTCGGATTGCCTTTCATCATCAACCAAAGAGTAGAGGCAAAACTCTGATATGAATCAGGAAGACCATTCAGAACGGTCTGCACAAGTGAGCTATCTGGTATAATCTCATCAGCAGAAATCAATTGTTCCTTCAGGTCTTTGATCTTTGTAAGAAAACTGTCCATAGAATCACCTTCATTCATGTGCTCACTCTCTAACTGTTTTCGGAGGTAAGCAACACGAGCCTCATTCCTAGCCTGGTACAAAGTGGTAAGTGTATCCCAAGCATCCTTTGTTGTTCTGCAAGAGCAAATGTGAGGAATAATGACACGTTTGACAGACAAAGCTATCAATGCATGTGCCTAGATGGCAGAAATAATGGCACGTTTGATAGAAAAAGCTATCAATGCATGTGCCTGGGCATCTCTGCCATCCCAACGAATCTGCTCTGCAGTAGGTGCAACAAAAACAACAGCACGAACAGGAATCTGCACAATATCATCTTCGACACCATCTTCATCAACTCCAGCACCTCCAGCACCTGTATTTGTAGTACCTGTAGTCGCAGGTGTAACAGGACGTCTTTCAACACCCTGCACAATGTTCCACAGTCCTTTTGCAACCAATACATGTCGCATCATATAAGCCCATAATGGGTAGTTGGTACCATCCAACTTATCCTCAACAGCCAACATACGGAATACATCACTGCTTTCAGCCATGGTCGGTGACTAAAATACCTTGATGCAGAAAATTGACTGTATCTCAAAAAGTTGAATGGAACTGCCCAGACGAGTTCTACTAGACCTGTAGCAGACCTTGAGACGCTTAAACTGGCGAACAGAAACTGGTATATACCTTTGGCACAAAAGGACGAAATAGCTTGCACAAGCGCTACGATAGTGCGTTCGGAGGCCGAAACGAGCTCAGATCACGATTTCGTGCGAATCTGAGAATCCAAACGGAGGAGTGTGGACGGTGCCCTAGACGAAGCGAGAACCTGCTCTGATACCAATTGTTGGAGTTAGACGTCTGCGGAAGCACGCGAACATGACAAGGAAGAAGAAGAATCTTGGAGCACAACACACAAGACTGAATGTATTACTAGAGAATGTACAAAGATAAGTAGCCCATTAGGGCAATAGGCGTATATACAAGGCTGGGGAAAAAAACATCCTAAAGAGGGAAAAAAGTGCCCCGAAGGTCCTAGAGTGTTCACACACATCACTACCTAAATATATCAACAAGTTTTTGAAATAGCTGGATTGTAACATTGTTTCTTCTATGATTTGCATTGCCTAATTCTGCACCACCGTGCTATCTTCATGAGTACTCCCCATTTCTTCCACTTGTCTTAACCATGGGGTTCATAGTGCTTTGAATGTATCCTTGCCCTCTTCTATTATCCGTCCATCCGGAATGGGTTGAGGGTCATAGTTGTCTTTAAACATTTGTTCTACAAGAATTTATATGGTTTCTTCTTTTGTGGAGGCCTCCGATGGGGATGGTGGCCTTTCATATTGTAGGAGTCGTGTTTGTGATTCTCTAACTTGTTGTTTAAGTTCTTGTAGTGCTTCTGAGTCAATAATGGTGGAAGAGGTTGATACAGTGGTTGGCGAGATAGTTGTAGAATTTGATGTTCATTGTTGCTTCAATTGATCCAATTCTTCTGATAATTTTTCATAGGATTCTAGTAGGTACGCATAGTCTTCAAGTATGATTTTGATGTTCTCCAGGGATACAACTTGAAATTTCGACGGATTGATGGGTGCCTCGAGTGTATTCTCTATGGCTTCAGCTAGATTTTCTTGATTTTGTGTCTATAGCTATCGGTTTTCTTCCTAGGCTGCAAGGAGGTGGCTTCGTAATAGTGCCATGTTGTGTTGTAGTTTTGAGTTTTGTTCCATCTTTGTGCGTAGGTGACCTTCAACTAGTTGCAAGGACTCTTTGTCCATGTTTTGCAACTTTGCTTCCAATATGTTGTGTGCCTCCTATAATGTATGAAACTACATTTTGAGACTTTCATTTTTGTCCTCCAATGTAGCAATGCATTGTCATAATTTTTGCAAGTGTGGGTCTAATCTGTTGTTATGTTCTTCTAGCTGCATGTACTATGTTCTTAGTTGTGACATACACTTAAACACAGTATCAAATGCATTACTTATAGGTGAAGATGCAGTGTATACAATGGTTGATGCAAGGGAATGGGAGTGGGGAATGGAAAGTGTGGATGTTGTGCCTAAGGTATAGGTGTGTGCAGGTGAAGTTGGTGGTGGGGGAATGGGGGATGGTGGAAGTGAGGGGGGTGGAGGAGGTGCTGCGAGTGGCGAAATGTCCATGCTTTCTGCCGTGGTGGTGAGAGTGGTGTCTACCATATACATCGGGATGGTAGGTGGTGTGTGTGTGATCATGGTGAATAAGTGAGAAAGAAAATCGTGGTAATGGTGGAGACATGGGCTGGAACATTATCCAGAAAGCGACCTGGATGGGTTGAAGGATTGGTGGGACAAAGATTGGAATGTTAGAGCTTTGAGGTGGGACTACCCAAGGAGCACCCTTGGATATGGGGAAACCTAAAAATGTGGTCCTAAGGTCAGGGTGGCCTAGTACATAAGTTGTGGAGGTGGGGTGTCTTATGGCAGGATCCATGAGGGATTCAGTTGTAATGGTGGTGGTATGATATATAGGGTTGTCAAAGGAGGAAAACAAGGTTGAACTAGAAGTGGGACTACGGAAGATGAAGGTTTGCTCTGTGGGGTTAATAATCGGGATAATATTTACAACTTCTGTTTGAGGAGGGAATGGTGGGATTGTTGGAGGTAATCGTTATGTTGAGTATTCATGGATAACCGTGGTTTCATGGCCCAGAGTTCCAGTTGCTTGGGAAGTTATCTCCATCCCGTTCGGTTGCCGTAGTGGTTTCCTCGACACTTGTGAGGGGCATATGAATGTTTTCTTCTGACCTCGACCGTGTTTGGAATCTAGGAGGATCGTATTGGGTGGGAGGCCTCTATAATGCAGACCAGACTGTTTCCACTACACCATAGGTTTTTGCTAGCAATAGGAGAGTTTCACTATATTCCCGCCTCGTCCAAGAGCTAGGCAATGAGCATTCTGCTATTTTGTTTAGAGAGTAACTATTGTGCCTGCACCCGGTCCATAATCTAGTATAATCTATGGAGTTTTGTAGTATAAATTGGGGCTTCAATCATTGCTTCTTCGTCTCCCTCTTCTTCTTCTTCCTCATCTTCACCCTCTGGTCATTCTAGTTGTTGGGATAGGGCCCTCTATTGATCATCATCCCATTGTACATGGCAGCCTTTTGTTGATTTCTTTAGTCTTTGGGAGGATGTGCCTGGTTCCTTTGTATCCAAAAATAATTCTATATCAAATAGATTTGTATTCTACAAAAAGGATTCAAAATCAAAGGTGATTATCCCTTCAATGTCTCCTGTGGTAGAAAATTCAAATTCCAATTGGATAGAAGGGGCAGATTGGGTAGCTCGTGATGTGCCTTCGGATTTAGATCTGGAAATTCCAATCATAAAGGGAGGCATTGTGGCATTCCCTCATGGTGAGACTTCCGGAGTTGTAAGAACTTCTCATGTCTAGACACATCAAATTGAGCCCCTCATTCGCTTGGATTGATGTGTTGAAGTTTTGCGTCCCTAAAACAGCTGTAGTTGTGACTAGATCAATGCACACTCAATGGGTACATTATATGATAAACATTTGTAAATGATGCACGTTATTGCACAACATCCATTCACCACTAGCTTCTTAGAGGAACTTTTATTAGCTCCGTATAGCTGCTCTATAATCCATACAAGAAGCTTAATGTTAGTGTTGGGTTGTAGGGTATGCACACACCCTCAATGGTGCATAGGAACCCTCTCTATACCATGAGAAATAACCTTTTTTTTGTATATATGTGAGTGATACATATGAACACTCTCATAGAGCACTTTTTAATATTCTCCTATATACCTTAGTGAAGAGGTCTCTCACATTTCACCTTTTTGGCTCTCTAGAAAATCCCACGTAGAAATATGCTCATGCATGCCCTTCATTGGGATTTGGTAGTTACTTAATTGATCTTGGAATATCCTAGAAGATTGGCAGTTAGAGAGAGAATCACCTTTTTTACTTTTCAAAGAGGCACATGGGGAATAGAGCTTAGCCTATAAATATGAGCTCATTTTTGTAAAGAGGGGAGCTTTTGGCCGACGTGCTCTCATGTAAAATCCTTTATCAATGGAAGATGCTCTCATTTACTCCAAGAGGACTATTTACATTTACATGTATTGTGTCTTGTGAGTGTGTGAGAGTGGTGTGTGTGTGCCTATGCATGTCTCTCCTTTGCATGAGTAGAGTAGTTGTATTTGCTTGTATTTTCCTCATGGACAAGGATCCTTGACCCTCTATTCTCCTTGTTTTCAAGCATGTGGCAAAGCATGGGGCTGTTGCCAATGGCTTGAACATGTGGGAGATAGGGGTGGATGAGAGGAGAGTCACTCTTGAGCTTTCCTTCTTGCTTCCAGGCAAGGTGGTGTGGGTTTTGGGCATTCCTTGCTACAACCTCAACACTTTTTTGGCATCGTTTCCGGGGATGGTCGGCCTTTCATCACTTGGAGAGCTCACGAACATGTGGTAAAGTATTGTATTGCAATTTTTTTTGCTCAATTGCATAGGATTTGAGTTTGTGCATGGCACTTTCACCCTTCCATGGGGCCAATTGCTCCCAAGTTCTTGTTTTTTGTAGTGTAGTTTTTAGTTCAATTTTTGATGTTGCACAAAAACGCCTCCTTACCCCTTCTCTCTTTCTCTCTCACTTCCACATACACATACTCACTTTGGCATCACCCCTCATTTCTTCATTTCTTGGAATTGGTGTTTGCCTTGGGTAGGGGGATGGGTTGTCCTCTCCTTGACCCCTCCCTCTCCTCTTATTTCGAAGAAAACACAACAAAAAAGAAAAAAAAAATAGAGTAGCGCTCTTCTTTTTTGACCGACGCGTATCATGATGAAGTTGTTTCATTTCACACATGTGGATTTTGAAACTCGTAATTTTTGGGGCATGGAAGAGCATTAAATCTGCCAAACGGGTTTCTTTCTCACTTTAATGCATAGCTACCATATTACCACTTGAGCATCGGTGCGGCCGCGCATTCATTCATGCCAGATAGGGAGGGCCAACAATTCTTCTTCTTGCATCGTGGGGTTGAGCCTGACGTGCCTCCTTTATGCTCCTCCTGTTTGGGGAGGAGCTTCTCCTGCTCCGCGCCCATTGTAGATGGCAGTTGCGATCTCCGTTAGGCTCCTTTTGATCATCCCTGTCCAATACCTTGTTTGACAAGGGCCTACTCAGGGTTAAGCTCAACTCCTGCCCCTCCATCTCTTGCGCAAGACTATAACCAAGTCCCTGTGGGAGGCCGACAGCGCAAATATCTACAAAAGCTTCTAAGTCGACCAAGCACAGAAGCAGCTCTTGTTGCACTCCATCTCTTGGCGTCAAACTTCTTGGAATGAGCCATGGTGCTCTCTCGACTTCGCTAGGAGACCAGTTATCATATGTCGTGTTGAGGTTGTATTTCTGTGTCTTTGTCCCATCTCAATCTTTGGGACAATGTTGTGGTCTCACTTCTTTGCTTTCCCTTCAAGCATCTCACACCCTAATGTGCAGGCTCTCCCCGCATCGGATTCAAACTTATTTCCTGTACTATGCACCCTACTTGTGGTTATCCCTCCTTGCTCTCTGTACATGCCCTCGTGTTGCTTCTCTTCCAGTGGGCATTTGCAACGCAGCCATCCCTTCGCATCCCTTCTCTTACCTTGGAAGTCCAGCTCGATGCCCCTTGAGACACCTCAGACCTTGAAGTTCTCGGAAGATTGCTCCTCTTGCTCTGTCAAAGATCAAGCCTCATGTTCTCTGTTGGAACACGTCTTCGGTGGAGCATGTTGGCAAGAATAGGGCTACCTTTGAAGGGTGATTAATACCAAGAAATGTTGGTTGCAGATGGGGCTTTCTGATTGTGCCTACCCCAATCACAATTGGGAGAAATAGGCATGCTTGCTCACTGATCCATGCTACGAAGGTTAATTTTTGTTATTTGTTCAGATTGGGTTTCTATGGCCGCTTCTAGGTGTATGTGGAAACTGTATGTAATCTTCTATATCCCCGTGAAGCTATGGTTGCATCCCTTATTACTATCCACCAAGAATGGAAAACTTTTGTCATTATATTATGATTTGTTGCAGTACAATATTGTTGGTCTTGTTCTACCATATTCTTGCTCGGATTGTTTTCTGTACCTTCCGCTACCTTCTCTTTGCAGGCTTTGGATGCTAGCATTATGGTCACTCCTCCCCTAAAGCATGGGATGTGTTGTTTCCTCGAGAATGTGTTTGATAGTTTGTGAGACCTGTCTAGCGTATGTACTGGGCAATGTTTTCCTATGCCATATTCAGATTGCGGATGACATAGTTTTGGAAAAGGGGGGGGGCTATGGATGTGTGTTCACCCCCTCCCACTTTGCAAATGTTGGACATGCACACTTGTATACTGTTGTCCTGACAATGTGTGTTGCTCTTCACATTGGTTTGAGATTTGGCTCTACTCCATAGGAATAGTATCTTAAAACTCATATTTTGGGATCAACCTTGTCGTGCTACACATCCTCAAAGAATGATGCTCTCTATGTTTTTATTTCATGTGCTTGAAAGCTCTATGGATTCTTCACAACTTAGGGATAGTCAAGTCATCAGTATTTCATTCTTCAGTCATAATACATTCTCTCATGTGCCACCAAAGTTTGAATGAAAGATTATGAAACTAAAGATAATCATTGATGATGACCTTGAGGTTTTCACAGATGATGCACTTCGGGGTTTGGAGGCTTCAAGCATCTATCAAACCTTGGGATGTCATATTTGGTGTCCATAGTGTTGCGAGGGTATTGGACACAGGCAAGTTGAACATGGTGTTGTGAATCCACCGTCGGATGGCCTTCCTTCCGTTGGGCTGCAAAGACTTTGGTCTTGGTTTTTTGTGACTGTCCTTCATGGGTAATGGGCCCAATACCAATTCACTTTGAGTAAAAAGATTGGATAAATTGTCAGGGGGATTTATTGGGTTACTTAATTCTGATTACTTTTCTGCTTGTATTTCATGAATTTTTGTATGAAACTACTAAGGCATGTTTTTTGTCTATGTTGTTATCCACACAGGTGTCATAAGTTAAAACCTTGATGGCCGATTCTTTTTTGCTTGCTACCTACTCGTGTTTTGTCGATCACCTTCCCTAATGAACTCTTTTTACCAGAAAGTTGTAGGCATTATCACTCATAAGGACCATTACATGAACTTCCACTTGTATGTTGGCACACATGGAAATTTTGTAGATAAGAATCTCGTCTTCCAACATGCTTCAAGATTTGCCCTATCATAACCTTTCAACGAGGTTAAAGAATGTTTTTAAATATGGATAAAGCACTAATGTGGTTCTTATTTCTGGTTTGAGATTGTAATAGTTGGGCGTCATTATAGAATGCATGAAGACATATTCCTTGCAAAATCTAAAACTTCTTGACTCCAGGATCCGAGTTGTGAAAAAGCTAGTTCATGGTGTAGGCTTATAGGATTGCTGGGAACTAAAGGAGAGCTGCCATAGACACAAGAAGTGTCTCTAGTCCCAGTAAAGTTTTTGATTCTCTTGGGGATGGAAGGCTCTAGTACCCAAGGCACTTGGGGGTTTCATTGATCCTGGCCACACATCCTGCCATCAGACTAAACAAATGAAATTATAATGATCTGTAATGATTGCATCATGCCCATAACTATTGTAATGTTTGGTCATGCTTCTAAAGCTTGGTTGTGACTGCCCATACTTAGCAGTTGGTGTCCAACGATTGATTGATTCTCTTTTGCATTATTGATTCTTGCTATAATTACATAACTTAAGTCGGTGAGACCATGGTGTAAAGGTCAATATGTTTCCTTACTTTCATGCTAATCTTGTAACATGTCTCCAAAGGATCTATTGCAAGCTCCGGGGACGATAGGAATAGTTTCTTTTACACCTTCATTTGCATTGCAATAATTGGGTATTACAAACACATGCAGGTCAATCATCAGATGCATTACAAGAGCAATGTTTATCTCATGTTTTTGAGCTAACACAGTTCGGATTGTTGCATGGTAAAGAATTAAAAAAAAAATGTTTGGAGGCCAAGGAATGAGCAATTGATTTTTTGCCAGGGAAGTAATTCTCTAGTTTTACAATGTTCTCACTCATGGCTCCTATACGATGAACTGCAGGAATAGCTTTGGATAAAACTGTTTGCATTTCATAAATGCTTGAAGAATGATAAGAATGCTGGTACCTTTACATTTGTTTTATACAGTTCTTACATCACATTGTGCCTACTCACTTGTTAAGTGGTCACACCACTTAGGGCCCTCTTGAGCATAGTTGTTGCATTATTGCTTAAATCAAGTTTTGAATGCATACCACTCAATTAGCATTGTTGTTGATATGAGCATAGTCTAAAATGATGGAAGGAGCATAAGTTAATCATGACATCACATTCATCTCATTCTATACAATGCAATATGTGACACACTCGGGAATAACATATCTAGGAATGAAGATGCAAGGGACATGGGTTCTTATGATGTTCCTTGCTCTTTAGTTATAATTCTTAGAATTGCAGGAACCATAACATTTTCAGGACTTCTCTCTAGTAGAGCAAGTCTTGTAGCAATGGATGCTCCCTGAAGCAGAAACTAAATTTGAAGTAAAGGTTTATCACATTACTAGATGCAGTCTACTTGCTCTTGTGTATGTCATTTCAGGTTTGGGAGTTTCTGGTGAAGGCATTTCCAGCTTTACCAAAGACAGTTTAGTGGGAGGAATGCTAGGCTGACTGCCCCCAAGGGGATTGTGTCGCTCAGTTTTGAACATTGAAGATTTGAAGCTTGACGTTTGGAAGATTGAAGAAAAGATTGAAGAATGTTGACTAAAGCTTTGCAGACTGAAGAATTGCATAATTCTGAAGATTTGAAGAGTTTCTAGGCTTGACCCCAACCTGGAACAATTAGTTATGTATAATCTTCTTTCCGTAGCTTTGTCAAGGACGACAAAGTCTAGGGGGGAGAGTGTTGGGTTGTAGGGTATGCACACACCCTCAATGGTGCATGGGAACCCTCTCTATACCATGAGAAATAACCTTTTTTTTTGTATATATGTGAGTGATACATATGAACACTCTCATAGAGCACTTTTTAATATTCTCCTATATACCTTAGTGAAGAGGTCTCTCACATTTCACCTTTTTGGCTCTCTAGAAAATCCCACGTAGAAATATGCTCATGCATGCCCTTCATTGGGATTTGGAAGTTACTTAATTGATCTTGGAATATCCTAGAAGATTGGCAGTTAGAGAGAGAATCACCTTTTTTACTTTTCAAAGAGGCACATGGGGAATAGAGCTTAGCCTATAAATATGAGCTCATTTTTGTAAAGAGGGGAGCTTTTGGCCGACGTGCTCTCATGTAAAATCCTTTATCAATGGAAGATGCTCTCATTTACTCCAAGAAGACTATTTACATTTACATGTATTGTGTCTTGTGAGTGTGTGACTTTTTAATATTTCCTTATACCATAGTGTAGGGGTCTCTTGAATATCTCACCTTTTTGGCTCATCTAGGACAATCCCATGTAAAAATCCCATGCATGGAGTTTCTTGGGATTTGGTTGTTTAAGAATTGATTTTGGAATATCCTAGAAGATATGTTAGTTAGAGTCAAAGAAGCACATGGGGAAATGTGCTTAGCCTATATATAGAGGCTCATTTTTGCAAAGAGGGGAGCTTTTGGTCGATGTGCTCTCATGTAATATCTCTTATGAATGGAAGAATGCTCTCTTTTACTCCAAGACTATTTACATTTATGTATTGTGTCTTTGTGAGTGTGTGAGAGTGAGATGTGTGTGTGTGTGCCTATGCATGTCTCTCCTTTGTGTGAGTAGAGTAGTTGCATTGCTTGTATTTTACTCATGGACTAGGATCCTTGAATCCCTATTCTCCATGTTTTCAAGCATGTGGCATAGCATGGGGCTGATGGCCAATGGCTTGAACATGTTGGAGGTAGGTGTGGATGAGAGGAGAGTCACTCTTGAGCCTTCCTTCTTGCTTCCATGCAAGGTGGTGAGGGTTTTGGTCTTCTACTACTACAACCTCAACATTATTTGGCACCATTTCCAGGGAAATCGGCCTTTCATCACTTGGAGAGATCAAGAACATGTGGTAAAGTATTGTGTTGCAATTTTTTTTTCTCAATTGCATAGGATTTGAGTTCTTGCATGACACTTTCACCCTTCCATTGGGCCATTAGTTCCCTATTTTGTGTTTTTTAGTAGTATAGTTTTAGTTCATGTTTGCTTGATGCACAAAAACATCCCCTAACCCTCTTATCTCTCTCCCTCTTACACAAGCACACATCTCTACACACACATTTGGGCATCAACCCCATCTCTACCCTTTCTTGAAATTGATGCTTGCTTTGGGAAAGAGGGTGGTTCTTTCCCTCTTTGCAATCATTGTGTCCTCATCTGGCCGTTTCTCCTATCTGTTTTGGCTCGACCTCTGCCCCATGGGATATGTTCTCATTGGAGGATTGGATGGGTACTCGAAATGCTTGATGATCCCTCCTGTTTGGAATCTTTGATGCTTGCTCACAACCTCTCCTGGTGTTGTGGTGCCATGACTCTATGCCAAGGTATGTGGTTGGGGGTTTCCTCCTCCCTCCTTCCCACGCCTCCCTCTGTCGCCTCCTCGATTGCTTCAACAAAAGGTTCTTCTCTGCCCTCTTACACCGACAGGTTCGGCTGGAAATTCTGTTTTCTCTCCCCTTCGAGCTTCTCTCCTACCCTCCATGTTGTTCTCTTCTCATCCGATGACTTTTTTATGCCGTTGGGGTACTCATGCTGGGGGATCCTCCATCTCGAGCATTTGTCCCTCAAAAAGTTACTTACCTTGTTGTTATCAACTCCTTGGAATGGGCCAATGTGCTCTCTCAAAGTTGTTAGGAGACTCTGCTCTACTATAACATACATCTTTTTGCTCCAAGCTTGTGGAGGTCTGCAAGATGAGGCCCTCAATTTAGATAGTTGGGAATCTCCAATGCTGGGGGGAGCTCAGGTAACCTCCAAGTCAAGCCTTTGTTTATGGGGTGCTCCATTTCCTTTCCTTCTTAGTGTTGATTGAAGATGAAATCGATTGGTTGCTAACATGGGCATGTTGTTTTATGCTCAGGATGTGTGTCCTTGGGTTTAACCGTTACAGGTTCTTAAGAATTGTTGGAGGATAAACACTCCTATGTGCACAACAAAAGCAAATGAACCCTCCTAGGATCTTGAAATTTTTCAGACATAGGCTCTGTATTTTCTGAGTTTCTCTGAGTATATGCAGAGACTGAAAATGAAATTTTGCAAGCATGAACTAGACTTTAAGAGCTTTTAAATGAGAGTAGAATCACTCCATTTGGATACTGGATGATGCCTCAACCGGCTGCAACAAAACAGATAACTTGATCTCTTCACAGAGTATGAGCTAACTAGACAGACACTATTCTGGCCATTTCTCTGCACATGTGCAGGCACTGAATCTGAGACTTACACCAGACAAAGTAGAACTTATAAGCTTTCTAACAAGACAAAAATCATTGCAAATGGATTCCGGATGAAGGAGAAACAACAATTACAAGACCGGGGGGTCTGCCAAAAACATCTAGATAGATAGAGTGTGTAAAAGTGAAATTTTTGCAAAAATATGCAGAGAACAGCTAGTAGGGGGTGTGCTTAAGCAAGGGGGCAGCTTGGGCACGTATTTCCACGACTCTAAGTCATAATACAACTCATTAGAGGTTTTAAAGACCTCATACTAACCTCTTTAACCAATCAAAAGCATATACATGTCAAAAGTGAGGTCCAATCACATCAAGAGGTGAGCTAAATCTTCTCTAATCAAATTCTTTCCATTATGGGCATGATTTGATGCCTCCAACTTGTGGAGATAAGCCTCCTTTGATTGTGGATGATGCGGAAGGTTCAATTTGGGGCATGTTCCCACACTCTTGAGCTTGAAAAACTTTCAACACTCCCCCTCAAGCTCAAGTCTTTTCCTTTCGTTGCTTCAGCCTATGTCTCTTATGTTGATAGCTTCCTTGAATCCTCCAAGCTTTGTACCTTCAAGAAACTTTCTCATCATGTCTGCAACCTGCATTTTAGTGTTCACATACCTTATATCTAGCTCTTTTGCCATCACCTTTTCTCTAACGAAGTGGTAATGAACCTCTATGTGCTTGCTCCTTGCATGAAACATGGGATTGTTAGCTAGATAGATGCTTGAAATGTTGTCTCCGTAAAGAGGAAACTCCTCCACTTCCACTTCTAAGTCCTTAAGTAGCTTCTTAAGCCATAATAGCTCACATGTAGCCAATGCTAAACCTCTGTACTCAACCTCTGTGGATGAAAGAGCAACAGTGGGTTGCTTCTTAGAGCTCCAAGAGATCACTTTTGTACCTATCATGAAAACATAACCCGATGTACTCCTTCGATCATCCTTGCTACCTGCCCAATCAGCATCACTATATCCTTTGACACTTAGATCAGCATCATATGAGTAAAATAGACCTTGGTTGATGGTGTGCTTGATGTAACGAAGCACCTTTCTAGCCGCCATAAGATGATCATGAGTAGGTGCATGCAAAAATTGAGAGAGAACACCTACTACATATGCAAGATCAGGTCTAGTGAATGTAGCATATGTTAATGAACCAATTATGCTTCTATATAGTGTAATATCTTGTATAGCCTCTCCTTGACCTGCAACCAACTTTGTATTGGGCTCCATGGGCTGAGAAAGTGGCTTACAACCACTCATACCAAACTTGTATAGCACATCCAACAAGTATTTTCTTTGAATCAAGAAGATGCCATTGTGTGCATAGATTACCTCTATTCCCAAGAAGTACTTTAGTGTTCCAAGATCAGATATCTTGAACTCCTTCCCTAGCTTTGATTTGATATCTTTAATACCTGCAATATCACTTCCTGTGATGATCAAATCATCCACATAGATGCATATGTATACCGTCTTGTCTCCTTACTTCTTCATGTAAAGTGATGGATCTGCAACACTTTCTTTGTATCCACAACTTGATAAATATCCACTAACCTCTGATTCCAGGCCCTTGGGGCTTGCTTTAGTCCATATAGTGCTTTCCTTAGCTTGCAAACATGATTTGGGTACCTCATACTAGCAAATCCTTGAGGTTGGCTCATGTAGACTACTTCTTCAAGCTCTCCATTGAGGAAGGCATTCTTCACATCCAACTGATATAAGCTCCATTTCCTTGATGTGGCCACTGCAATCAAAGTCCTAATTGTTGGCATCTTGGCTACGGGGCTGAAAGTTTCATCATAATCTATCCCGTAGCTTTGGGAGAAGCCTTTCGCCACCAACCTTGCTTTGTACCTAGCAATGGAACCATCTGAATTTCTTTTAATTTTTTAAACCCACTTATTACCTATCACCTTCATGCCTTCTTGAGCTGGTAACAAGCTCCAAGTATGGTTCTCATCATGTGCTTTGAGCTCTTCCTTCATTGCCTCTTGCCATTCCTTGCAATCCTTAGCTTCTTCATAACTAGTTGGTTCTTTGTCCTTGATTACCTGAGTCATGTATGCATAATGCTTTGCAATGAAATTATCATATGTTAACCTTTGTACTAGATATCTTACTCTTGAAGACCTTCTTTCACTTCCTTTTGGTGTGGTTGCCATCTTCTTTCTTTGTTTTGCCACTCCTGGAGTTTGAATTTCTTCTATCTCTTCATCTTCCAACATGCTCTCGTCCACTGTGTACTTGAGCCCAAACGACTGAAGGACTTGTGCCAATGAGACTATACCTCAATTGCCACACAAGTGCATATAGTGGGATCTTTAACACACATTTAAATGTCAATCCTAAGGAGCGACTTACCAAGTGTATGAAGACTTGTGCACACGTGATGGATAATGAAGTGGTTTAGCTAGCATGCATGAGAAAAGACTAATACCTCTCACACTCTTTGAAATACCGAAAGTGTTTGCCGCAAGCCCCTCACAGCAGGTTTAGTATTTTGAGGTTTTCTCCCAGCCCAGAACTCCGAACATAGGCAATAGGTATTAGGTACTCGTTTCGAAGCTCTCGACGAGACGCATCCAACGGTCGTGGTTTCACTCAATTCTGACCACTCTGCTTCAAGTTATGGCAAAAACAGTGAATGATGGGAATCACAAATACCCGCGCCACAGCTTCTCCTAGCTTACGCACGCACTACAGCAGCTCAAAACAAAGGGGAAGGGGTAGACAACAGTCCTACACATGCATTTCAAGCATAACACACACATACAAGAGCGAAATGAAGATCAAAATAAGCAAGAAAGAGGCAAACTCGAAAATTCTGAAGAGCTCCTTGTTCACAATGGCAAGAGTTTTTTACAAAGAGTCACATTTGACTTATATACTAGTGCCCTAAAAATGGTCCTTTCACACAAGAGACCGGCACTTTATTCACTAAAAGACTAATTTTCTACTATTTTACATGGGTAAGCTTCTAATCTTCTGTGGGGATGCATCTAGAGGACTCCTCTAGTGCCTTTACAACGGAAAATATATTACAAGAATGATTATGATACAAAAATATGATGTCCAAATCGGAAAAATTTTGGGGCCCGTCTTTTTCTCTGCTTTGTGCGCTCTTTAGCTCTGCAACATCCACATAGCTTCCTTCTTCAACTAAAATCTTCTCTTTGCCTTTGACTTTGCTTTCTTCAGAGCTGGTCTCTCTTTCCCTAAGCCTTCCACTCCATGGTGAGGGTGTCCTTGTGTTGCATGAGTTGCTTGGACCACTTAAATCCATGCTTTCTTGAACTCTATCATCATTCTTCAAATCTATCTCACCTATGTCTTCAACCTGCAATGGACTCGTGCATGCATACCAAGGCTTCAACTCATCAAAGACAACATCCCTACTTACCTTCAGCTCCTTGGTGATGGGATTATAGCATTTATACCCCTTTTGTTCCATAGAATATCCCAAAAAAATACACCTTTCAGATTTGGCATCTAACTTTGACCTCAACTCTTGAGGTACATGTACATAGCATATACAACCAAAGATTCTAAGATGTGAAATGCAAGGTTTTCTTCCACTCCATGCTTCCTCAGGGGTTAGATGATGTATACCTGATGTAGGACATCTATTCATGATGTATGTGGCTGTATATGTAGCCTCTCCCCAATAACAATGCGGCATATTCATTTCGTTGAGCATACACCTTGCTACCTCTACTATGTGTCTGTTCTTTCTCTCTGCTACCCCATTTTGTTGAGGGGTATACCTGCATGTAAATTGTCTTTTGATGCCATTGACCTACAAAAATTCAAAAAATTCATGGGAGAAATACTCTCCCCCTCCATCAGATCTCAAAGTTTTGATAAACTTGCCAGATTCCTTCTCCACCTGTGCTTTGAATTTCTTGAAGTAGTGGAACACATCTGATTTGTTTCTAATGCAATACAACCACACTTTTCTTGAAAAGTCATCAATGAAGGTTACAAAATACCTATTTCCAGCAAGGGATGCTTCTCTTGTTGGACCCCAAACATCCGTGTGAATGAGGTCTAAAACATTTGCACTTACATAGGTACTCTTCTTGAAGGGAAGCCTTGATTGTTTTCCTTGTTGGCAAGCTACACAAATTTCATGCAACATTTTAGATGTAAAATTTGGTAGGCCTCTTACCAAGCTCCTCCTTTGCATGTCCTTGAGCTTTTGTAGGTTGATGTGACCTATTCGTTTATGCCATAGATCCAAATCTGCTATCCTCTTGTCTCCATATGTGACATACATTGAATGGTGTGGCTGATTTATGTCCATTGTGAACATTCTCCCTTGCTTTTTTCCTTTTGCTATGAGCTTGAAACCTACCCTTGGATCCTCAACAAAACATCCTCTTTCATTGAACCTAACTTGATAGCCTTTTTCTACCATTTGGCCTACCGAAATCAAGTTTTTGGTAATAGTAGGGACATGTAATACCTCTGATAAGCACTTTGCTCTTTGATTTCCTTCCAAACTGATATCTCCCACATGTTGAATGATATGCTCTGAGTTATCACCAGTTTCCACATGCCCTTGATGCTTTGGGACCTGCAAATTACTAAAAAACTCCTTTCGACATGACATATGATTGCTACATCCACTGTCTACATACCATACATCTTCACTAGCTTGAGTTGTATCTTCACCATACCTCATGGCAAGTAAATAATCATTCCCTTGGCTGGATGATGTGTTTGCATAATTACCTTGCCCTCTATAATTGTTGTTGTTGCTTTGATTCCCTTGTCTTTGAGCTCTATGATAGCATTCATTTGCAAAATGACCGGGCTTACCGCATACAAAGCATCCATTTGAAGTGGCTTGTCCTCTTCCACCAAATCTTCCACCTCTTCCTCTATTTGTGGCTCTTCCACCTCTTTGACCTGCATTTTCTTGTTATCCTTGACCTCCTTGGTTGCTTTGATATCTTCCTCTTCCTCTTGTAGCACCTCGGTTGTGTCTTCCTCTTCCTCTACCTGCATACAACAATTGCCCTTGGCTATCCTTGGCATTATGACCACCAAGGTTCATCTCCTCTATCACCATGAGAGTGATTAGTTGATCAAAATCAGGAAGAGAGTCCCTTACATACACTGAAGTTGTGAAAGCCCTCCATTTTTCATCATCCCTAAGTCCATTTAGGGTGTGGGCGACAAGATCGTCATCATCTAGGGCACAACCGATTGACCCTAGTGCATCTGCAAGCTCTTTAACCTTTAATATGTAATCATTAGCACCTTGAGAGGGGCTTTTCCTAAGATTATTTAGCTCATTCTTGAGCTGAATTTTTCTAGCTTTTGTGGAGGTTGAATACAATCTCTCCAAGCACTCCCACACCTTCTTCGATGTATCCAAATCTTGAATATGCCCTACCATAGAGTTGCTAATATGCTGAGATAAAATGACAATGACCCTTTTGTCCCTTTCATCCCACTCTCTTACTGCTCTTCTCTGGTCATTGGTTGGATTTACCTCATCTATGTAGGGTTTTGGCTCTCCACCACTCACAAGTCCCCACAAACCTTTCCCCATCAAAAAATTGCTTATTCTAAATCGCCACGGTTGGTAGTTTCCTTTTTCGAGCTTCTCAATCTGAGCATTGAGATCAGCCATGGTGCCTCCTAACTCTTTTGAACCTCCCCCTTGATGCAATGAAGTTGAAAAGGATTTCTTTTACCTCGAAAAATAGAGCTACTCCTCTTGATGAAGCTTCGTCTTTGATTTGATGATGTATTTGCTTCCCCTTGTTGTTGACGTGCCCGTTCTTTGCTTCCTTCCTTCAAACTTTGATTAAGTCTTTACTTCACTTCAGTAGCTCCTTCTTCTCTCTTTGATACTCCACTTATAGCTATGATACCACTGTTGGAGGATAAACACTCCTATGTGCACAACAAAAGCAAATGAACCCTCCTAGGATCCTGAAATTTTGCAGACATAGGCTCTGTATTTTCTGAGTTTCTCTGAGTATATGCAGAGACTGAAAATGAAATTTTGCACGCATAAACTAAACTTTAAGAGCTTTCAAATGAGAGTAAAATCACTCCATTTGGATACTGGATGATGCCTCAACCAGCTGCAACAAAACAGATAACTTGATCTCTTCACAGAGTATGAGCTAACTAGACAGACACTATTCTGGACATTTCTCTGCACATGTGCAGGCACTGAACCTGAGACTTATACCAGACAAAGTAGAACTTATAAGCTTTCTAACAAGACAAAAATCATTGCAAATGGATTCCGGATGAAGGAGAAACAACAATTACAAGACCGGGGGGTCTGCCAAAAACATCTAGATAGATAGAGTGTGTAAAAGTGAAATTTCTGCAAAAATATGCAGAGAACAGCTAGTAGAGGGTGTGCTTAAGCAAGGGGGCAGCTTAGGCACGTATTTCCACGACTCTAAGTCATAATACAACTCATTAGAGGTTTTAAAGACCTCATACTAACCTCTTTAACCAATCAAAAGCATATACATGTCAAAAGTGAGGTCCAATCACATCAAGAGGTGAGCTAAATCTTCTCTAATCAAATTCTTTCCGTTATGGGCATGATTTGATGCCTCCAACTCATGGAAATCAGCCTCCTTTGATTGTGGATGATGTGGAAGGTTCAATTTGGGGCATGTTCCCACACTCTTGAGCTTGAAAAACTTTCAACAAGAATTAGCCGATCCTTTTTGAGGTTTTGACTCAAGAAAGTTCTTTCGTATGCTAAATCCATGGTTTTAACTGTTGTAACATGCAAATCTGACACAATTAACCACATTAATTTCTAAAGTACTATTCTTGTAAGCTACAACTCTATCTATGACCTGCCATATGTCGACTGGTCTTTTCTCTGTGACATATAATTGTACTATTGGGAATGATACTGATCTTCAGTTGCTTTTCATAGATGGATGAAGTTTGAATAATGCATCAATGCTTGCTAGTCTGCATGATGTTACCTATGAAATAATGTTTGGTAAAATAATTCCAGCATGTATGCTTAGCCCATGCTGGCTTGAATCTGTGTTGTAGACCAACACATGTTCTTCAAAGGATCTTTGCATGGATTTTTTTTTTCAGAAACAAACCTAATTGAGAGACACAACACACAAAATGTTTATTTCATTTTCCCTCATTGGCTTCATCAACAAAAGCATGATGACTTAATGACCAACTGGTTATGTGCACACCACGAATATTACCTGTCCCTTACACTATCGAAGATGGAAAATGAAGGTACTGATGAATTTTGGTCAAGCAACAAGGCACCACTATGGTTCTCATTTCTGGTCTTTGATCGTGCCCTTGTAACAAGTGGGCTTCTTCATGAAATGCATTTTAATGTTAACACTTTTTTTGGAGGAATTAATATTTCTTGACTTTCCCTTTGTTTTGCAAATTTTAGGATGATTCAAGTTGCATGACTCATTGCCTATTTGAATTCGTTAGTCTCAAGATTTCAAGACCTTGAGGACTGTATGTTGTTTGGCTGTATACAGGCTATCGATCACCTGGGTTATCCTCTTGGAGGAATCTGAGGTATCTTGACCATTTTTTAGCTAAGGACTTCTTGAGGAACCTAGGGTTCTCAGAAGTCTCATTTATATCCCCAAATGGGGTACAATCATACCGGCTCTTATGGACTGGTTTGCAGATGTGCAACTTGGAGATATGACCTAGAGAGGTTCGTGTAAACCACCTTACTAATGATTGTTGAATTATCGAATACCATTATGATAAAGACATAATCTAAGAATTAAAGACTTAATGACATCTCAGTTTGGTCTGTAACTTCCAATGCCCATGACTTCTAGGAAATGTAGCCCTGAATACTTATATTTTATGATTGGTCGGTGTTCCTGGCTATTTTGTTTTCAAGTAAATTTTAGGATGGAATGATATGGTGCTTGGCATCTCTTCACAAGTTCATCATATTCAGCCTAAGTCTTTGGGGATCTTGGTTTCTTCTTTGATGACCTCTCAGATGGGGCTTTTTCAATTGCTCATATGATGCTCACATATGTCTTCTCTTTATATGTTATAGGCCTGAGGGAGCAATGACGGTGGCTCATGATCTTTGGGGCTAACTATTGCTAACTACTACCAAAATTCAGGAGGTTCTAAAGTTTTGATGTACGCTGGGACATGATGACTACACCAAATCCTTGTCAGGGAATAATTATTTGTGCTTTATGAAATGTTTGATGCCATGGATAATGCATAAGCGTTGTAATGATTGTTTTCCTGAAGAATGCATATGAGCTTTGCAAGGAGCTACACTGATTGGAGACAAAATTGTGGCATTCATTCCCTTCCTGATGAATAAGAAATTCATGATATGCTCTATAATCATAAAATATGCTCAATTTGTCTGAGTGTTGCAGCGTGCCCACTATGAACTCATATTATTTACTCCCTTCTAATGTTGCTATGAGAGTTTCACGATTGCAGGTGTGACCCCACCTTCTCATTTTATGCTCTTAAGGCTAGTGGGTGCACTTTTTTTAACTGGCGGTTTTGAGAGGCTCTAGTATGAGTGTTTACATAACAAATTGTGGAATTGAGCATTTCAGGTCTTCTATTGACAAGCTGGAAAAGATGACTATACCGTGGATCTTACGAATCAGAAAGGGGTTTTTTATTATTATTCTCATATCTGAGCTGATTTAATTGTTGTTCTAAGCATGGTTAAAACTATTAATATTCTCAACAGTTATAATAACCCTACTTTCCTCTTTTTTGGCACGAAATTGGGTTGCAAGTGAAGTAATTCAACGGCGATGCACCACAATGTGCTCTCCTTCTTGTGAGCTCCACGACGATATCCTTGGAGTAGAAAACCAAGCTCCTAAGGCCGCACACAGTACACACAGAGACTGCAAAACATGCAAAAAAAAAAATAGTACACACGGAGCACGAAGACAACCTTCTTAGGTCTTACAAATGCGGTCGAACTTACAGTCTGTGACTGACCATGCCACTATATGTTTTATTAAAGAACATATACAAAGAAGTGTCCGGTGGCCATTTGGCCTTTCACATGGACAATAACAATAACAATCTCCCACTGAAGGCCAATATGGCCAAAGTAACTATGGGAGAAAAATAAAGAATGATAAAGGATACTTGAGTGCAAGTATACAAACTATACCTCTCACCTGATGAGCATGTTACACAGTATACAAGTGAATGTGTAAGATCATGAATCAAGTAACCCCCATCAAGTGACAACAGTGTTGAAAGCTATCCTGTGGTAGAGCTTTAGTCAAAGCATCTACAGCATTATCTCAAGTGTGAATCTTCTCAAGAGTACTATGCTTAGTGGCTAAGCAATCTCTAATGAAGTGATACCTCACCTCCGTATCCTTGGTCTTTGCATGATAGACCGGATTCTTAGCCAAAGCAATGGCACTCTGACTGTCATTGAGCAAACGAGGTACATGCTAAGGTAAACCCATATGTTGAAGCTCAAGGTCAAGGACAAAGCATGGAAGCACATCAAGGAAGTGGACACACAAGAAGAAGGAGCAAGTAGGGAGCTCCAAGAAGCACCTATCAAATTTCCAGAAGAAATCCCTATAAAAATAGTGATTTTCATCACTAAAAACCATTGTAAATACCATTTTCCATTTTTGTAACTCCATTTTATTCAAGCTGAGGAGTCCTCAAGCTTGAGGAGTATTAGAAGCATCATCCTACAAATTTTCATAATTTTTAGACTCCGTTTGAGCCCCCAAATAAGCCCTCGAACCCATTTTTTAACTAGGCCAGACATTATGTCTGGACAGGGCCAAAACCACTCAAAAAACTATAAAAAGGGCTAGAGAGCTCATTTTGGAGGTTAGCTTGTTGTAGATTTTAGCTTTGTAAGAGAGCTCTTTTGTAATCGAAGCTTTCCATTGTTCCACTCTTTGCTCTTACCTTGTGAGTGTGTGTGTGTATGTGTGTGGATGCTCATATGCTTTCACTCATGCACTTGTGCGCCTCACTTGCTCTTGGTCTTCATACCGGTCCTCACGTCTCCGCGGATTGACATTTATGAGGTGAGGCTCCTCACGTTGGTACTTGCCATTGTGCTAGAGTGACACCAAATTTGGCACTGTTGCCGGGGAGAGAGCTTGGAGGACGAGCGTGTGACGGTAAGATGTAGAGTAGCGACGTTGGAAGGTAAAAAATCACCATTTTCAGTTCAGTCTCTGAGTTTTTCTTCTTCATCATCTTCATCATCATCACCATCTTCTTCCCTCTTCATATGCTCTGAATTTTTCCATTTTCACAGTACATTCACTCATTTTTTACCTGTGGTTGTGAGAAAGAAGCGTAGGGGGAGTTGAGAACCAAAAACGCTGAAGAAAAACACTTGAAAAACTCTCAAAAACACCAAAATCTGGGCGTCAGTATCGCGGCGTGAGAGGAACAGTGTCTTGTATCGCAAGTGTCATATTGTGACTTTGGAGGGTAACTTTACATCTACAGGCTGATAGAAGTGACAAGGAGGACACAAGGTACACATATTTGCAAAAATTTCTGAATTTGGGTGTTAAAATCTCCAAGTATCGTGTCCGGTTGAGTTTTGGTATCGCGGTACCAGAACTCCCGTGTATTCTGATACTTGTTGAGGTATCGTATCGTGCATGCCCACTTGAGGTATCGCGATACCATTCTGGTATCGTATCGTCAAGTGTTGGTATCGCGATCGCGGTCGCCCAGGTGGTATCATATCGTGCACCTCGTGGTATCGTATTGTCGACGGAGCGGTATTGTATCGCACGTGACAGTAGTATCGTATCGCCACTTGCACAAGTATTGTATCGCGAGCAAAGTTGGTATTGTATCACCAACTCGGTATCGTATCACCTCCTGTTTTGGTATCGTATCATACAGTCCTTTAGTATCGTATCATGCAAAGAGTCAATATCATATCATCTGATTTTTGGTATCGTATCGCGTCAAGTCAAATGGTGTTGTATCGTTTACAGACTAGTATCATATCATGAGGTTGGTATCGTATTGTGCAACTCAGAGGTATCGTATCGTGACCATTTCTAGTGTCGTATCGTGGAAGTTGGTATCGCGATCGTAGTCATCCCAATGGTATCGAATCGTCTAGGTGGTATCGTCTGTAGTGGTATCGTGTAGAACGAAGGTATCATATCGTGAAAATCTAGTATCACATCGCCTGTTCTGAACTCCCACAGAGACCATGTTTCCCTGTTTTAAACCCCAAAACCCTGAACTGGCATAACTTTCTCATATGAAATCCATTTGCTGTGATTTTGGGTTTGTTGGAAAGCTCGTGGGGAGTACTAGATATATTATTTTGAAGTTGACCCACAAGTGGCACTAGGAAACCAAGGAGTTCCAAGGGATTTTGAGCAATATAAGAGAACCTTGGGACTAAAAGACAAGGCTTATGAACCTGAGATCTGGCAGACACTTAGGCAAGGATAGACAAAGCATTAGATCATCTGAGGCTTGTGTCAATCATACAGGTAAGTCTTGGGCACAACAACTAAGTGGATATCCCTACATGCTAAGTTCCGACATAAGTGATTCAGAAATGTCTTTCAACATGGAAAGATCCACACGTAGTTCAGGCACTGCTTATTTACAGACACCAGAAGGTCCCTATAAGACACAATTGGAGTATATCAAGACCAACCAATTAGGTGCTTTCATCTATGAGGATGGTCTAAGACGATTAGTGTTCCAACTCAAAAAACCTGACCAACCCTTTGGACTTGAACACCCGGTGGTCAAGTTCGAAGAGGGTGCATATATTGATAAGGAAGGAACCATGTATAGGGTTACCAACCTACCAGATATTACAGATGAGTTGGGAAACATCATTCCTGAGAACAGCTAGGAGACCTAGAGAAAGGAGACCTAGGAAGAGAACCCAAGACTCCCAGAGGTAAGTCGGTTTTGACTAGAGTGATCACTCTGAAATGGATTTCCCAAGACAACAAAAGCATAGAGGTATTCTTGAATAGATAAACGGAGGAAGCCTTTTGGAGATTCAAGCCAGATCAACCGAGCCCAATAGTCACCATCTAGGAGTTCAAGGATCCGGAGACACCAGGCAAAGTTGTCTATCTAGATCACACCTCAAAGAAATTGTTCTTGGTAACAGAGCAGGATAGGCATGCATACACTTGGCAAGGTGAATCAATTTTCCCTCCACTAAGATCTAGTGTTTCCCATGGCCTCCAAGGAGTAGGATCATCCAAGGCTCATGAAACCCAGAGGGAAAGAACTAGGGAGAGACCGGAGGTAAGCTTTGCAAACACTGTGGGCAGAGACAAATTAGGACTAGAAGGTGAAAGACCTGAAAAAGAGAGACACGGAGCACATAGGCATCAAAGAGATGAACATGAGTTTCCACTGCCTAGACCCCGAGAGCACTCAAGAACTCTTAGACCTTCTCAAGTGGTCAAGGCTATGAAGAACTATTTTGATGGATTCGGAGATCCTTATGATCATGTGGTCGAGTTCAAACAAGTGTTAAGAGTCAAACAAGTAGACAATTTGTTCACCCAATTCGAGGCATTTGGTTTGACTCTTAAGGGTACTGCCTTAGCTTGGTTTCAACCTCCAAAGAGTCACAACTATAGAGAGATAGGTCAACTGTTAGAAGAATTAATTGTGGAATTTTCCAAGAGTGGTATTAGGCATAACACATCGTCCTTGATCCACAGCTTCAAGCAGACACCCCAAGAAACAGTGCAACTTGCAGGAAGATGGTTTAGACAATACTTAGAAAGATGCCCTATTCCAGAGCTACCCACACCAGCCAAACAAGTGGCCTTGTTCTTCGATGGTTTATTGAGCACCAAGTTAAGATCATATGTGTACTTGAAAGATCCTAGATCCATAGAAGAGTGTGTGCGCATGTGTATAGGCATAAAAGACAACTTGGGTGAGGAGTTACGACTGTCCAAGCTCTATAAGGATTCTAACTGTTCTACTAGTCATTCCTCAAGAACCTCTACTGAGATAGATGAGATAGCTAAGCAGGTTGCCAAAAAGCTAGGTGTCCAAAATAGACAAATGCCAAGGGTCACCTCATTGAAACAATCTTACAACTGTGGAGGAGACCACATGGCTAATGTTTGCCCAATGATGGCTCAGCCCCAAGGAAACCCCAATGCTATATATTGCACTATTTGAGAGGAAATACACTAACCACACGACTCAAGATTGTCCCTATAACAGGCAGGCTATTAGAAAAAATTACCAGCAGCCTTACCAGCAGGGTAGGTATTAGAATCAATACCAACAACCATATTATAGGCCACAAGAATAATATCAGGCACCATGCAGGCCACAACCCGTCCTAGGAAACCAACCACCAACTCCTGCCAATGTGATCCCAGCTAAGGATACGATGGCGGAGGAGAACCCTAATAGAGCATTGGTGCCACTAACCCCATTGGCCTCAAAAAATGAATCTCACGCTCATGGTTCAGACTACTTCCATGAAGATACTTCACAAGCTTATTACATAGAGTCACATGAGCAAAGTGAGACTTCTCCATATCAATATGAGGCACCACCTATGGAACAAAGCTGGGAGACAGAATACTCGAGTATCATGTACACGAATCCTAACCCTAGACCCCAATTGAGACAAGTAAGACCACAAGCCCCTAGAGGACCATGCATTAGATGTCAGGGCGACCATTTCATTTGTGAATGTCCCCACTCATTGACATTGGGACAAGGACAGAACATCACAATACAAGGCTTTTGTCCTGAGTGCGGCAAGGAACATCTTCCTAGAGAGTGCCCCAGGAATCCCTCTAATGTGCCCAAGGTTACACCCATCAATGTCGTAGGCTTGGTGGCGGATTCAAGTTCAAGTAGTAGTAATGTGGCTCCTGTATAGGCAGTCACTAGGGCACAGTGTAGCTCAGTGATGAGTAGCACCTCCTTTAATGTCAATCCGGGAAGACATGAGGATGGTATGAAGACCTCGAGCAAGTGGAGGCACAAGTGCGTGAGTGAGAAGCACACAAGCATGCACACACATACACACACACGCGCACACACGGCAAGACAAAGAGTGAGAAGCAATGGAGTTCTTAGATTCCTTTCAAAAAGCTCTTGCAAGTTCATTTCAATTACAATCTCACCTCAAAAATGAGCTCTCTAGCTCTATTTATAGTTTTTGACTAGGTTTTGGCCTTGTCCAGACCTAGTGTCCGGCCTAGTTAAAAATTAGATTCTCTACCCTATTTGGAGGTTCAAACGAAGTCTAAAAAATGTGAAAACTGACAGGTAGATACTTCTAAAGCTCCTCAAGCTCAAGGACTCCTTGGCTTGCACAAAATGGAGCTACAAAAATGTGAAATGGTATTTACAAGGGTTTTTAGTGATGAAAATCACTATTGCTGTAGGGATTTCTTCTAACATTTTGATATACATTTCCTGGAGCTCCCTACTTGCTCCTTCTCCTTGTGTCCACCTCTCTTATGTGCATAAATGTCTTGAAAAAATATTGGCCTACTTGCCAGATCGTCGTTGACTGCTCTATCTGCTTGTACTTTCTCTTCTCTCTGACTCCCTTCTTAAGCTTCCTTGCCTAGTGAGTCCTTCAGTTCCAACACCCCCCCCTCTCTCGCGTCTGTCGTCCCTGACAGACCCTTGTTGGGTGGGTCGTTGGATGTAGTACTCAACAACGTCTTGTGCTAAGTGATGTTCTGCAATCCGCAACCCTTTGGCCAAATCCGTGAGTAAAGCATCCCAATCTACCGGCCCGGGAACCTCTGGATGTGGTATACGTAACTTTTCTGAATGAAGAGCTTGTTCCACTGCAAACAACTGCAATAAAATGTGATGGTTTGGGAATGAATATCTCTGAATGATATTCCCAGAATCCCGTGACGAACATTTCTTCAAACGTCTATTTGAAGCAGGCTGGTAGATACTTGATGCGCGCGTGCCATGCATATACAACATTAATAGATGGTGTTGCACTCATGTCATAGACGAGGTCCTGATTTCCTTCATTAAATCCAAGGGCTGACAGATGAGGTTCCTTGACATTTTTGAAAGTCCTGAATGTGACCAATATGAGCTCAAAAATTTTCAAGCACATTTGGGCCATGACGTCAGGCACATTTTTAATCCTGACCCCCCAATGCCGAATCATCGAGATCATGTATCCTATGGTAAGTTGGCCTTTGGGTGGTGCTAAGTAAACATAATTGAGCCATTTCTCACATCCTTTGTTTGTCAGCACCATTTTTGTGTATTCCGGCCATGACCTTCTTCGAAACACAGGACAGTAGCATGGGTTGTATTTGATGTACAAAGGCATGTTATTCCATGTTCTTACCATCTCTGGGTAGGTTTCCAGTAGACGAATCCTCCACATCGGTTGATGAATATTGCCTTGCTTGGCACTTGCTGGGATGTCGTCCGGTGCGAACTGTGTAGCCGAGGTTGGTTCTTTTGATGTGTGACTCTTGATTTCCGCATTGTAATCCGCCATTAGGACACAGAAAGGAACATACAAATCGTCGGATGTGCCGATCCACCTATGATGGGAGAGATTCCTAAAGTAATCCGATTTTATGACTACTTCTTCCAAGTGTGACATAGATGCTATCTGAACTGCCACTCTATCATCATGGGTTGTGGCCACTTTCTCTAACCTCTGCATCCATTCAGGAGCCTCTATCTCTATGGTGTCCATGCCCTCTTCTGTTTGCTTGCCCTCTGGTGCAGGCATGGGAACATACGGGTCTTCAAAAGTTTCCTCTATCTCGATTGGCACTAGATCTTCAGGCTCGGGCTCGATAAGGGGAGAGGGTTGACGTTCGTATTGCATGACTTTGCTGCGTAATTCTTCGAGTTCTGCCCTGAGTTTTGTGACCTCTTCGGATGTGTCGTCTGTGGCTGTGGCTTTGCTTGGTGACTCCTGCTGAGTCGCCAGTTGCTTAAGTAGATCATCCCTTTCTCGTTCTAACGCTGCATGGGCCTCCAGGAGGTCGGCATGGGTTTCTAACACAGTTTTCATATTTTCTGAGGGAATGGCCTTGAATTTTTCTGGGTCGATTTCCTGCGGGGAACCTTCCATGGCTGCTTCCAAGTTCTCTTCATTCTGTTTCTGCAGCCGTTTATTCTCTTCGAGAGTTGTAGACATGTGTTTTCGTAGGAGGGCCAAGTTGCGTCTAAGTTTGAGATTCTCCGTTATCTGGGAGTGTAGCAATTCATCCATATGTTGTGTTTCCTCAGCATCTGACTGGGGTGGATTGGCTACTAATTGTTCATGTTGTTCCTGTAAAGTGGCATGCTGTTGTTGTAGTAGCCACTTTTCCCTTTCAAGATCAATGAATCGGAGTTGAAGTTCCTCATGGCTTCGAAAGAGTCGTGTATGTTGGTTATCAAGATGTTGGTAGTGCTGTTGTAGTTGCGACATACACTGATACATATTATTAAATACATTATTGATAGGGGTGGATGCTGGTAGGGGGTTGAATGCAGAGGGGAAGGGAAAGGGGAAGGGGAATGGGAGTGTGGATGTGGTGCTGGAAAATGGTGAAGTGGGAGGTGGGGGAATGGGAGATGGTGGATGCATGGGGGGAGGGAGAGGTGCGGAGGTGGGGGAGATGTCCATAAGATCAATGGTGGATGCAGTAGTGGGAGTGATTGTGAATAGTGGAATTGTGGGTGCGGTGATAGTGGTGAAAGTGTACAGTGGTGTGTGCAATTGTGAATACGAACTGCCCAAAAGTGTGATCGGGGGGTTGAGATTTTCTGTGGCCGCGGTTGGAACTACTGTTTCAGTGGCCATATAGACAAAGGAAGTGGAGATAGGGTGTGTGGGTTGTGTGACGGTCTGTGCTTCGGTATGGGTAGTGGACTCTGAGGCGGTGACGGTCGTGGTTACACTGGTTGTGGGAGGTGAATGTGGTGGAGTTGGAGGCAGGGGTGGCAACGGGGGTGACGGAGGTGCACTTCATACATGGGTTTCCTCAGTATCGTGGACAGTGTGTGCAGTGCCCGTGGTTGTGGATGTGCCTTGTGGTTCTGATACTAGTACATTCATCTGCTTTCCTGCTCGAGGGGGGCATCTGCCATATCTTCGTTCCGTTCTTCGTGCTTGTGCAAGGGCGGTATGCACCGTTTCAGGTACTCCCAAAGCCTCAGATATCATGTCAAGCGTGGCGTGGTATTGCTCGTCTACGCCTTCCTCCTCAAGGATTTGATTCATGAGGGCCTTGCCTGCTGCTAGGGACAGTCTATGTTGCTCTTGCACTCTGTTCATGGTATCATAGAGCTTCTTCAATGCCTTCGTGTAAGCGGGGGCACCTTCAAGTACCTGCAGGGCTTCCTGATCATATTCCTGCTCTTCTTCCTCGGATTGTCCATCATGTTCCTCCTCTTGTCCTTCTTCTTCTTCACCCTCCACATCGACGATTTCTGGTTGTCTGGGATGGGGTTGGTCTATAGCAGTTTGTTGTCCACTAGCTTGTTCTGCCTCAACTTCTACGTTAACAGCCTCAATGATTCTGGCTACCTCCTCATCAGTTAAGTCTTCTAAAGTGAATCCGTGAGGAAACTCTAGGCCGGTTGGTACGGGTGGGAACACCAGATTAGGTCCGTCAGTGATGTGCCTTGGTAATCTGATAGTGAAGGGTTGCACCCGCCTTGGAAGTCGTGGAGTGGTCTCTGGAGTCAATGTTGCACCGCGGGGTTGTGCGCAGGGCATCTGAACGGCGCCTCTCATTTTCTTGGATGGTGGTCCTGCGGAGGATAATCGACGCTGAAACTCTTGTACCCTGGTCCAAATGAGTGCCCTTTGCACTGGTACATCATACACAAGACATATGTACACAATCCTGGTCAGAGCACAGCATCCGTACAGTACAGACTTTTGTTTTTTATACCACCTTTGATGAGCCAAGTGGATTTGGTCGATAATCCAGTGGGGCATGTTGATTGTCAAATCAAAGGCATCAGCCAAGTATAAACTAAACCATATCTTTTTAGGTGGCATTGTGAACCTCTCCTGGGCGGGAAATGCAAAGTGCTGCATGACCATTCGCAAATGAATAGCGATTGTAGGCGTCATTGCCACCATGTCTTTTAACTTTGTCAGATTCCTGTTCTTCATATTGTCGGGGACCATAGTCTCTTTCTCTGTAGGAATATGCATACCTTTCATGTCTAGAGCTTCCCTTACCAAGTTGATAGTTAATCTGAAACGGTTGAGCTCATTGCCCCTTGTGAGAGATGGGAGGACAAAGGAGCTGTATCCCTTTTTGTCTTTGCTCGGAGTAAGGGTGCTAATCAAATAAGAGCATCTTAGAAAATCCGGCTTTGGCAACTGGAATTTGAAGTACTCGAAGAGTCCGGCCTTCTTCCATATAGCTTTCAGTCCTTCATTATTCTGCAGTCTCTCAAATTCCCTAGTGAAAAAGTGATACCTCCCCCAATGCCCATTGAATTCTATCTCGGCCTCCCACATATAAGTGCCTTCACCTAGGGGTCCTGCCACATCACTGAACCAATGAGAGTTTTTACTGACTGGCATAGTGTGCCCTTGTGGAGGGTTCTGAACCGGTATGGCGTGTAATGCTCTCAATGCTACAGGGCGTTCCTTCAATTCCTCCTCAACGGGAAGACTTTCAATATCCACGACTTGGGGGCTGGTGCCTATCTGGGAATATACTATTTACATTAAAGGATGCAGGTAAAGATGAAGATGCAGGGGGAATGGGGAAGGGGAAGGGACTTGTGAATGCGGTGGAGTCAAGTGGTGAAGTAGGTGGAGGGGGTATGGGAGATTGAGGTTGTGTGGGGGGTGGGGGTGGTACTGTGGCGGGTGATGTTTCCATTGTGTCAAATGTGTGTGTGACTGTAAAGATGGGGACAGTGGGTGGGGTGGAAGTGATATTTGTGAAGAGTGTCATGAAGGTGGGCATGGAAACTCCTCCAAATTGGATACCGGGAGAGAGAGGAATTCCCATGACAACTGTGGTAGTGGTAGAAAAGGGCGTGGTCGTGCCGGTTGGTGAGTTGAATTGTGTAGCGAGAGGTGAGGTGGGTGGGGAGAGTGGTTCCTCCTGATGTTCTTTTGTTTGCGTGTTGCCTTCCGGTTCTGATACATTGATGTGTATTTGTTTTCCAGATTGCCTAGGGCGGGCAGGCACACGTTTCTCAAATCGATTAATGTATGTCATGGCCTCATGTATGGCCTCATCCAAGCCGACTGCCTCTGCGTGTAGGTTCATGGATTCGATAAACATATCGTCCACACCTTCCTCAGCCAATAGTTGGCTCATGAGCACCTTGCCTGATTCAAGTGACATTTTGTGTTGTTCCTGAACTCGCTTCATGGTTTGGTACAATCTTTTTATTTGTGCCGAATATGTTGGGGCACTTGCTAGCTCTGAGAGTTCATCATATTCTTGATATTGTTCTTCGTCGGCTTCTTCTTCTTCTCCTCCTGCCTCTTGTTCATCTCCTTCGACTTCTACGACGACTGGTTGTGTCGGGGCTGGTGTTGTTGTGGTGGGGTGTGGTTCCTGGGTCTGGTCTGCTTCTGTTTCAAGATCGTAGATCAGTCTGGCAACTTCTTCATCCGTGAGGTCATTGAGAGTAAATCCCTGTGGAAATTCCAAGTCTGATGGAATGGGGGAAAACACCAAGTTGGGTCCTTCTGTACTTGGTCTGGGAAGACGAATGGTGAATGGCCGAACACACCTAGTTTGAGGAGGAGTCACCTTAGGTGTGATAGTGGCTCCCCTTGGTTGAGCACATGGTAATTGGACGCCCCCTCTCATCTTCTTCGATGGAGGACCCGCTGTTGATAGTCGCCTTTGGAATTCTTGGGCCCTGGACCACACTAGTGCTCTTTGAATGGGCACGTCATATGCTAGGCACCTGTAAATTATTCTTGTTAGGGCACAACAGCCATGAAGTACATTTTTCTGCTTCTTATTCCAGCGCTGATGGGCTAGGTGTATCTGATCGATGACCCAGTGCGGTATGTTGAGGGTGAGGTTCTCTGTTTCTGCCAAGTATAAGCTGAACCATATTTTCTTAGGGGGCATAGTGAATCATTCTTGTGCGGGAAAAGCAAAATGTTGCATAACAGTTCGTAAGTGGAGAGCAATGGTAGGCGTCATTGCCACCATGTCCTTCAATTTATTGAGATCCTTATGCTTCATCCTTCCTGGGACCATTGTTTCTTTCTCGGTGGGAATGTGCATACCTTGCATGTTCAATGCCTCCCGTACCAGATTGAGGGTCAGTTTGAATCTCTTGAGTTCGTGTCCTGGCAACAATGATGGTAGCACAAAAGTACTATCGCCTCCCTTGACCCTGCTAGGAGTTATGGTGCTTATGAAATATGAGCAACGTAGAAAATCAGGTTTAGGCAAGTGTGCCCTGAAATATCTATCCAGGCCTGCCTTGGTCCAAATTGATCGCATTACCTCTGCATTCTGATAGTTCTCGAATTCCCGAGTGAAAAAGTGGTAGTGTCCCCATTTGCCATTAAATTCAATTTATGCTTCCCAGAAGTAGGTGCCGTCACCCAATGGCCCTGCTACATCACTGAACCAATGAGCATGTTTCCCCACTTGAGAAGTGTGCCCCTGAGGAGGGTCCTGGATAGGAAGGACATGCACCGCTTGAAGTTCTTGAGGCCTTTCGGTGAGTGGCGGTTCCAGAAGAATGGTTTCAATGTCCACAATCTGTGCGCTGGTCCCTGCCTGGGAACTGGTGCCTCCAGCTTCTGCCATAGTTATTGCTTGCTACTGGTTCTGTCGAGAATATAGAGCATGCGTTAATATTGTAATGGACAAGATAGAACACGTTTTGCCCCCATTACAATATTATCGTGAGGTGAGTAATGGGTTAGTGGTCAGTGAGTGCACGATGACAGTGTGTGTAGTTAATGCCTGGATAGTCCTAGGAGCTAGATGGAAAGATGCAGTGTCTGACTAATGCAGTTAGTAAGTGGAGATGAATGCACAAATTGGGGTCGGGGGGTTTATTACAAGTCTTAGGTTGCCAAACACCATGGATGGCTTTTGGTCTTGGTTTTGTGGAGACTCGGGAGGGTTGCATGAGTAATTCCGCTGGGGGGTTGTTGTGTCTTTGGGACCCATTTACGAGTGAATCTGTGCGTGCTTCTAGGTGGCAGTGTGTTCGAGTGTATCAGACAAGAGTGGGTGGCGGCTGCTTGAGCGAGTGGATCCTGTCGTGTATGATGTGAATTGTGTGGGACTAGTTGAGCCCGCAAGCAAGCCTTAGGCACCCAAATTTGTCTTGGTTGTGGGTCAGCCTTCATCGACTTCTTGGGCACCCAAATAGATTTCACTTTCTCAATAGAGGTTTTAGAAGTCCTCTTATTAGTATCATGTCGTTGATTACTAATAAGTGGTTGAGAAAGTTGTCGCGACTTGGCTATAGTCGGCAGCTCATCTTTTCGCACCCACATTTGTTTCACTGGTTGAGTTGTTCGGCTTCGCGCGTTCTTTTGGTCTCCCACATAGATAGTCTTCAGTAATTGATCTGCCCTTAGTTGCTGCCTCCTTCTGGCCTTTGGAAAAGAAGGGAGTTCCGCCAATGCCTTGACTTTTCTATTGAGATCTCCATTCCTCTGCATCACATAGCTTTGGACAAGAACAGCATGGTCAACTTCATGTGTACCCCTGGAAGGACCAGGAGTCTGTGCCTTTCCTAGTTCCTGGAGTGCTCCATTATCTAACTCAACGGTAATTCTACTCTGATTCACCCATACCTGAAGAAGTCCGCTTCTTAGGTTTAGGTTGACTGCATGATCATAGATCCAGTCCTGACCCAAGACAAGAGGCTCAGTGAGGTCCTCATCTTGACACACTAATACTTTGACTATCATTACTTCGTCTTGAATGGAGATGGGAAGATCCACCTCACCCATGCAAGGGGTTTCCACACCTCCCAATCCTATGAGATATGCTTCTATAGGATTGACAGTTAATCTCAATTCTTGACAGTAAGACAATTTAACAGCACTGGTGGCTGCACCTGAGTCAAACAAGGCTCTCACAGTCCTTGCACCCTTTCTTTGTCCTATCTCTAAGGTTATAAAAGGACGTCGATCAATTATCCTTTGAGCGCTGATACCTGAAACTTCACACATAGCCACGTGATATCCTTGATCTGCATAGGCATCCGTCCTAGGTTGCTCCCTATTCTGTCTTCTCAACTTCATTCTCCGGATGCGTTCCAATGCTTCTGCTTGGGCTTCTTCTCGAATTCGCTTCTCTTCTTCTTTGCGTTTCTTAGCAGTATTGAGTCGACTTAGCATTTCCTCTGTGAGAGTTTCCTGATACAACTTGACCCTGCATCTGCTAATGTAGCTCGGGAGAATGTCGCCTTCTAATGTGGCTAGTTGCACTGCTCCACTTGTTGAGATTCTGTTTATAATCATGGGTCCGTAGCCTCTCTTCTCTAGTTTCCTCGCATGTTGTTTCAACGTGTATACTAGTACTAGGTCGCCTGCCTTCAAACCTTTATCCTTAACGTGGGCGTCAAAATATGCCTTCTGTCATTTCTTAGCTGCATATATCCTTGCTGCCGCCCTCAGTCTTGTTTCTCCTAATCGTTCAAGGTCAAAAAGTCTAGAGGAGAGTTCATGACCCGTCCATTCATGCTCTTGTGCTACTTTCAGTGTAGGTATTAAGAAGTCCAATGGTAGCACTGCATTTTGGCCAAATACCATCTGAAAGGGGGTGGCTTGGAGTACCGTTTTGTAGGCGACTCGGTATGCCCAAACAGCATGGTGTAACTGTTTATCCCAATCAGAGCGTTTATTGTTCACTAATTTCGTCAGTACATTGCATAAGATCTTGTTGGTGCTCTCAGCCTGGCCATTTGCTTGAGGGTGATAGGGGGCAGACTTCTTATGTACTACCAAGAATTCTTGGAGCAGATTTTCAATAACTTCATTCAAGAAGTGAGTGCCTCTATCACTAACTAGCTCTATAGGTAGCCCGTATCTAGTGAACACATTCTCAAATAAAAACTTAGCTGTTGTTTGAGCATCGTTCTTCGTTGTGGCTTTTACCTCTACCCACTTTGTTAGATAGTCTGTCGCAACAATGATATATTCTGCATGGGAACCCTTAGCTGGGGGATTAATAGGACCTACGAAGTCTATTCCCCACTTAGAGAATGCACGTCCACCCATCATAGGTTTCAGTGGCATTTCATCTTTACGTATAGGATACTGAGTTCTTTGACAGACATCACATCGTTTCACATAGGTATGTGCATCCATGTGAAGGGTCGGCCACCAGAAGCCCGCAAATAGTATTGCCTTGATCACCCGATCTGGTCCAAAGTGTCCTCCTGCTACACCTTGGTGAGCAGTTTCCAAGATCTTAAGATATTCACTCTCATGGACACATAGTCTCAGGTAATCATCTTTACCACGCTTGTATAGATTATCACCAATGAGTGAGTAATCCTGGGCTTCTTGTTCTAAACTCCTTTTCCTAGCCAGAGTCATGTCTGGAGGGAATGTTTTCGTCCTCAAGAAGGATACTAGTGGTTCACTCCAATCCGGCACTATGGACACTTGATAAAGAGTGGCATGTTCCACAGGTGGTTTAGTGCAGCAGATTGGGCATTCCTTGCACAACTTTTGGACATCAGCTTCCATAGTTGGCCAATGCACTCCGAGTCTCCGTAGTGTCTGTAGGGTTCGTCGCTTTGAGTAGTGTTGCTCTAAGGCACCTACATGTGCTAATTGCAACCACTTCGCATACTCGTCCTCTTCTACACAACAAGCCAAGATCCCTTGATCTGTGTGCTTGTACATACTTCCAGCCATGATGTGGTACTTTTGGGCTTTTACTACCTATCTATCCTGTGTGGCTATTACTGGGTGGTTAGGCCCGTACGTCAATACTGGCACTAATGGCTTAGCCCACTGCGGCACCACTTCCAAATTAAACAAGTAAGCATCAGGAAGGTCATCTGACACTCCTTGTGGGGCTTCTCCAGATGTGAGCCTAGAGAGATGATCTGCTCTCAAATGAGTCCTCCCTTTTCTCACCACTACCTCAAAGTCATATTCAATTAGTAAGAGAAACCATTAATCTACCTGTATTGCATGGTTTGTTTACCAAGTACAACAATGCCTGATGGTCAGTAAAAAGTTTAAACTTATTTGCAAGCAAATAATGTCTAAACTTTTTAACTGCATATACCATGCCTAATCCTTCTCTCTCCTAGTGGTATAATTTCGTTCAGCTGCGTTCAATTGTCTACTAGCATAGGCAATTGGAAGATCCATATTACCTTCACCAGTAGGTTGAGCAAGCACACATCCAATGGCATAATTGGATGCATCCACATGAACATGGAAAGGCTTATTCCAATCTGGTGTGGTTAAGATTGGTGCTGAACATAATCTTTGTTTAAGCTCCTGGAAGGAATTCTCACACTCATCAGTCCACTCAAAGTTAGTCAGAAGTCCGTACATGGGCTTTGCAATGATAGCATACATGTGAATGAACCGGCGGTAGTAACCACAATGCCCCATGAAAGCTTGTACTTCCTTGACATTCCTTGGCCTAGGTAGCTCTGCTATGGCTCTCACTTTCTCTTCATCAGTGGATATGCCATTCTTTGACACTATGTGTCCTAGAATCTTGCCTTGCCTGACCATAAAAATGCACTTTTCTGGGTTTAGGCAGACTTGATATTCTCTACATTTGTCAAAGATTTGTCTCAGTTCAGGAATATGGGTTTGTCTGATGTTGGAATGAGCACAAAGATCATCAACATAGACTTCTAAATTCTTCCTCAGGAACTCCTTAAATACATGGCACATCAGCCTCTGGAAGGTTGCTGGTGCATTGGTAAGCTCAAATGGCATTACTCGAAAGGCGAATATGCCCCATTCTGTGGCAAAAGCTGTCTTATGCTGATCCTCTAGAGCTATGGCCACTTGATTGTAGCCCGAAAATCCATCAAGGAAGCTGTACACTTCCTTGCCTGCTACTCTTTCTAAGAGATGTTCTGTGATGGGAAGCGGATAATTATCTCGAATTGTGGCTGCATTAACCTTCTTTAAGTTAATGCACACACGTAGCTTTCCATTTTTCTTGGGCACCACTATGATGGGGGATACCCACTCAGTGTGCTCAATTTCATAGATGAATCCAGCTTCGACCAGTCTATCTATCTCCTCTTTGATCTTAGCAGCATAACTATCATTATATGTGTATGACTTTTGCTTAGAAGGTTTGGCATCCGAGGTCATGGGGATAGTGTGTGAGCAGATGTCTGGATCAACACCCTTCAAATCCTTGTAACTCCAAGCGAATACATCTCTGTATTCTCTTAGCAAGGCTATCAATTCTTGCTCTTCTTCTTCCGTCAGGTCATGGCCTATGTAAGTGCATCTCTCTTCTCCCTCTTCCATGGCTACCACAATTTTCTTTGTGGTTTCTTTGTTATCATAGGCCTCTCCTGATTGCGCCTCTCGTTTAGGCATTCTGATCATGAATCTCCTGTCATCTATCTCATACTTCTTAAAATTTTCTGGGACCTCAAACAAAGATTCTTCCTATTCTGGTGTGACTTCTCTCTTCTTTTTTCTCTTTCCTTCTTCCTTCGGGGTCACATGTGTGGCTAGTCTTACATCACTTGTAAGCTCTCCATACCTCTGGGGTTGAAATTCTACTTCATGGAAGTATTCTCCATCTGATGCAAAAGGTGGATCCATAATGATTGACTCTAGATCAGAGTCATTTGCATCCTCAAATGCATCAGGGCTAGGTTCACACTCTTCTAACACTACTCTCCCATGATTGGCTCTATGGAGAAGACTGAAATGTCATAGCCATCTTCATCATAGTGAGGTGTCCATTGTTCTTCATTGATGACTACATCCATTGTTGCTAGGATTTCTGCCCAGCCGTGGGGTTCAAATTCTTCGTCAGGAAATACTACAGGTGCATAGGCTGGGTCTTGAATGGGTCTATGTGTTTCGTTTGCACCTATATCTCTGGCCTTTTCTCTTTTCTTCTCTTCTACTGCCACTTTGCACATCCATAAGTGGGTGTCTTCATGCATCCATGAGGATCCTGATCCTATGGAATGCACAGATTCCGTATCATCTTTGGCTCTATGGATGGGATTCCATTGGATAGGGGGAACATCTCTATGAGAGTAATCTTTGAGATTCACTTTGGTCGTAACACCTAAGTGCTGCAAGTACAAAGAATTGGTTCCCCAATCCTGTACCACTTGCAACTGTCGCATAAAAGGTCGTCCCAAGATCATTTCATAGGCATGGTTCTTGCTAAAATCACATATAGCAAATGTATGCTCAAACTCGACACCACAGGTGGTGAGAGTTATTCCTTCTAGCAATCCTAAGGGTCGCTCTATGTGACCATCGGCCATTTGCAATTTCATCCTCGTGGGCCTGAGTGCTGGCTTGCCCCAATGCTTCCATAGGGAAGTGGTAGCAATTGCAACACCTGAGACTGAGTCTAGAATGGCCTTGGTGGTGTATCCTTGATGGGTGATAGGAAGATATGTGTTTCCCTCTTCGCCCTCACTCATGTCTCCTATCTTGTCCAATGGTATTTCTGGCACTGTTCTCTGGGATCCTACCTGGGAACGAGGTTTTGTTATCTCTGGTACTTGTTTGGCTACATGTTTCCATAGCTCTGGCCTTACTTTGAGTAGCTCTTCTAAGGTGAGGTTGCATTGTACCTTAGTGTTTTTCACTACCTCTGTGTTCCTAGGTATGATCGAGTCTTCGTTTCTTACCATGACCGTGGGTGCTCTCATACAAGTAGACTTAGCTTCCCATGGGCCTGTGAAGTGGGGTAATTCTTGCAAAGAATTAGACTCAAAGTCTATTCTTTCCTGAGAATGGGTGCTCTCTTGCTCCTCATAAATGGATGGGATGTCTTGTGGGAATTGGTCATGTGCGTCATCCACAAGTTCAATGGGAGGAGGGACTTCACTTTCTTTAGCCCATTTGTCTTCTTGAATCTCTCGTAGGAATTCTGGTGTGAATCGATTCATAGAAGATGATGTGTCTGGCTTCGTAGAGTTAGGCACATAGGCTTCAGGCACATAGGCTTCCTGGGCAGGAATGCTTACTCTTTCACTTGCCCTGTCCTTATGTTGAGAGGCGGGTTCCTTTCCTGATTGTGCAATCAGCTTCTCTATTCTTTCTAACAGTCCATCAAAGTGCAACTGTGTCTTTGCCGAACTAGAGATGTTAAATAGGCGACTGGCTTCAAACATGGTTTGAGCCAATTCCACCATCTTAGCACAAATTTTGGTTCGTTCTAGCTCTAGTTCTGCTCTAGGGTAACACTTTTCATGATTAGTTACGTTTGGCCCTTCTTGGATTCTGGCTTGATATGCTTTAAGCATCATGTTTAGGTCCTCGGGAGTGGGATCTGCTAAGACTGGTCCTACTCTTGGGGGTGGTGGGTTTAGGTGAGGCGGGTTGGAAGGTGGCGGTTCCGATGGAGTTGGGAATGGTGGAGGTGATGGAGGTGGGGCAGTGTGAGAGGGAGTTTGAGCTGTGAGTTCAGTTATCCTGGCCTTTGTTTCTCTCAGGCTTTCCTCGAGTTCACTCATCTTTTTTGCCCATTGTCTTTTCATTCTTTCACGACTATCTCTCCAAGCTCTAGTCCTCTTCTTTGTCATGCTCTCCGTTTCACTAACATCTGGGCTCTTTTCCTGGCCTACGCTTTGGTTCTGTTGCAAGGCTTGGGCTCTAGTGATTACTTGTACTGGTGCAGTGGAAGTCAAACTCCCTGTGGAGTCTACAACTAACCCAATAACGTTGATAGGAGTGATTTTTGGCATATTATTGGGGTTCTTTGGGCAATCTCGTAAGAGATGCTCCTTTCCACACTCTTGGCAATAGCCCTGGATCGTCACTGATTGGGTTTGGGTAGGTGCAGGCATGGGGCAATCACGAATGAGGTGATCCCCCTGACATCTGTAGCATGGTCCTTTAGGGAATGGGGGTCTTACTTGCCTAGGTTGAGGCCTAGGGTTGGGGTTTGCAAACATGACGTTTGTGTAATCTGGCTCCCAACTAGGTTCATTTGGCTCTTCACTATAGTAAGACTCACCATGTTCAGGAGACTGCATGTAGTAAGCTTGGGGACTATTAACATGTGTAGAATCGAAGCTATGGTCACTGGGATCACTTTCTGAAAGCAATGGTGTTACGGGGACTATAGCTCTATTCAGGTTTTCTTCTACAACTGCATACTTTACAGGGATCACGTTGGATGGAGCTGGAGGTTGTTGGGCTAACACAGGCTGAGGCCTTTGCTGGGCTTGATATTGTGGTTGGTAGGTTTGTTGAGGCCTCGCATACTGCTGAGGTGGGTACTGGTTCTGGTATCTTCCTTGTTGAGGGTATGGTAGTGGGTACGTCTGCCTAACAGTTTGCTTATTGTAGGGGCAATCTTGCGCGGTGTGATTGGTGTACCTCCATTCTATGGTGCAGTACTGGCCACTAGGATTTACTTGGGGCTGAGCCATAATGGGGCATACATTCGCCATGTGGTCGCCACCACAAGTATAGCATCTTTTCACAGGGGCAAACCTTGGGATCTGTTTGCTAGTGACACCTAATTTCTGAGCTATTTTCTCTGCAAGTTCCTCAATTGATGTGGATTGTGTGGAAGAGAGGCTAGAGGCACTATCTGAATCTTTGTATATCTTGGAAAGCTCTAACTCCTCCCCTAGGTTATCCTCGATGTCAATACACATGCGTACACACTCTTCTATGGTCCTAGGGTCCTTCAAGTACACATAAGATCTCAATTTGGTACTTAGCAATCCATCCAAGAATAAAGCCACTTGCTTAGCTGGTGTGGGTAGCTCCGAAACAGGGCATCTTTCTAAGTATTGCCTAAATCTTCTTCCTGCAAGTCTCACGGTTTCTTGAGGGGTTTGCTTGAAGCTGTGAATCACTGAGGAGGTATTATGTCTTATGCCACTCTTAGAGAATTCAATAATGAAAGCCTCTAGGAGTTGGTCTATACACCTGAATTGTCTCTCATTCAATGGTTGAAACCACGTAAGGGTTGTGTTCCTAAGGGTTAGAACAAAGGCATTATATTGTGTGAATAGGTCCTCCACTTGTTCTGCTCTCAAGACTTGCCTGAACTCAGCCACATGATCGTATGGGTCTCCTGTGCCATCGAAGTAATTTTTCATGGACTTGACTAACTGAGTTGGTCTCAAAATCTTGGTGTGTTCTCTAGGTCGTGGTAGAGGGAAGTCTTCCATATTCCTTTGATTTCTTGGGGCTCTATGTACCTCAGGCTCTACTCTATTTGTTTCCATCCTCGTTCTTTCTCTGCCCCCTGGGTTAGCAAAGCTTACTTTTGGCCTATCTCTACTTCTGTCTCTTTGAGTTCCATGAGCTTGGGATGTTCCCGCTCCAAGGTGACCATAGGACACATTTGATCTTGGTTGGGGGAAAATAATTTCACCTTTCCAAGTGTAAGCATGCCTATCATTCACCACAAAGATCCTCTCCGAAGCGTGATCTAAGTAGGTCACTCTGCCTGGGCTATCAGGATCCTTAAACTCATAGATCATGATTGTTCCTATATCAATTGGCTGATCATATTTATACCTCCAAAAGGCTTCGTTAGTTTCTCGGTTCAGAAGCAGATCTATGCTCTTATTATCTTGGGGAATCCACTCTGGTGTGATAATCCTAGTGAGAACAGATTTGCCTCGAGGGGTCCTTGGTTCTTCACCCATGTTTCCCTGCTCTAGGTCACCTAAGTCCGATTCTGGGACTACATTCCCAAATTCATCAGTCCTATCTGGATGACTAGTGACTACATATATTGTCCCTTCCTTGTCTAAGTACGCCCCGTTTTCAAACTTGACAGCTGGGCGCTCTAGTCCAGTGGATTGGTCAGGATTCTTCATCTGTACCACAGATCTTCCTAGGCCGTCCTCATAGATGCTAGCACCCAATCGGTTGGTCCTAAGGTATTCCAACTGCGTTTTGTAAGGGCCTTCTACCCTGTACAAGTATGGCACTCCTGAACTTCCCGTAGGTCTGTCCATGCCTTGAGACATCTCTGATTCACTAGTCTCAGAACTAGGGTAGTATTAGTGGTGGCTCAACTGCTGGGCCCAAGACCTAGCAGTGTGGTTGACACTTGCCTCTGAAGACCTAAGGCTTTGTCTATCTCTCCCTAGATGTCGCCCTGATCTAAGGTTCATAAGCCTGATTGAATAACCCAAATTTGCCCAAGTACAACCTCGTTGCGGAGTTCTTTTGTATCAGTTACTTGATTCTTTTTAGTTGATTGCCGTGTTAACATTCTTGTCTGATATCACGTCGTAAGGTATATTTGAGTGTAGTTCCGCACTTAAAGTTGATCGTTCCACGTTAAGTTCTTTTCCTTTAAAGTTCTCGACAGTACAAAGATTATGTTCTTAGCTTGAACTTGAAAGTTTAGGTATTCTTCAACTTGATAATTGCCTCTCGTCGCCCTAACTTACTCCTACCTCTAGTCGCTCTTAGCCTAAGCTAGGAATTGAGGAAGGGGAGTTGAGAATATTCCGACCTTTCTTGCTGATCCTTGCTCTTTAGTGCTCGAGAAGTTGATTCTCAAGCTTGCACAAAGCCCTTGCTTGGACGCTCTCAATTGCTTCTCAATAGACCTGCATCAGTCCCAAGATTAGCTCCAGACTTAAATTCAAATGACAGACTAGACCACTTTCATGCATGTAACTCACCAACCAAGTTATCCCTTGCCTTTATAAAAAACAATCCCAAGGATCCCTCAGTTCTCCTACCTCGGGTATGGTTAACTTCAAAAAAACCTATCTAATAATCCTGATCTTAATTTTCACATAACCAGTGGAAGTTTTGGTTGTACTTCCCACGAGCTTTCCAACAAAACAAGAATCACAGCAATTGGATTTTGTATGAGGAAGTTATGTCCAATCAGGGTTTAGGTGCTAAAACAGGGTTCGAAACAGTTTACTCAGGCAGACAGGAATTCTTGAATTACTTGGGTTGCGGCCTCACAATGTAATGCTAAACCCTTAAAAGTTCCCCAAAAAATTAGACCACTATTTTTTTGCCCTTAAAAATTGGCCAAATTTGCCCTTCTATCGCGTTCGCAAGTTCTGTCAGTCGCGATTGACAGGTCAGTCGCGATTGATGTGTCGATCGCGATTGACAGGTCCGTCGTGGCTGTCAGCCGCGATTGACAGGTCCGTCGTGGCTGTCAGCCGCGATTGATGTGTCGATCGCGATTGACAGGTCCGTCGTGGCTGTCAGTCGCGATTGACAGAAATCTGATGAATCTCAAAAATCTAAACACAGTTTTGGGAAGCTCTAGGCCTGTAGATCATGGTTTTGCACTTTGTTTGGCAAATGGAGCATTTTTTCTGTCAGTCACGATTGACAGAGATCGGTGACACAGAGACAGTTGCTAAGATTTCCGTACCTGCGCGGAGTGCTGGAGAAGATGATGCAGCATGTACCTGCAAGACAGCTCAAGAAACATGCAAAAACAGCACACACAATATTGCTCTCTCGCTCTCTCTCACAAGTGGAATGAGGGAAATGGAAGGAGGAAGGAAATATACTCAAAAAACTGAAATTTTTGCGATGATGGAGATGGAGGTGGGAGATGGTGATGATGATGATGGTGATGAAGGAAACAAAAGGAAATAGATAAAAGGGAAGAAAATACCTATAACTCCAACACTTCAACTCTACGTTTTACCATCACACGCTCGTCCTCAAAGCTCGATCCCCGGCAACGGCGCCAAAATTTGGTGTAGCTCAGTGATGAGTAGCACCTCCTTTAATGTCAATCCGGGAAGACATGAGGATGGTATGAAGACCTCGAACAAGTGGAGGCACAAGTGCGTGAGTGAGAAGCACACAAGCATGCACACACATACACACACACGCACACACACGGCAAGACAAAGAGTGAGAAGCAATGGAGTTCTTAGATTCCTTTCAAAAAGCTCTTGCAAGTTCATTTCAATTACAATCTCACCTCAAAAATGAGCTCTCTAGCTCTATTTATAGTTTTTGACTAGGTTTTCGCCTTGTCCAAACCTAGTGTCCGGCCTAGTTAAAAATTAGATTCTCTACCCTATTTGGAGGTTCAAACGAAGTCTAAAAAATGTGAAAACTGACAGGTAGATACTTCTAAAGCTCCTCAAGCTCAAGGACTCCTTGGCTTGCACAAAATGGAGCTACAAAAATGTGAAATGGTATTTACAAGGGTTTTTAGTGATGAAAATCACTATTGTTGTAGGGACTTCTTCTAACATTTTGATATACATTTCCTAGGCTCCCTACTTGCTCCTTCTCCTTGTGTCCACATCTCTTATGTGCATAAATGTCTTGAAAAAATATTGGCCTACTTGCCAGATCGTCGTTGATTGCTCTGTCTGCTTGTACTTTCTCTTCTCTCTGACTCCCTTCTTAAGCTTCCTTGCCTAGTGAGTCCTTCAGTTCCAACACACTGGCATTCAACCAGGATAAAACAGCTAAGCAATTAGAGTCAAGTGAATCTGGAGAGTTGAGTAAGAAGAAAATAAGAACATGGAAAGATACCAGGGAGAGAACCAATCGTAAGTGGAACAAAAAGATATCCAAACTAGAAGAAAGCATGAACGATGCCAAAACAAAAATAGAAGACATTGCATCTCAAAGCCCCTCGCATGCCAAACCTCCACCCACACCACCTCATCCCACCCCACCACCCACTATAAATAACCCACGACCAGGGTCTGCTCTTGCAAATCCAACCCCAGAAGGCTTGGACATGATGTTCAAGGCCTACTAGGCTCGTCTTCAAGAAGGGCCAATAGCTACAAATCGAGACAAGAGTTACCCTAAAGCAGATTTAGAGATAGAACAGACAAAAATGTGCATGAAAATGGTAGAAGTAGCTCAAGCTATGCTCGAGACTAGTGAAAAGTTCAAACAGACAAACTCTGCCAAGCCAGATTTTGCATTTCCAAGGCTTACTAGAAAGTTTAGAGCAGTTGGTAAACAAGCCCCTGGTTTCTTTACCTGTACAGGCTCAACCAGTTATTGAAAGAGAGATTTCACCACAAATGAAAACTTATGTTTGTGATTCCATGGAGGGAACACCTCTTTCAATTCAGCAGTGCTCTCAAGAATTCTTGCGGGAAATACAAGAGGAAAAATAGGCCAAGGAGAAGGGTAATCCCCCTCCTATTCCTGAGATTGATGACCTTCATGATCAATTTCCCCAAGACATTCCATCTATCTATGGAGACCAACCAGAGCAACAAGAAGATGAGAGATTAGATTTTGAATCTAATTCTTTACAAGAGTTGCCACAATTCACAGGCCCATGGGAATCTGAATCTCTTCATATCAGAGCTCCCACAATATTGGTAAGAAATGAAGACTCAGTGGTTCCAAGAAACATTGATGTCGTGTAGAACACTAAGGTTGAGTGTCATCTCACTGTAGAAGAGCTCCTCAAAGCAAAACTTGAGCTATGGAATCATGTGTAGGCTCAGGTTCCAGAACTTGATTCCAATATGCCAAAAGCAAGCTCTAAGCAAAAAGTTCCAGAGATACCTCGCGATAAAATAGGAGACATGAGCGAAGGTGAAGAAGGTAATACTTATCTTCCTATCACCTATCAAGGTTACACAACCAAAGCAATCGTAGATTCAGGTGCTGGTGTTGCTATTGCAACCGCCTCCTTGTGGAAGCGATGGGGCAAACCTACATTAAGACCAACTAGAATGAAGCTTCAAATGGAAGATGGTCATTTTGAAAGACCTCTAGGATTGCTTGAAGGGATAACTTTAACCACTTGTGGTGTAGAGTTTGAACACACATTTGCTATATGTGACTTTGAAAAAAATAATGTCTACGAGATGATCCTAGGAAGACCCTTCCTACGACAATTGCAAATAGTGCAAGATTGGGGAACCAAATCCTTGTACTTAGAGCACTTAGGGGTCACCACCAAGGTCGATTTGAAGGATTACACCTTCAGAGATGTACCACCCGTACAATGGAATCCTATCCACAAAGCGAAAAAAGATTCTATCTCTGTGCATTCTGGAAGTTCACCTAATCCATCTTGGCTGCATGAAGATACTCACTTGTGGATGTGCAAGGTCACAGAGGAAGAGGAAAAGTGCCTAAAAGCGAGAGAAGAAGGAACTCCCACAGGAGATAGACCAGTTAAAGACCCAGCGTATACATCGTGTATTTTTCCAGATGATGAATTTGAGCCTCACGACTGGGCAGAAATTTAAGCTACCATGGACATTGTAGTCAATGAAGAACAATGGACACCTCATTGTGTTGAGGAGGGTTATGATATTTCAGTGTTCATGTGTGAGCCCTTGTTGGAAGAGTGTGACCCTAGTGATGTCATAGAAGAAGAAGAGGATGACGATGATCTAGAGTCCATTGTGATGGATAGCTGCTTCGTCTCAGAGGAGCACTATCTAGAAGATGTAGGAGTATTGACTCAAAAAGAAGAAGAACCTCTCACAAGCATTAAAACTGTAAATTCAAAGGATGGGAGTGAAGGTAGTAAAAAGAAAACAAAAAGAAAAGCAGTGAAACAAGAAGAGGAGGAATCATTGTTCGAGGTACCAAAAATTTTCAAGAAATATGAAGTTGAAGATCAAAAAATTTTGGTACGAATGCCTAAGAGAGAGGCCATTATTGGAGAGGCATATGACAATAAAGAAAAGACCAAAAAAATTGTAGTAACTATTGAGGAGAACGAAGAGCGATGTACCTACATAGGAGATGACCTAAGTGTAAAGGAAGAAGCAGAGCTTGTAGCTCTATTAAGGGAATATAGGGACGTGTTTGCATGGCCTATAAAGATTTGAAGGGAGTAGATCCAAAAATTTGCTCTCATACGATCCCCATGTCCGCTGATGCCAAGGCCACAAAGCAAAAGCCCTACACATATAATGACACTTATGCAGCTAAAATCAAACAACAAATTGACAGGTTAATTGAAGCTGGATTTATCTATGAGATTGAGCATACTGAATGGGTGTCCCCCATTGTAGTGGTGCCCAAGAAGAATGGAAAGTTGCGAGTGTGCATTAACCTTAAAAAAGTTAATACTGCTACGATTCGAGAAAGTTTTACAGGGGGACATTTTGGGCCTGGCAGAGTAATCAAGACCATTTTATTTTCAGGACTTTGGTGGCCAACTCTTCATATGGATGCACATACCTATGTGAAGAAATGTGACACATGTCAACGTGCACAATATCCGATAAGAAGAGATGAGATGCCTTTGAGGCCAATGATGGGAGGACATGCATTCTCGAAGTCGGGTATAGACTTTGTAGGTCCCAGTAACCCCCCAGCAAGAAACTCCCATGCTGAGTACATTATTGTAGCCACAGATTACCTTATAAAGTGGGTGGAAGTAAAAGCCACAACAAAGAATGATGCTCAAACGATGGTTAAGTTCTTATTCGAGAATGTGTTCACTAGATATGGGCTACCAATAGAGTTAGTAAGTGATAGAGGTACGCACTTCTTGAATGAAGTCATTGAAAATATCCTTCAAGAATTCATAAGAAGTCTGCCCCCTATCATCCCCAAGCTAACAGACAAGCCAAGAGCACAAATAAGATCCTATGTAACATATTGAAAAAACTGGTAAATAATAAATGCTCTGATTGGGACAAACAGCTTCATCATGCTATTTGGGCATACCAAGTTGCCTACAAAACACTACTCAATGCCACCCCATTTCAGATGGTCTTCGGACAGAATGTTGTGCTACCATTGGATTTTGTAATCCCATCCTTGAAAGTAGCACAAGAGCATGAGTGGAATGGACACGAGTTGTCCTCTAAGATCTTTGATCTAGAACGCTTAGGTGAGACAAGGCTACAAGCGGGACCAGGCATCTATGTTGCAAAGAAAAGACAAAAGGTATACTTTGATGCACACATCAAAGATAAAGGATTGAAAGAGGGAGACCTAGTGCTAGTTTATACACTAAAGCAACATGCCCGAAAATTGGAAAAACGAGGATATGGACCCATGATCATTAATCGAATTTCCACTAGCAATGCAGTTCAATTGGCCACTTTAGAAGGTGATATCTTGTCGAAAAATATAAGTGATTGTCGAGTCAAGTTATATCAAGAACCTCTTACAGAGGATATGCTCATGAGACTCAACACTGCTAAGAAGCTAAAAGAAGAGGAGTTAAGGGTTAGAGAAGAAGCGTGTCGTGATGAGGACCTTATGAAGCCACTGGTCTTGGGTCAAGATTGGATTTATGACCATGCAGTCAACTTGAAACTAAGAAGTCAACTTCTTCAAGTTTGGGTACAAGAACAAATGCATTACTTTAGAATTAGAGAATTGCATGCTCACAAATCTAGATGGCACACATTCTCTCAGTTTCTTCTAGGACTACTCCTAGCAAAAAAAATGTTGTGTGTGTCAAAAGCTATATGATCCTGAACAACTCAGTCATGGAAGAACAGGCTCTAAGACAAGCAAACTCCGCCTCTTGTGAAAGGACTAATGCCTCCGCCATAAGTCAACCAAAAAGGCAAGCAAAACAATACATGACAACCGCTATATCAAAAAGATAAAGAGATTTCAAGAAGAAAGTAGTTCCAGGCATGAAGCAGATCTGGGTACAAAAAGGAGAGCAACCACCAGCCTTGCCACAAAAATGTACATCCAAGCAGGCCAATTACACCAAAAGAAGAGCCAAGCAACTAGGACAAGCTCATGCACAAGGTCTCAAACAGATTTGGGTACCAAAAAAATTAGGTGCAGCTCAACAAGGGCGATTACACATGTGGGTTCCGAAAGACCTATTACATGCACAAGGGCCTAGGCTACCCACCATGCAAAAGGTCTCAAAAAAGAAGCCAAGGAGAGAAAAGAATAAGAACCGAGCACAAAGAACAAAAGAAGATAAACTCAACCCTTCGGCAAAAGTAAGAAGACAATCATCAAGGATATGGGTTTGGAAGCCCAAAGTACTAGTAACTTCCACAGAACCGAAGAGCCACCCATACTGGACACCAAGTTTTAGCAACCATCCAAAGAGGAAGAGGCCAGAGGTGATCTCTATAAGGCCAACTACTATTCTAAAATGGATCCCTAAAGGGAGGAAGATCACATCATTTCAAGGTCCACCGGCCACCTCCAAACAAAGATTGCATCAAGTCTGCAAGTAACATCAGATGCCTCAATGAGCAACAACCATGTGCCTTTGGCATAACCTTGTCTTTTGCACCATTCAGGTCATGCATTTCCAAAGTGTGCATTAATATAGGGCCACATTACACGGACGTGCATGGACACAACTATCTTCTTGCTTGTGACATCGCAAAAAAAAATCGGGGTGAAGAAACAGGACCAGGCGATCCAAGAATCTCACCAGTGGATCATCAACAAGGACATCCATCCGCAACAAAGGACAAGTCCATGGTCAATCACCATGATGGGAGTACAACACGAAGAGACGACTATTGACAGAACTTTCACCATGGTAAGAATTGTATGCTCCAACAATATAACCATGATAGATTAGGAAACCTCTTCGTTAGCATACCCTTGACCACTTTGCTCAAGACCCCATTTGTTACACCATACTTCTTCCAATGCATTTTCCAAGTATGCATACATAGGGCCACATTGCAAGGCCATGCACAAGGCACATATTTTCTTCAACCCATGCAATAACTCACTTACCCATCATCCATTATGGGTTACAAGTACTTGGCATAATATCCGATCAGAAAAGATGAGATGCCTTTAAGGCCAATGATGGGAGGACATGCATTCGCGAAGTGGGGTATTGACTTTGTAGGTCCCATTAACCCCCTAGCAAGAAACTCCCATGTTGAGTACATTATTGTAGCCACAGATTACCTTATAAAGTGGGTGGAAGTAAAAGCCACAACAAAGAATGATGCTAAAACGACGGCTAAGCTCTTATTCGAGAACGTGTTCACTAGATATGGGCTACCAATAGAGTTAGTAAGTGATAGAGGTACGCACTTCTTGAATGAAGTCATTGAAAATATCCTTCAAGAATTCATAAGTCTGCCCCCTATCATCCCCAAGCTAACGGACAAGCCAAGAGCACAAATAAGATCCTATGTAACATATTGACAAAACTAGTAAATAATAAATGCTCTGATTGGGACAAACAGCTTCATCATGATGTTTGGGCATACCGAGTTGCCTACAAAACAGTACTCAATGCCACCCCATTTCAGATGGTCTTCGGAAAGAATGTTGTGCTACCATTGGATTTCCTAATCCCATCCTTGAAAGTAGCACAAGAGCATGAGTGGAATGGACACGAGTTGTCCTCTAAGATCTTTGATCTAGAACGCTTAGGTGAGACGAGGCTACAAGTGGGACCAGGCATCTATGTTGCAAAGAAAAGACAAAAGGCATACTTTGATGCACACATCAAAGATAAAGGATAAGGGAGTGAAATATATTTTTGTTGAGTACAGTTTTGAAAGCAAAGGCTATCATCTGTATCATCCAGAGACTAAACACATTTTGGTTAGCCATGATGTTGTTTTTGTGAAAGATGCTATTCAACCACTACTTTCATGTACAAAGGAGACATCTGTTAGGTCCAAAGACATGTATGATACTTTCCTGCCTCTTTTTACAAGTGGACAGTCAAGTGTTGGCCCTAATGAGTCAACTTCTCAGCATTTACACGTTTCATGTGATGATGTAATCGTAGTCTAAAAATTATGAAAATTTGTAAAATGATGCTTCTAATGCTCCTCAAGCTCGAGCACTCCTCGGCTTGAACAAAATGGAGTTACAAAAATGGAAAATGGTATTTACAATGGTTTTTAGTGATGAAAATCACTATTTTTATAGGGATTTCTTCTGGAAATTTGATAGGTGCTTCTTGGAGCTCCCTACTTGCTCCTTCTTCTTGTGTGTCCACTTCCTTGATGTGCTTCCATGCTTTGTCCTTGATATTGAGCTTCAACACTCCCCCCCCCCTCTTGATTCTATCATCCCTGACAGACCCTTGTTATAGTGGTTGTTTCATGTAGTACTTTGAGAGGTGGTGTCCCTTATGTATCAACAAGAGCTATCCATCTTCCAAATGTAACGTGGTCGATCGTTGAGTTCTCCATGTCCTCTACTCATCTTTGCAAGCTTTATTTCCTGTATATGTACTGCTGCCTTGGACTCTTGCATGATGGTGTATTTAGGAGCTTCCCCAAAAATTTAGGAGGTTGCCAATGGTGATTTTGAGCAGTTGTTGGCTGTGAATTACTCCATAGGTTCTAATGTTGTAGCCTGGGTGTCCTCTAGATCTTCCAAACATGGCGTTCACAATGTTTATGCCAAGTACTTGTAACCCATAATGGATGATGGGTAAGTGAGTTAGTGCATGGGTTGAAGAAAATATGTGCCTTGTGCATGGCCTTGCAATGTGGCCCTATGTATGTGATGGAGAATGTTAATCTCCAAAAGAACAACTTACTCTTGTGATTAGAGCACCTCTATACCAAGAATAAGTCAAAACACTCCACTAATTTAGAGGATCCATTGCTAATTATCAAAAGATTAACAAATCTGTGAAGAAGATGAAACACAGAAAAGTCTGCTGCACTATTTCTCCACATTGACCTATCAAACGTGTAAAGTTTTTGATAAAACTTTGTACGAAGTATCTCCTAGAGATTGCGCATCTACTCCGAGTTGAATCTCTTCAAAAGATTAAGTATAACTTGAGAAATCAACTTCTCAAGTTACCTATGTCAGAAACTGTTACTCAGAACAGTCGACTTTACACCTGTAACTTTTAAGACTTGGTTCTCCTTGAATAGAACCCGTTTTACAAAATGCTTCTAGACATAAGTAGCTTATCTTCCAACTTAAAGATTAAGCCCTCACTCATGCAAAACTTTAAACTGTGCTAGGAGAAATGACCAAAACATTGACTTCGAAATCTGCACCTGTTTTAGGAACCAGTGAACACACTTCACATATGAATGTTCCTACACTTAATTCACTCAGCCTGATTACAATTGGAAGCTAAAACTTTGCACAGAGGTCAAGCAACTCTCAACTTAGACTTGTACAAAAGCATTTCACAATTGATCTACTGTAGAAGGAGAACACGCAGAAACATCGAGCGCAAATATTTTTCTTTACTCAGAAGAAATACAACTGAGTGATGAGAGCTAACTCAAAATCACTTTCCTCTATCTCATAACTTCTATCTCCCTCATTCTTGACTTCTAACTATTGTCACATATGCTCTCATACATGTCCCGACTTTTCTCAAAGTATTTATAGATAATTTGTACATGATTCTTACTGAACAAAAGATCTAAGTCATCTATGACTATGCTAATGTACATATGTGTACACTTCTCTTGTCCTCTGAATGTAATCTTCTTCCACACTTTAGGAATTGATTCTTCCTTCATCATTTGATCTTCCAAGCCTTCAATTGGTGATTGGTCTGCACCAACAGCTCCCCCTCAATCATCAATTGAGGTTTTCTCTGTCTTCTTTATACTTGCCATGTCTTTGAACCTTTGTAACTTAGGTCCATCCAGACTCTTTGTCATCATATCTGCCACTTGTTCTTTTGTTGGAGTATACATCACTTCAATCTCTTTATCTAATACCTTTTCCCTCAAGAAATGATACTGAATCTCTATATGCTTAGTCCTGGCATGAAAAATAGGGTTAGCTGCCAAATACAAAGAACTCATATTGTCTCCAAAAATTATTGGAGTACTATGATCAATCTCAAAACTTTTCATCAAGGTCTTCAACCATATCACTTCCTTTGCAGCTTCTACCATTCCTTTATACTCAGCTTCTGTGGATGATAAAGCAACTGTATGTTGCTTCTTTGAACACCAAGAAACTAACTTATCTCCAACATAACATAGATATCCATGAGTAGACCTTCTATCATCTGAGTCACCTGCCCAATCTGCATCACTAAACACTTTGATTCTTGTGTCAGAAGTGAAACCATAATACAAACCTTCACTTAGGGTTCCTTTGATATATCTGAGTACCCTTTGGGCTGCAATCCAATGAGTCTTCTTTGGACAATGCATGAATTGTGACAACACACCTACTGCATATGATAGATCTGGCCTTGTCAAGGTAGCATAGATTAGACTACCTACCAAACTCTGATATTTCTTCATGTCATTGAACTCTTCACCTCCATACCTGCTTAATTTATGATTTACCTCCAATGGTGTGGTTGAGGTCTTGCAATCTTCCATGTTAAACTTGACTAGAAGATTCTTCAAGTATCTCTCTTGTGAAACATATACTCCATGTTGAGTATACACAATCTGCATTCCTAGAAAATAAGATAAGTTTCCCAAGTCACTTATCTTAAACTCCTTCTCTATTTGCTTCTTAAGTTCATTGATTCCTTGAGCATCTGTTCCTGTAACAATAATATCATCAACATAAATGCACATGTAAATGTATCCATTTTCACTTGCCTTCACTAGCAAGCTACTATCTGCCTTTGATGCTTGAAATCCACATTCATTCAAGAACTTGACCAATCTGTAATTCCAAGCTCTTGGGGCTTGCTTCAACCCATATAAAGCTCTCTTGAGCTTACACACATAATCTGATCCAATTGATTCCATGAAGCCTTCTGGTTGCTCCATATATACTTCATCTGCAATGTATCCATTTAGAAATGCATTTTTCACATCCAATTGTGATAATTTCCATCCCTTGCAAGTAGCAGTAGCAATCAATGTCCTAATTGTAGACATCTTAGCAACAGGACTAAAGGTTTCATCATAATCTACCCCATAAGTTTGGGCATAACCTTTGACCACAAGTCTAGCCTTATATCTAGACACCTTACCATCTGCAAACCTCTTTGTTTTATATACCCACTTGCATCCAATGACCTTCTGATTCTTTGGTCTTGGTACTAGTTCCCAAGTTTCATTTTCAAGTACAGCATCATACTCTTCCTGCATTGCCTTCTCCCAATTCTGTTTACCTTTGGCTTCTTCATAAGTGGTTGGATCTTCTTCTGTTTTCACAATGTAGGCATAATCTTTTGTTGTTAGGAAAGATGTATCATAACTATACCTTATAGGTTCTTTCCTTTCCCTTGTAGATCTTCTGATTTCTGCACTTCTTGAAGTTTCAGCCTCATTTGATTCTGGATCAAATCTTGGCCCTTCTTCTACATGATCCTGCACTCTACATCTAGAGTCAACTTCATCAACAATTTCTTCACAAACTTTTACCTTTGCCTTTCCTTTCCTTTGAATTTCTTCAACACCTGTATACTCATTTGGTGATCCTGTATACCACATATTTTGCTCATCAAATGTCACATCTTTAGTAACAAGAAATTGCTTTGTGGATGGACTCCACAACCTATAACCCATCTGTCTATCATCATATCCAATAAACACATACTTCTCTGCCTTTGGTTCTAGCTTATGTCTTAATTGTGAAGGAACATAAGCATATGCAATACATCCAAATACTTTACAATGATCAAGACTAGGCTTCTTACCCCACCATGCTTCATAAGGGGTTCCTCCATCCAAAGCTTTGCAAGGCAACCTATTCACAAGATATGTTGCAGTGTTAATGGCTTCTGCCCATAAGTAATTTGGACAATTCTTTTCCTTCATCATGGCTCTTGCAAACTCTACAAGAGTTCTATTCCTCCTTTCTGCTACTCCATTCTGTTGAGGGGAGTACCTGCAAGTTACTTCTCTTTTGATACCTGCATTCCACAAATAATCATCAAACTCTTTTGAGAAATACTCTCCCCCTCCATCTGATCTTAACCTCTTTAGCTTTTGTCCTGTGATCCTTTCTGCATAGACATGAAAATGTTTGAATGTCTTGAAAACTTCTGATTTATCCTTGATTACATACAAAGTAATCCACCTGGTTGCATCATCAACAAACAACACATAATATCTGGATCCATTTATGCTATAGTCCCTTGAGGGACCCCATACATCTGTATGAACCAATTCAAGCATATTTGAATACTTGTACCCTGATTTGTTATAAGAACTCTTATGTGCTTTACCTAATTGACAAGCTTCACACTTGTACACCATATGTTGCCCTTCAATATTTGGCAATCCAAGCACCACCTGATTCTTTGACATCTCCTTTATAGCTCTCTCATTGAAATGACCTAGCCTTTTATGCCATAGGTCTAATTCAGATACCTTTTGACTTCCATAGGTAAATAATGCATGTCCCACATTACCTTGGACTTTGAGAGTGAACAATCTTCCTTCCTTTTTACCTGCAATTATGTTTCTATATCCCTGATTTGGATCTTGTACATAAACACCATCATTTGTGAATCTTACCTCATATCCTTTCTCCACAATTTGCCCTACACTTATCAGATTTTTAGGAATAGTAGGAACATAAAGTACCTTGCTCAGAAGTGTACTTCCACTCTTTGTCTTCACTGATCCAATGCTCTCCACTTTATGTTTGGTATTATCACCTGTCTGAACTGTATGTCCATTCACCTTTGCTTCCATATCAGTCATCAAAGATAAATTCCCACTCAGATGGTTGCTACATCCTGAGTCAATATAAAACACTCTTTGATCTTCTCCCATTGATTCATGAGTTGCATTCAAGATAAGAGTCATGTCATCCTTCTGATCTGATGCATAATTGTAATAATTATTGTTGTAGGACTGAGATTGGAAGTTTCTTCCACCTCCTCTACCATATGATGTCCTACCACCTCTTCCTCTGAAGTTGCCTCTTTGGTTTCTGCCTCCTCTACCTCTTTGACTATAATTCTGATTATTGTTTCCACCATTTTGATTATTATACCAACAATCATTTGCCAAATGATTTGTTCTGCCACAAATCCAACAAGCTTTAGTATTATCTTTGTTCTTACCTCCTCTTCCTTTACCTCTGAAATTTGTCTTCCCTTTTGTGAAGTTGGCTTGATTTGAATTCCCTTCATCATCATTTGATTGCTTTCCCTTGCCATTCTTTTTCTTGTCCTTAGAGTACATAGCTTGACTTGTACTTCTATCATTGTCTCCTTTAAGATCCTGCTCAAAGGTTAGCATGTGTCCTAGCAATTGATTAAGGTCAGGAGTAAAGTGATCAAGTGACAATTCTATGGACAATATGAAAGGCTTCCACTTCTCATCTCCTCTCAGACCTGTAAGTATTTGTCTTACCAACTTTTCTTCTTCAATATCTTCATCCACTGCTCCCAAGCTATCTGCAATATCTTTCATCCTTGCCACATAATCTGAAATTGATTGTGAGCTCTTCTTCTTGAAGGTTGTGAACTCAGCCCATAGTGAGGACTTCCTTGACTTAGTTGTATTTTGGAAATGCTCTTCCAAGGCATTCCAAACATCTGTAGCACTTTCCAAACCTCTGATGTGAGGTAAAAGGTAATCATTTACAGCCATGTAGATGATACTCCTTGCTTGAGCATCCTTTCTCATCCAAGTCTTCAACATTGCAAGTTCTTCCCTAGTAGGAATACTTGGATCTGCAAACTCTGGTTTTTCTTCATCTCCTGTAATAAATGCTATAAGATCTTTGCTCATGAGGTGTGCTTCCATCCTCATGGACCATGCTGGATAGTTCTCCCTATCTAGCTTATCAATCTGCAAGCTTTCTCCCATCTTGTATTCACCTGTGTATTGAAATCTTCAAGCTTTACAAACAATATATGTACCTTTACTTCGAATTGAACTCCTTTTGCCTTTCTTGATGTCAAATAGTCTTCTCCTCGAGTTTTGACTCCAAGCTTTCACTTTTTAGTCCTTCAAGTGTTGAGTTTCTTGAATCTGCAGCAGTCGGGATCCTCCTTTCCTCAAATTGATGTCTCCTGCTCTGATACCACTGATGGAGAATGTTAATCTCCAAAAGAACAACTTACTCTTGTGATTAGAGCACCTCTATACCAAGAATAAGTCAAAACACTCCACTAATTTAGAGGATCAATTGCTAATTATCAAAAGATTAACAAATCTGTGAAGAAGATGAAACACAAAAAAGTCTGCTGCACTATTTCTCCACATTGACCTATCAAACGTGTAAAGTTTTTGATAAAACTTTGTACAAAGTATCTCCTAGAGATTACGCATCTACTCCGAGTTGAATCTCTTCAAAAGATTAAGTATAACTTGAGAAATCAACTTCTCAAGTTACCTATGTCAGAAACTGTTACTCAGAACAGTCGACTTTACACCTGTAACTTTTAAGACTTGGTTCTCCTTGAATAGAACCCGTTTTACAAAATGCTTCTAGACATAAGTAGCTTATCTTCCAACTTAAAGATTAAGCCCTCACTCATGCAAAACTTTAAACTGTGCTAGGAGAAATGACCAAAACATTGACTTCAAAATCTGCGCCTGTTTTAGGAACCAGTGAACACACTTCACATATGAATGTTCCTACACTTAATTCACTCAGCCTGATTACAATTGGAAGCTAAAACTTTGCACAGAGGTCAAGCAACTCTCAACTTAGACTTGTACAAAAGCATTTCACAATTGATCTACTGTAGAAGGAGAACACGCAGAAACATCGAGCGCAAATATTTTTCTTTACTCAGAAGAAATACAACTGAGTGATGAGAGCTAACTCAAAATCACTTTCCTCTATCTCATAACTTCTATCTCCCTCATTCTTGACTTCTAACTATTGTCACATATGCTCTCATACATGTCCCGACTTTTCTCAAAGTATTTATAGATAATTTGTACATGATTCTTACTGAACAAAAGATCTAAGTCATCTATGACTATGCTAATGTACATATGTGTACACTTCTCTTGTCCTCTAAATGTAATCTTCTTCCACACTTTAGGAATTGATTCTTCCTTCATCATTTGATCTTCCAAGCCTTCAATTGGTGATTGGTCTGCACCAACAGTATGCATACTTGGGAAATGCATTGGAAGAAGTATGGTGTAACAAATGGGGTCTTGAGCAAAGTGGTCAAGGGTATGCTAACGAAGAGGTTTCCTAATCTATCATGGTTATATTGTTGGAGCATACAATTCTTACCATGGTGAAAGGTCAGTCAATAGTCATCTCTTCGTGTTGTACTCCCATCATGGTGATTGACCATGGACTTGTCCTTCGTTGCAGATGGATGTCCTTGTTGATGATCCACTGGTGAGATTCTTGGATTGCCTGGTCCTGTTTCTTCACCTCGTTTTTTTTTTTTTGCGATGTCACAAGCAAGAAGACAGTGGTTAGTAGCAATAACATATTTTACATATGTCAAGTGTGTCTCATGTGCCTGGGATTTCTCAATTGTGTCCATGCACGTCCGTGTAATGTGGCCCTATATTAATGCACACTTTGGAAATGCATGACCTGAATGGTGCAAAAGACAAGGTTATGCCAAAGGCACATGGTTGTTGCTCATCGAGGCATCTGATGTTACTTGCAGACTTGATGCAATCTTTGTTTGGAGGTGGCCGGTGGACCTTGAAATGATGTGATCTTCCTCCCTTTAGGGATCCATTTTAGAATAGTAGTTGGCCTTATAGAGATCACCTCTGGCCTCTTCCTCTTTGGATGGTTGCTAAAACTTGGTGTCCAGTATGGGTGGCTCTTCGGTTCTGTGGAAGTTACTAGTACTTTGGGCTTCCAAACCCATATCCTTGATGATCGTCTTCTTACTTTTGCCGAAGGGTTGAGTTTATCTTCTTTTGTTCTTTGTGCTCGGTTCTTATTCTTTTCTCTCCTTGGCTTCTTTTTTGAGACCTTTTGCATGGTGGGTAGCCTAGGCCCTTGTGCATGTAATAGGTCTTTGGGAACCCACATGTGTAATCGCCCTTGTTGAGCTGCACCTAATTTCTTTGGTACCCAAATCTATTTGAGACCTTGTGCATGAGCTTGTCCTAGTTGCTTGGCTCTTCTTTTGGTGTAATTGGCCTGCTTGGATGTACATTGTTGTGGCAAGGCTGGTGGTTGCTCTCCTTTTCGTACCCAGATCTGCTTCATGCCTGGAACTACTTTCTTCTTGAAATCTCTTCGTCTTTTTGATATAGCGGTTGTCATGTATTGTTTTGCTTGTCTTTTTGGTTGACTTATGGTGGATGCATTATTCCTTTCACAAGAGGAGGAGTCTGCTTGTCTTAGAGCCTGTTCTTCCATGATTGAGTTGTTCTGGATCATAGAGCTTTTGACACACACAACATTTTTTTTGCTAGGAGTAGTCCTAAAAGAACTGAGAGAATGTGTGACATCTAGATTTGTGAGCATGCAATTCTCTAATTCTAAAGTAATGCATTGTTCTTGTACCCAAACTTGAAGAAGTTGACTTCTTAGGTTCAAGTTGACTGCATGGTCATAAATCCAATCTTGACCCAAGACCAGTGGCTTCATAAGGTCCTCATTATGACACACTAGCATTTTGACTTGTATTGGAACATCTTTAAGGTAGATGGGAAGTTCCACCTCGCCCAAACAAGGGGTTTCCACACCTCCCAAACCTATGAGATAAGCTTCTATGGGGTTCATGTCCAATTGCAAGTCTTGGCAATATGAAAGTCCAACTGCACTAGTTGCTGCACCCGAGTCAACCAATGCTCTCACAGTCCTTATACTCTTCCCTTGTCCCATCTCTATGGTCACAAAGGGTTGTCGGTCGATGATTCGAGAAGTGCTCAATTTTTGGCACATGTCCATGTGATATTTTGGGGCTTTCGGGTTGACATCTAGGCCTAGTCACCTTAACTTATTTCTTCTGATGCGCTCTCTAGCCTCTGCTTGTGCTTCTTCTCTAACCCTTAACTCCTCTTCTTTTAGCTTCTTAGCAGTGTTGAGTCTCATGAGCATATCCTCTATAAGAGGTTCTTGATATAACTTGACTCAACAACCACTTATATTTTTTGACAAGATATCACCTTCTAAAGCGGCCAATTGAACTGCACCGCTAGTGGAAATTCGATTAATGATCATGGGTCCATATCCTCGTTTTTCCAATTTTCGGGCATGTTGCTTTAGTGTATAAACTAGCACTAGGTCTCCCTCTTTCAATCCTTTCATGCTCATGGTTCAGACTACTTCCATGAAGATACTTCACAAGCTTATTACATAGAGTCACCTGAGCAAAGTGAGACTTCTCCATATCAATATGAGGCACCACCTATGGAACAAAGCTGGGAGACAGAATACTTGAGTATCATGTACACGAATCCTAACCCTAGACCCCAATTGAGACAAGTAAGACCACAAGCCCCTAGAGGGCCATGCTTTAGATGTCAAGGCGACCATTTCATTTGTGAATGTCCCCACTCATTGACATTGGGACAAGGACAGAACATCACAATACAAGGCTTTTGTCCTGAGTGCGGCAAGGAACATCTTCCTAGAGAGTGTCCCAGGAATCCCTCTAGTGTGCCCAAGGTTACACCCATCAATGTCATAGGCTTGGTGGCAGATTCAAGTTCAAGTAGTAGTAATGTGGCTCCTGTATAGGCAGTCACTAGGGCACAGGCATTCAACCACGATAAAACAGCTAAGCAATCAGAGTCAAGTGAATCTGGAGAGTTGAGTAAGAAGAAAACAAGAAAATGGAAAGATACCAGGGAGAGAACCAATCGTAAGTGGAACAAAAAGATATCCAAACTAGAAGAAAGCATGAACGATGCCAAAACAAAAATAGAAGACATTGCATCTCAGAGCCCCTCGCATGCCGAACCTCCACCCACACCACCTCATCCCACCCCACCACCCACTATAAATAACACACGACTAGGGCCTGCTCTTGCAAATCCAACCCCAAAAGGCGTGGACATGATGTTCAGGGCCTACTAGGCTCGTCTTCAAGAAGGGCCAGCAGCTACAAATTGGGACAAGAGTTACCCTAGAGCAGATTTAGAGATTGAACGGACAAAAATGTGCATGAAAATGGTAGAAGTAGCTCAAGCTATGCTCGAGACTAGTGAAAAGTTCAATCAGACAAACTCTGTCAAGCCAGATTTGCATTTCCAAGGCTTACTAGAAAGATTAGAGCAGTTGGTAAACAAGCCCCTGGTTTCTTTACTTGTACAGGCTCAACCAGTTGTTGAAAGAGAGATTTCACCACAAATGAAAACTTATGTTCGTGATTCCATGGAGGGAACACCTCTTTCAATTCAGCAGTGCTCTCAAGAATTCTTGCGCGAAATACAAGAGGAAAAATAGGCCAAGGAGAAGGGTAATCCACCTCCTATTCCTGAGATTGATGACCTTCATGATCAATTTCCCCAAGACATTCCATCTATCTATGGAGACCAACCAGAGCAACAAGAAGATGAGATATTAGATTTTGAATCTAATTCTTTACAAGAGTGGCCACAATTCACAGACCCATGGGAATCTGAATCTCTTCATATCAGAGCTCCCACAATATTGGTAAGAAATGAAGACTCAGTGGTTCCAAGAAACACTGATGTGGTGTAGAACACTAAGGTTGAGTGTCATCTCATTGTAGAAGAGCTCCTCAAAGCAAAACCTGAGCTATGGAATCATGTGTAGGCTCAGGTTTCAGAACTTGATTCCAATATGCCAAAAGCAGGCTCTAAGCAAAAAGTTCGAGAGATACCTCTCGATAAAATAGGAGACATGAGCGAAGGTGAAGAAGGTAATACTTATATTCCTATCACCTATCAAGGTTACACAACCAAAGCAATCGTAGATTCAGGTGCTGGTGTTGCTATTGCGACCACCTCCTTGTGGAAGCGATGGGGCAAACCTACATTAAGACCAACTAGAATGAAGCTTCAAATGGCAGATGGTCATTTTGAAAGACCTCTAGGATTGCTTGAAGGGATAACTCTAACCACTTGTGGTGTAGAGTTTGAACACACATTTGCTATATGTGACTTTGAAAAAAATAATGTCTACGAGATGATCCTAGGAAGACCCTTCCTACAACAATTGCAAATAGTGCAAGATTGGGGAACCAAATCCTTGTACTTAGAGCACTTAGGGGTCACCACCAAGGTCAATTTAAAGGATTAAACCTTCAGAGATGTACCACCCATACAATGGAATCCTATCCACAAAGCGAAGTTCACCTAATCCATCTTGGCTGCATGAAGATACTCACTTGTGGATGTGCAAGGTTACAGAGGAAGAGGAAAAGTGCCTAAAATTGAGAGAAGAAGAAACTCCCCCAGGAGATAGGCCAGTTAAAGACCCAGCCTATACATCGATGATTTTTCCAGATGATGAATTTGAGCCTCACGACTGGGCAAAAATTTTAGCTACCATGGACAATGTAGTCAATGAAGAACAATGGACACCTCATTGTGATGAGGAGGGTTATGATATTTCAGTGTTCATGTGTGAGCCCTTGTTGGAAGAGTGTGACCCTAGTGATGTCATAGAAGAAGAAGAGAATGACGATGATCTAGAGTCCATTGTGATGGATAGCTGCTTCGTCTCAGAGGAGCACTATCTAGAAGATGTAGGAGTATTGACTCAAAAAGAAGAAGAACCTCTCACAAGCATTAAAACTGTAAATTCAAAGGATGGGAGTGAAGGTAGTAAAAAGAAAACAAAAAGAAAAGCAGTGAAACAAGAAGAGGAGGAATCATTGTTCGAGGTACCAAAAAATTTCAAGAAATATGAAGTTGAAGATAAAAAAATTTTGGTATGAATGCCTTAGAGAGAGGCCATTATTGGAGAGGCATATGACAATAAAGAAAAGACCTAAAAAATTGTAGTAACTATTGAGGAGAACGAAGAGCGATGTACCTACATAGGAGATGACCTAAGTGTAAAGGAAGAAGCATAGCTTGTAGCTCTATTAAGGGAATATAGGCAACACGAGGCTACAAGCGGGACCATGCATCTATGTTGCAAAGAAAAGACAAAAGGCATACTTTGATGCACACATCAAAGATAAAGGATTGAAAGAGGGAGACCTAGTGCTAGTTTATACACTAAAGCAACATGCCCAAAAATTGGAAAAACGAGGATATGGACCCATGATCATTAATCGAATTTCCAGTAGCGATGCAGTTCAATTGGCCACTTTAGAAGGTGATATCTTGTCGAAAAATATAAGTGGTTGTCGAGTCAAGTTATATCAAGAACCTCTTACAGAGGATATGCTCATGAGACTCAACACTGCTAAGAAGCTAAAAGAAGAGGAGTTAAGGGTTAGAGAAGAAGCGTGTCATGATGAGGACCTTATGAAGTCACTGGTCTTGGGTCAAGATTGGATTTATGACCATGCAGTCAACTTGAAACTAAGAAGTCAACTTCTTCAAGTTTGGGTACAAGAACAATGCATTACTTTAGAATTAGAGAATTGCATGCTCACAAATCCAGATGTCACACATTCTCTCAGTTCTTCTAGGACTACTCCTAGCAAAAAAAATGTTGTGTGTGTCAAAAGCTATATGATCCTGAACAACTCAGTCATGTAAGAACAGGCTCTAAGACAAGCAGACTCCTCCTCTTGTGAAAGGACTAATGCCTCCGCCATAAGTCAACCAAAAAGGCAAGCAAAACAATACATGACAACCGCTATATCAAAAAGACAAAGAGATTTCAAGAAGAAAGTAGTTCCAGGCATGAAGCAGATCTGGGTACGAAAAGGAGAGCAACCACCAGCCTTGCCACAAAAATGTACATCCAAGCAGGCCAATTACACCAAAAGAAGAGCCAAGCAACTAGGACAAGCTCATGCACAAGGTCTCAAACAGATTTGGGTACCAAAAAAATTAGGTGAAGCTCAACAAGGGCGATTACACATGTGGGTTCCCAAAGACCTATTACATGCACAAGGGCCTAGGCTACCCACCATGCAAAAGGTCTCAAAAAAGAAGCCAAGGAGAGAAAAGAATAAGAACTGAGCACAAAGAACAAAAGAAGATAAACTCAACCCTTCGGCAAAAGTAAGAAGACAATCATCAAGGATATGGGTTTGGAAGCCCAAAGTACTAGTAACTTCCACAGAACCGAAGAGCCACCCATACTGGACACCAAGTTTTAGCAACCATCCAAAGAGGAAGAGGCCAGAGGTGATCTCTATAAGGCCAACTACTATTCTAAAATGGATCCCTAAAGGGAGGAAGATCACATCATTTCAAGGTCCACCGGCCACCTCCAAACAAAGATTGCATCAAGTCTGCAAGTAACATCAGATGCCTCGATGAGCAACAACCATGTGCCTTTGGCATAACCTTGTCTTTTGCACCATTCAGGTCATGCATTTCAAAAGTGTGCGTTAATATAGGGCCACATTACACGGACGTGCATGGACACAATTGAGAAATCCCACGCACATGAGACACACTTGACATATGTAAAATATGTTATTGCTACCAACCACTGTCTTCTTGCTTGTGACATCGCAAAAAAAAAATCGAGGTGAAGAAACAGGACCAGGCGATCCAAGAATCTCACCAGTGGATCATCAACAAGGACATCCATCCGCAACGAAGGACAAGTCCATGGTCAATCACCATGATGGGAGTACAACACGAAGAGACGACTATTGACAGACCTTTCACCATGGTAAGAATTGTATGCTCCAACAATATAACCATGATAGATTAGGAAACCTCTTCGTTAGCATACCCTTGACCACTTTCCTCAAGACCCCATTTGTTACACCATACTTCTTCCAATGCATTTCCCAAGTATGCATACATAGGGCCACATTGCAAGGCCATGCACAAGGCACATATTTTCTTCAACCCATGCACTAACTCACTTACCCATCATCCATTATGGGTTACAAGTACTTGGCATAAACATTGTGAACGCCATGTTTGGAAGATCTAGAGGACACCCAGGCTACAACATTAGAACCTATGGAGTAGTTCAAAACCAACAACTGCTCAAAATCACCATTGACAACCTCCTAAATTTTTGGGGAAGCTCCTAAATACACCATCATGCAAGAGTCCAAGGCAGCAGTACATCTACAGGAAATAAATGTGCAAAGATGAGTAGAGGACATGGAGAACTCAACGATCGACCACGTTACATTTGGAAGATGGATAACTCTCGTTGATACATAAGGGACATTACCTCTCAAAGTACTACATGAAACAACCACTATAACAAGGGTATGTCACGGATGATAGACTCAAGAGGGGGGGGGAGTGTTGAAGCTCAATATCAAGGAGAAAGCATGGAAGCACATCAAGGAAGTGGACACACAAGAAGAAGGAGCAAGTAGGGAGCTCCAAGAAGCACCTGTCAAATTTCCAGAAGAAATCCCTATAAAAATAGTGATTTTCATCACTAAAAACCATTGTAAATACCATTTTCCATTTTTGTAACTCCATTTTGTTCAAGCCGAGGAGTCCTCGAGCTTGAGGAGTATTAGAAGCATCATTATACAAATTTTTATAATTTTTATACTCCGTTTGCGTCATCACATGAAACCTGTAAATGCTGAGAAGTTGACTCATTAGGGCCAACACTTGACTGTCCACTTGTAAAAAGAGGCAGGAAAGTATCATACATGTCTTTGGACCTAACAGATATCTCGTTTGTACATGAAAGTAGTGGTTGAATAGCATCTTCCACAAAAACAACATCATGGCTAACCAAAATGTGTTTAGTCTGTGGATGATACAGATGATAGCCTTTGCTTTCAAAACTGTACTCAACAAAAATATATTTCACTCCCTTATCATCCAATTTTCTACAATGTTGTTCAAGCACTAATGCATATGCCAGACAACCAAAAACACGCAGATGAGCAATAGATGGCTTGCAACCATGTCAAGCCTCATATGGAGTGATAGACTACACTAGGTGCCAAGGAGCCCATGTGCCGAAGTTGGATGCCAAGGAGCCCAAATGTTGGAGTTGGGTGCCAAGGAGCCTAGTTGTTGGAAAGGGGCAGGAAGATGCCCAAATTCACCAAGGGACAAGTGGGCCAAGGCCTGGTGTTCAGAGAGAATCAAGCAAAAAGAACTTTTGGTCAGTTTTGCCTACTGGTTAGACTGGCATCACATTTTAATGGCCCTATTCTTGATTTTTTCTGTTACATCCTCTCAGCCTGATGCATTTGTGCTGCCTGTTCTTTTCTTTTCATCGCTCACAACCCTTGCTCAGTTTTGCCTGTTTGTTAAACAGGTGTTCGGTTTTGATGGCCTCCTCTTAATTCTTGTTTTACATTCTCTGGGCCTGATGCATTTGTCTTGCCTTATAAGTCGGGTTTCCACGCACGCCACCATTGGAAGGTATGAGGATGTGATGCTTCAGTCTTCGATCTGGACCTTCCAAAGATCAAGAGGTTGAAGCACCCTCTTGTGGTTTCGGAACCGCTGGATATCTTCTTGCACTTCTTCATGGATACTTTCCTGGCCCTGGTCCCTCCTTCCACCTACGTGCTTTTTCCTTGATATGTGCCCCTACGGGGCTCTGTGCAGAGATGGGTGTTGCACCCCTGCGGGGCTTCTTGCAGAGATATGTCTTCAGATATGATCTTTCTAGTTAAGCTTCTTTCGTTGTCTTCTGCTTTTCTTCTTTTTGCTTGATTCTCCCTGAACACTGCCCCCCTCCTGAACTCTGTCGTCCCCGACAGGCTTTGACAAGCAACGGGCATATGTTCTATATATTTTTTGCTCTGTGTCATTAAGCAGATTGGCTTCACGTACCATTAACTGTTTCCACTATTCTGCCTTTACGCCATCGTTAGGTGGCTGTCTGTGGTCGGCGAAGAAGCTCAGTTCATATGCCACTAATCTGGCATTCAAATTAGATGACATCTTTAAAAAGATTTCGGAATCTATCTCAAAAAATCCTATAAAAAATGCTTCCTCGAACGTTTGCATATATGTACTTGGCAAGAACATGATCCTGGAATAATAAGCCATTATGGTTGGTCGGCTAGGCATAACAGACAGATCAAAAATGAGGATCTCTGTTCCCTTATTAATACCAATGAAATTCAAAAATGTATAGGCCGCGTGTTTGAAGACCTTCAATACTATAAGTATCATACTGAGTATTTTATTTGTCATCGTTACAGTTAAGTTGAGTACTGTTGCATAACTTTGCAGCCAAAATTCAATGGTTTTTACCATATACTCTTTCGTAGGTAGATAATTATGTGGCGGACTTGGAAGTAGAGGGTAATTTAGCCACTGTTTATTTATAGCACCATTTTTTTGCATGTCCAAAAATTCCCTGGTTTCTCTTCGACGTGGTATAGGACAAAATGAAGGGTTTACCTGTAGGAAATATGGTGCTGCTTGCCAAAATGAAGGGTTTACCTATAGGAAATATGTTTCTCTTCGACGTGGTATAGGACAAAATGAAGGGTTTACCTGTAGGAAATATGCTTGCCAATACACTCGTAGTGAAGGATGTTTCTCCAAAAACTTTCTTCTCCAAACAGGTTGTGCAGCTTCAAATTCTTCTTGAGTGTAAGTGAATGTGTCATGTTTAAAGTTTAGCTGCTCGTCTAGACTTGTCTTTGTAATCTTCTTTATATATTGTCTTGTTTTCTCTTTCAATAATCCGTACAGAATGTTGAAAGGCTTCATTATCTTCTCTAAGTCTTTACCTTTAATCTTTGCTTATTTCATGACTTTGATGACTTCGTTTTCAAAACTTTCTGTCAATCGCGACACCACTAGTGCATGTTCCTTCTGACTTATTTCTGCAGTATATGGCATTGGATGATCATCATGTATGCCCGCCATCTATTCGTGTATTGGAGAATTATAAATCGGGGGAGATAGAGGACGTACCTCTAACTCGTCAGTAGGATTCTCTTTTGTTGGCTCTACTGGTGTCCCGATTGGTGCATTCTGTTTGACTTGGATCTCTAATTGTGCTATGTGTTCATTCTTTTCTTTCACTTCTTGCATTGCTGCTCTGAGCGCTTCCTTTGTTGCAAGCATTTCATTACCAATTTCTGCTATATTGTCCATGTTTTCGCTGGAACTTGTTGCAAGTTTCCCATGGGCTATATTCAATTGTTTTTGGAGCTCGGTGGTGTCTTGAATGTACTTCTGCTCCCATTCGGTTCTTAATGCTTGCTCTTGTTGTAGCAATTCTGTATATTTTTCAATCTGGTCTCTTAACTCTTTCTGATCAACATCTGTTGTTTCTTGTTTTTCAAGAGGTTGATCGTATAGCAATGACTTCATGAGTTCTTTATTTCTAATTCGTAGACTGTCATTTTCTTCCATGTACACCTTTAATTGGGTCTCGAGCAAGGTGCTTCTAGCTTTCATTCTCTCTTTGTCGGCCTCGCTGGCTTCATGTAATCTTTGTAGGTCTGTGAGCTGTGCCTGGAGTTCGTGATGTTGGGTCATCAATGTATCACATTGTGTCTTTACCTTGAGTAACTCCATTCCTTTGTCTGCAATCTCTTTCTGGGCCTGGATTAGTTGTGTAGACAATTGTTCACTCATAATTTGAAACCTATTCTTTTCCCTCATGGCTTTGTCATAGTTTGCATCTGTATCCATCATCTATTGTTGTGTATCCATGGCCGTTTGTATCATCTGCTTGACCACCGGCTTTAATTGTGTGACATTCATATTTAACCATGTTTTAGGAATATTCAGTTCAGCTCCTGTTGTCACATCTTTGCCTTATGCTACATGTAATGTAGTGTCATGGGGTTGCCTAATATGAAGTTGGATCTTTGGCTCAGCCTCCATGTGGTAGATCTTGCTTTGTGGTGTATCGTCTGGCACCTCGATCACAGTTGGCTCTTTGTTTTGTAGTAAACCTGAGTCCGCATTCACTGGAGTTTGTATCTCTTCTTTGATAGGTGGCCTAGGAGTTTCATTATTCACGGGAACTTCCTTCACACTTATCTTTGATTGGTCATTTAGTTGAATCACATGCACATTGTCCACATGTTGTTCTATGTTCTTAGCTTGCGACTATTGGTTGTCAGGTGTGACTTCAACTTGATTAATTTCCGTCCATTCTTCCTCATGAGTTTCTGTCCTTATATCAGTATCCAATGTGTCTTTCTCATGACTACATTCTTCTTGGGAACTCGAATCTTCTAAGCCTAATTCTTTGTACCTAGCCACCTGTGCAGGGGTCTGTTCTTTATCTTTCATTCTCCTTTCTTTACTGGCTTGCCTGTAATGGTGACCTTGGATATTCAGATTTACTTGCCCCCGCATATACTAATGTGTTTCTTCTAGGGCCGTAGAGAGATCTCTTTTAGTAATTGGTTGTTGGGTCCCAGGAATCTTTGGCAAAGTATGTGTCCTCTTTGAAGTGGGTGTTTCCTGAGCTTCTTCCTCTCTTAGACGTTTAGTTCCTCTCATAGGTTTCTGAGAACTAGTTCCCACTTCGTCAACAGCAATGTTTGTTTTCTTTTTCTTTGGGACCGTAGCTGATTTGGCATATTTGGCTAACTCTGCTGAGGTTGGCATTTCACACAGACATTTTTTCATATCAAGTGCCTCATACATAAGTAAGGTCAAAGCAGAACTGCCATTTAAAATCTTTTTCTGACCCCACTTCTTCTTTGCTTCAAATAGTCGGTCTTGGACATAAGGAGTCATATTCACTTTATTTCCAACTTGTTTCATTGCATGAGATAGTAGTTGTACAAAAATTTTTTGAGGTGTCGTGTATCTATGCATGCTTGGGAAAAAGAAATGTTGGTGCACTAAGCGAACAGCATCTTCAATATCGGTTCTGTTAATGTCCAAAAAGGATCTCTTTTTTGGATCATGACATTCCTCCTTGACATTAGTGATTCCTTCTTGATTCCATCCAAAAGCTTTGTTGATTAACTCATGAGTGAATTGAATGGTTCTCCAACTACCCACTTTGTCCAGTACTCTTGCTTCAGGGATTGATATCTTCGTCGCTGCACGCTGTAGTGTGTTCATCACTTGCGTGCATCTTTGAAAGTGTGGCAAATAAATAGGCAGTTTTAGAAATGCCTCTATTCCTGCTTGTGTCCAGACATCCACCATGTGCGGTAATCCTTGTATGATAGTCTTGAAGTCTTGCGACATAATAGGGAGGTAGTAATCCCTATCCATAATCTTGATGGTGGCCATGAAAATGAGGTCTGACACCGGTTGGTCATCCAAAAACCAATGGCCCCTTGCTTTTGTTATAGATTCTTGTGGAAGAAGCTGAACCTCTTCCTCTTGAGTCGCTTCGGAATTAGTGGATGCCATCTGCACTCAATATAGAGTATGAATTAGTGGCAAGATAGTATCAAAAATCCTCCTTCATTTGTCTTCAGAACTGTATCCAACAAAAATACATTTTACTACTTTATCATCCAATTTTCTACAATGTTGTTCAGGCACTAATGCATATGCCAGACAACCAAAAACATGCAGATGAGCAACAGATGGCTTGCGACCATGCCAAGCCTCATATGGAGTGATAGACTACAATGCTTTAGTGTGACACCTGTTCAGTACATATGATGCACAGATAATAGCCTCAAGCCAGAAACTATGTGGTAAAGCCTGACTCTTGACCATACACCTCGCCATCTCCATGAATGACCTCTTCTTTCATTTAGCAACTCCATTCTGTTGAGGTGTATATGGCACTGTACACTGATGTTTTATCCCACGTTCAACCAGAAATGCATAAAAGTCAAAAGACATATATTCCCTGCCTCGATTAGAACGGAGGGTGCCCATTTTACATGCTAACAGATTTTCAGTTGAAACCAGAAATTATTTGAAGCACATAAACACTTCGAACTTTGCTTTCAATGGATATACCCATGCATGCCTAGAAAATCATCGATGAAAGTCATGAAATAAAGATAGTTCCCAAAAGAAGGTGTCTACATAGGACTAAAGACATCACCATGTACAAGCTGCAATTTATGAGTAGCCCGAACTGAACCATCTTTTGGAAAGGAAGAACGCTTCATTTTGCCCAAAATATAGCCTTCGCATACATGTTTACCGGGTGCCTCAAGTTGGGGCAAAGAGAACCTACTATATCAAATTTCTGCAGGCATAGCAAACTAGCAAAATTCAAATGACCAAAGTGTGCATGCCAAAGGTTTGCATCTAACATAGCCTGAGAATCATGTACTGAACATGCCAAATCATTTACAGATCTTTCATAGTCTATGAGCTTATACATCCCACGAGATAAAATTCCAGAAGCAATAATGATGTGGTCATTTGACAGATCATGAACTGTACATCTATCATTAACAAATTTCACAACCAAGCTAATCTTGGCTAATGTAGAAATTGATAACAGATTTTTCTTGATCCCTGGCACAAAGAAAGCATATGACAAAGTGAAAGAACTACCATCAGCAGTAGTCAAAATGATCTTACCAACTGCCATAACAAGATAGGAGGAATTATTGGTGCATGTAATAGTATTCCTTGTAGGGGCAGGCTCGAGTGAAGAGAAGAAACTGTGCTTCCAGGTAATATGTTGGTCGACCCACTATCAAAGTACCAAACATCTGAGTCTACTGTAGACATGCACTGCTCATGAAAAGATGTTTCAAAACTGCAAACAATAGTAAACCCCCATTCTTCTTCTTGCACAAGATTAGTAGAATCTGTTTTTGGTGTAGAGGCCTCTGCAACAACCATTCTGTGCCTCTTCAGCAGCCAGTTTTGGACAGCTCTTGATGACATGATCATTTGCTTTATGTATTTGCAAAACAATTTTTGCTTTTCTGATTTCTTCTCATCTTTGTCTTCCTTCTTCGAATATGCAGCATTTGTAGATTTTTGCTTACTAGTAGAAGAGCTCCATTTACCTTTGCCCTTCTGACCAGCCAGGAAAACTTGATCTGCAACACGCATAATAGACCCGTTCTACCTAGACTAATCTTCCTGCAATAAAACAAAGACTGACTCCTCAAATGACAAGGCATTTGGATTGCCTTTCATCATCAAACGAAGAGTAGAAGCAAAACTATGATATGAATCAGGAAGAACATTCAGAACGGTCTGCACAAGTGAGCTATCTAGTATAACTTCATCAGCAAAAATCAATTGTTCTTTCAAATCCTTGATCTTTGTGAAAAAATTATCCATAGAATCACCTTCATTCATGTTCTCACTCTCCAATTGTTTTTGAAGGTAAGCAACACGAGCCTCATTCCTAGCCTGGTACAATGTGGTAAGTGTATCCTAAGCATCCTTAGCTGTTTTGTAGGAGCAAATGTGAGGAATAATGGCATGTTTGACAGACAAAGCTATCAATGCATGTGCCTGAGCATCTCTCCCATCCCAACGAATTCGCTTTATAGTAGGTGCAACAGAAACAATAGCAAGAACAGGAATTTGCAAAATATCATCATCTGTGACCAATACATGATGCATCATGTAAGCCCACAATGGATAGTTGGTACCATCCAACTTATTCTAAACAACCAACATAGGGAATACATCATTGCTTTCAGCTATGGTCGGTGACTAAAATACCTTGATGCAGAAAATTGATTGTATCTCAAAAAGTTGAACAAACTACCCAGACAAATTCTACTAAACATGTAGCAGACTTCGAGACGCTTATACTGTCAAACCGAAATTGGTATATATCTTTGGCACAAAAAGACAAAATAGCCTGCACAAGTGTTGCGATAGTGCATTTGGAGGCTGAAATGATCTCAGATTGCGATTTCAACACTAGCTAGCAAATCTGTTTTGATCTCTCAAACACCCTGAGTATGCTTACAAAATTTCGTGTGATTTTGAGACTGCAACCAAAGAGGTGTAGACAACGCCCTAGATGAAGCGGCGACCTACTCTGATACCAATTGTTGGAGTTAGATGTCTGTGGAAGCACGCGAATAGCACAAGGAAGAAGAAGAAGCTTGGAGCACAACATACAATGCTAAATCTATTACCACAAGAATGTATAAAAGATAAGTAGCCCATTAGGGCAATAGGCGTACATACGAGCCGTGGGAAAAAGACCTCCTAAAGAGGGAAAAAAGTGCCCTGGTGGTCCTAGAGCGTTCACACACATCACTACCTAAATATACAACAATTCTTACCTGGGCGACTACCTTTTTTTGGAAACATCATTGATTTTGGGCAACTACTACTTGTGCATGCCAAGATATAGGGCGACTACTATTTTCCCTCAACACACCATATTGGGCAACTACTTCTTGTTCATCATGGGCTAAGACTTTCCATGGACAATCTTTGGACACTAAGACAACTCATATTATTCAAGCATTTATTTGCTCACTCCTCTATATTCATGCGACCACCCATAAATTATTGACTCAGAGATCAGCATTCTAAGCATCCCTCTCCCCTTCTTAAACTCAGAAGAATCACTTCGAAGATCATAGCATCCATGTTCACCCAAATTTCTCAAAATTTTCCTTCTTTTCCCAACTTCTCATAATTGTATTTTGCAAGTCATATCTCTCCAACATGGAGAGACAGTACTGGTGGGCAACCTATAGAACAAATTTTTTTTTCAGGAACATGGAAGAAGATAGAACACCTCAACTGGGTGCCAAGGAGTCAAGGTGCTGAAGTTGGGCACCAAGGATCCAAAGTGCTAGAGTTGGGCACTAAGGAGCCCCAAGTGCTTAAGTTGGGTGCCAAGGAGCCCAAGTGCTAGAGTAGGGTGCAAGGGAGTGCAAATATTGGAATAAGGTGCCAAGGAGTCCATGTGCAAAAGTTGGGTGCCAAGGAGCCCAAGTGCTAGAGTTGGGCACCAAGGAGTCAACTTGCTAGAAAGGGGCACCAAGACGTCCAAATTCACCAAGGGACAAGTGGGCCAAGCCCTAGCAATGTGACGGCTATAGAACTAACAAGGCAACCAAGTGGACTCCGATCACTCAGCACTACAAGATAATGCCTATATTGGCGGTTCTAACAATTAAAATAGCCCAATGCATTAATTTCCCATTAACCTTATGTAACAGACCACTCTTCTTGTAACCTATCCCTCATCTATAAAAGGAAGGTTCTTCAAAGAAAGAAAAAGGATATATGATAGATGATAGGTGAAGAGAGATATCTAAGGATAGAGATTAGAGCCTCATAGCTAGTTCAAACAAATTGGAGATCTATCATTCTCATCCTTGGACTAGCATACCTACTACTAGTCGATGCTAGTGTGAGGAACCCTAGGAGGATGGTGAGAAGATAGATTCATATTGGGTTGTCACTACTCTTGTGCTTATATGAATAATTCTCTCTTGTGCTTTTATAAGTAATTCACAAGTTTTCATGTCTTGTACTCTATCTTGTTGTTCTGTCTTTTCACTGTAGCTTGTTGTTTCCATTGTCTCTATGTTTTCCTCTTAAGCATTCCTTCTTTTCTCCAATCATAGTAGTATGAAGTAGTGTGAATTTTCTTGCAGTATATGAGATTACATGTTGTTCCTAGGATACTCTAGGAGTAGTGCATTTTGCATTCCCTGTACCCACATATACTATTTCTCCATCTATGTCTACACACATTTGGAGACTCCCGTTCTTCTTCTTTAAAAATAGGTTAGGGGCTCCTACAAGAGACTTCAAGTGTCTGATAAACCCCTTGGATACAAAGCTTGTTTTGATGGTTGGTTGCATCCCCGTCTTGAATTTCAATAGCACAATCATAAGATCTATGCTCTAAGAGGATATGTGCATTCTTCTTTCCAAAAACAACTTGAAAATATTGGTACTAACTCGGTAGCTTCACTAGATCTTCTTTCTTCAACTCTTGGGTTGGTATTTCTCAAGGTGTGATTTTATTCTTTTTCTAAGTAATGCCTAGATTATGTTTCTTTGGCCAAGGCATTCCTGCTAAACTATACTAGACAAGATTTTGGAATTATACTTCTAGTTACAAGGTCACCCACATAGGGAAAATTATACAAGTATATGCAATAGACATAAAAAGTCCCACAACCCGGGATTGATAGGTATAGATAGTTGGATGAGACAATACAAGATATCCCATAACCTGAGACCGTATATATGAAGCAAGACATCTAGGTTACAACAAATCCCATAAGGCAGATGAACTAGGTATAAGAAATAACTAGACAAGATCTTGTACTATGAGATTACAACAGGACAAGACATGGTGTCCAAGATACTAGACTAGATAAGACTAGAACAAGGAACAATACTAGAACTCGAATTGGAACTTGGAAAATAATTACTTGGAGATCGTGACTCCTTGAGCTCCCAAGATTGGCACTCGAAAGAATAAGGATGTATCTGGCCAAGCCCTCCTTATATAGGTGTTCACGTGCAGTTACAAATTGATGATATCATCGATGATGTCAACCATCTAAAATTGGACCTCCAAATGTATAAATAAAGCAAGTAGATAGTCAATCTTAAGGTTTTGGCACATTCTTGACATGATTGAAGAATTAGCTTCTCCAAATTCCAAACCAATCATGTGATATAGAAATTCATTCGGACATCACCTACTCCTCAAGGATGCTTTCCTTTGTGCATGACATCTCCTCAAGGAATGAGTTCCACGAGGAGCGGGACATGTTCTCTTTCATGGCTTCATTGGATTCTTCTTATGGGATTCTCGAACCTTGATTGGTGCTCCTCAAAGTCTCTCTAAATCCGAAGTGCAATCAATGATGTCATATCCTTTCCAATGAACAAGGTACACCAACCTTCTTTGGGATTAACTCTAATCTAGGATATGCTCGACTATGAGTTCTTCATGATCATCAATCTGGATAGGTGGTGTGAACGACTAGGTCTCTCTTCCCTAAATGGTGAACTATGATATGGTTCCAACATGGATACATGGAAAACTAGATGTATTTTCATGGAACTAGATAGCTTAAGCTTGAAGTTGATTTTGATTAATCTCAACCAAGATGGGAAAGGACCAAACATATGATGTGTTGATATATTTAGGTAGTGATGTGTGTGAACACTCTAGGACTGTCGGGGCACTTTTTTCCCTCTTTAGGAGGTTTTCCCCCTCGCTTGTATATACGCCTATTGCCCTAATGGGCTACTTATCTTTGTACATTCTCTAGTAATCCATTCAGTATTGTGTGTTGTGCTCCAAGCTTCATCTCCTTCCTTGTGTTGTTCACGTGCTTTCACAGATGTCTATCTCCAACAATTGGTATCAGAGCAGGTTGTCGCTTCATCTAGGGCACCGTCGACACTCCTCCGTTTGTAGTATCAGAATCGCATGAATTTTGGTGAGCATACTCAACGTGTTTTCGAGATCAAAATAGCTACGCTATGTGGTGCCGAAATCGCGATCTGAGCTCGTTTCGGCCTCCGAACGCACTATCATAGCGCTTGTGCAGGCTATTTTGTCTTTCTGTGCCAAAGGTATATACTAGTTTCTGTTCGCCAGATTAAGCATCTCGAAGTCTGCTACAGGTCTAGCAGAACTCGTCTGGGTAGTTCTTTTCAACTTTTTGAGATACAATCAATTTTTTGCATCAAGGTATTTTAGTCACCGGCCATGGCTGAAAGCAATGATGTATTCCGTATGTTGGCTGTTGAGGATAAGTTGGATGGTACCAACTACCCATTGTGGGCTTATATGATGCGACATGTATTGGTTGCAAAAGGATTGTGGAACATTGTGCAGGGTGTTGAAAAACGTCCTATCACACCTGCAACTGTTACAACTGCAGGTACTGAAGCTGATGCAGAAGGTGTAGAAGATGATGATATTCTGCATATTCCTATTTGTGTTGCGGTTTCTGCTACACCTACTATAGAGCAAATTCGTTGGGATGGCAGAGATGCCCAGGCACATGCATTGATAGCTTTGTCTGTCAAACGTGCCATTATTCCTCACATTCACTCTTGCAGAATAGCTAAGGATGCTTGGGATACACTTACCACATTGTACCAAGCTAGGAATGAGGCTCGTGTTGCTTACCTCCGAAAACAGTTGGAGAGTGAGCACATGAATGAAGGTGATTCTATGGACAGTTTCCTAACAAAGATCAAAGACTTGAAGGAACAGTTGATTTCTGCTAATGAGTTTATACAAGATAGCTCACTTGTGCAGACTGTTCTGAATGGTCTTCCTGATTCATATCAGAGTTTTGCTTCTACTCTTCGGTTGATGATTGTTGGAGATAGACGTCTGCGGAAGCACGCGGACAGCACAAGGAAGAAAAAGAAGCTTGGAGCACAACACACAAGACTGAATGTATTACTAGAGAATGTACAAAGATGAGTAGCCCATTAGGGCAATAGGCGTATATACAAGCCAGGGGAAAAAACCCTCCTAAAGAGGGAAAAAAGTGCCCCGGCGGTCCTAGATTGTTCACACACATCACTACCTAAATATATCAACAAATCCCCCCCGGGAGTGATGCGGTGAACAAGGAGCTGGCACTCATGTATAAGGAAGTGCCAAGCTATGTGGAAATCACTCCACAAAAGGAAGTAAGCCCAAAGCTTTGCGGAAAGCTTCAAACTTCTCCCTAGGCAGAGTGTTCGTGAAAAGGTATGCAATGTTCTCCTACGTGGGCACATATGCCAAGCTGATCTCCCCAGCAGAGAACCTCTCCCTGACATAGTGATAATGCACCTCAATGTGCTTAGTGCGAGCATGGAATACAGGTTCCTCGCAACTGCCAATGCGCTCTGACTGTCAGTGAAGATTGTGGTGGCAAAAGACTGGCCAAGACCCAAATCAGCCATAAGGCGTCTGAGCCACACACCAACAGTCGCTGTGAAAGCTTCCCTATACTCAGCCTCACAACTGGAAGTGGCCACAATAGGCTACTTCTTGCTCAACCAAGATATACATGAGCTACCAAGCATGAAGCAAAAGCCACTGGTGGACACACGAGTGTCATAGCAACCAGCCCAATCTGAGTCAGAAAAAGCATGCAAATCTGGCGGTAGTGATCCCCCCTTGGGATAAAACAACCCAAGTAGCCGAGTACCACTCAAGTAGCGAAAGATGCGCTTAACCGCCTTCCAATACGTCACTCCTGGGCAATGCATAAACCTGCTCATCTGTGAGACAGCAAACTGAATATCTGGCCGAGTAATGCATAAGTAAATCACGCATCCAACAGATTGCTGATAGAGAACAGCATCAAATGCATCTCCAGCATCATGAAGACTCAATCATAAACCTGTCTCCATAGGAGTGGCAATAGGCTTACAGTCTTCAAGGACAAAACGCTGCAATAATGTGTCAATATATGTCGTTTGACACAAAGCCATTCCACCATCAACTTGCATAAACTGAATGCCCAAATAGTGATGCAAATGCCCCAAATCAGACATCTCAAATGAGGCATGCAAATCAGCCTTGAAATCAGCAACATGCTTCTCAATAGGACCAGTGAGCAGCATGTCCTCTACATAGACAACAATGATCAGAAGCACATCATTAGCACGCTTAACATATAGGGTGCTTTCAGTTGGACTGTTCTCAAAACCATGTGCAATCAGATAGGCACGTATCTTCTCATACCAAGCACGTGGTGCTTGCTTTAAACCATATAACGCCTTCTTTGACCTGCACACCTGGTTTTCATGCCCTTTCTGCACAAAGCCATGGGGCTGAAAAACATACACTTCTTCATGCAAGTCACCATTCAGAAATGTTGTTTTAATGTCCAACTGATGTACATTCCAACCATGATGGGCTGCAAGTGCACAAATGCTCCGAACAGTAGTCATACGGCATGTAGGTGCAAAGGTCTCATCAAAATCAATGCCCCTTTCCTACGCATAACCCTTTGCAACAAGCCTAACCTTATACCTGTCAATTGTACCATCAGGTTTACTCTTCAGCTTGTATACCCACTTAGTGCCAATGGCCTTCTTGCCAGGAGGCAAGTCTCATAAAGACCATGTACCATTCTTCATTATAGCATCATATTCAGATTGCATAGCAGCCATCCAATTTTCTGAATTCTGTGCTTCATCAAAAGAAACAGGCTCATTCTCATCACAAAGACTAGATGCAGCCATAGCATAGCAATCTGATGCAAAGGAGGCACTATGAGAGCCTCAACGAGTACGATATGACAAAGGTGCATCTAATTTGCTGTCACACAAAGTCTGCACCAGCCATTTTGGCATAGCTTTTGCTTGCTCAATATCAGCTCTCTCATCAGCAAGTGCATCATGTAAATCTGCATCAGAAATGGAATGATATGCATCATCATATGAAACTTGCAAAGGCTGAGAAGTTGCCTCATTAGGACCAGCACTAGACTGTCCACCTGTAAAAAGAGGCATCAAAGTATCATACATGTCTTTGGAGCTAACAGATGTCTCCTTAGTACATGAAAGCAATGGCTGAATAGCATCTTCCACAAAGACAACATCACGGCTAACCAGAATGCGTTTAGTCTATGGATGATACAGACGATAGCCTTTACTTTCAGAACTATACCCAACAAAAATACATTTTACTGCCTTATCATCCAATTTTCTGCGATGTTGTTCAGGCACTAATGCATATGCCAAACAACCAAAAACACGCAGATGAGCAACAGATGGCTTGCGGTCATGCCAAGCCTCATATGGAGTGATAGACTACAATGCTTTAGTGGGACACCTGTTCAGTACATATGCTGCACACATGACAGCCTCAAGCCAGAAACTATGAGGTAAAGCCTGACTCTTGACCATACACCTCGCCATCTCCATGAGAGACCTGTTCTTCTCTTCAGCAACTCCATTCTGTTGAGGTGTATACGGCATTGTACACTGGTGTTTTATCCCACGTTCAGCCAGAAATGCATTAAAATCTGAAGACATATATTCCCCCCCCTCGATCAGAACGGAGGGTGCCCATTTTACATGCTGACAGATTTTCAGCCAAAACCAAAAACTGTTTGAAGCACATGAACACTTTGGACTTTGCTTTGAGTGGATATACCCATGCATGCCTAGAAAAATCATCAATGAAAGTCACGAAGTAAAGGTAATTTCCAAAAGAGGGTGTCTGCATAGGACTACAGACATCACTATGTACAAACTGCAATTTCTGCGTAGCCCGAACTGAACCATCTTTTGGAAAGGAAGAATGCTGCATTTTGCCCAAAATACAGCCTTCACAAACATGTTTTCTAGGTGCCTCAAGTTTGGGCAAAGAGGACACCATTTCAGATTTCTGCAGGCGTAACAAACTAGCAAAATTCAGATGACCAAAGCGTGCATGCCAAAGCTTTGCATCTGACATAGCCTGAGAATCATGAACTGCATGCCGAATCATTCACAGATCTTTCATAGTCTATGAGCTTATACAGCCCACGACATAAAATGCCAGAAGCAATAATCACATCGCCATTTGAAAGATCATGGACTATACACCTGTCATCAACGAATTTCACAACCAAGCCAATCTTGGCTAATGCAGAAACTGATAACAGATTCTTTTTGATCCCTGGCACAAATCAAGCATCTGACAAAGTGAAAGAACTACCATCAACAGTAGTCAGAATGATCTTACCAACTCCCATAACAGGATAAGAGGAGTTATTGGCGCATGACAAAGTGAAAGAACTACCATCACCAGTAGTCAGAATGATCTTACCAACTCCCATAACAGGATAAGAGGAGTATTCCCTGTAGGGGCAGGCTCGAGTTGTTGGTGCAGATCAATCACCAATTGAATGTTTGAAGACTAAAGAATGAAGGATGAGATCAATTCTTGAAGCTTGGAAGAAGGATACATTCAGAGGATATGAGGAATGTACACATATGTACATTAGTATAGTGATAGTTCATTTAGATCTTTGATTAGTCATAGACTTGTACAAATTTCTCTATATATACCCTAAAAATGTCGAGGCGTGATATGAGAGCATATGGAAGAATAGATAGAAGTCAAGAAAGATGAAGTTAGATGTCATGAGTCATGTGAAAAGTTAGTTGAGTTTTCTCTCATCACTCAACTGTAACTTTCTGAGTAATTGAAGAAATATTGCACCCGATCTTTTTGTGTCTGCTCCGTCTGTGGTTGATCATTTGTGAAATCCTTTTGAGGATATCTAAGTTCATAGTTAATGAGTCTATGGCTTGAGTTTCAGAGTTTAATTGTAAACAGGCTAGGAGAATTGTTAGTAGGAACATTCATATGTGTTGAGTGTTCACAGTCTTCTGAAACAGGCGCAGATTTCGAGTCCAAAGAAATGAGTAGTGCTCAGTGCACAGTGTAAAGTTTTACACATATGATAGCTCAAAATATAAGTTGAGAGATAAGCTATCTACAGCCAAAAGGATTTAGTAAAACGGGTTCGACATTGTGAGAACCAAAGTTAAGAACTTAGGAGTGTCAAATCGACTTCTCAAAAGTGCAGATTTGGACATAGGTAACTTGTGAAATTGATTTCTCAAGTTATACTAAACCTTTTGAAGAACTTTAACTTGGAGGAGGTGCGCAACTTCTAGGCGACACTCCATACAAAATTTCATAGAAAACTTTACATGTTTGATAGGTCAATGAGAAGAAATTGTGCAGCAGACTTTCTGTGTTTTATCTTCTTCACAAAATTTTTCAATTTTTGATAATTTGGAGATTGGACCTCTAATTTGGTGAAGGTTTTGACTTACTCTTGATATAGAGGTGTTCTAAACTCAAGAGTAGGTTGTTCTTTTGGAGATTAACACTCTCCATCAGTGGTAACAGAGCAGGAGACATCAAATCAAGGAAAGGAGGATCCCAATTGCTACAGATTCAAGAAATTCAACAATTGAAGAACTAAAAGGTGAAAGTTTGAAGGCAAAGCTTGAGGAGGAGACCATATGACATCAAGAAGGACAAAAGGAGTCTAATTCGAAGTAAAGGTACATATATTGTTTATAAAGCTCGAAGATTTCAATACACAGGTGGACACAAGATGGGAGATTCTCTATAGATAGAGAAATTGGATAGGGAAAACTATCCTGCATGGTCTATGAGAATGGAAGCTCATCTTATGAGCAAAGATTTAATAGCCTACATCACATGAGAAGAAGAAAAGCCACAGTTCAGAGATCCTAGTGTTCCAACTAGGGAAGAGTTAGCAGATTTGAAAAATTGGATGAGGAAAGATGCTCAAGCTAGGAGCATCATATATATGGCAGTCAATGATTACTTGTTACCTCACATTCGAGGTCTTGAAAGTGCAACTGATATTTGTAATGCTTTGGAGGAGCATTTTCAGAATACTACTAAGTCAAGGAAGGCATCCTTATGGGCAGAATTTACAACCTTCAAGAAGAAGGCCTCTCAATCTATTTCAGACTATGTAACAAGGATGAAAGACATTGCAGATGCATTAGGAGCTGTTGATGAAGACATTGAGGAGGATAAATTGGTAAGGCAAATCCTTACAGGTTTGAGAGGTGATGACAAATGGAAGCCATTCATTTTTTCTACAGAGTTATCACTTGATCATTTCACTCCTGATTTAAATCAGTTGCTAGGCCATATGCTAACATTTGAGCAGGATGTTAAAGGAGATGGTGACAAGAGTGCAGGTGATGCAATGTACTCAAAGGACAAGAAGAAGAATAGCAAAGGAAAGCAACAAGCAGGTGAAGATGAAGGTACAACTAGTCAAGCCAACTTCCTAAGAGGAAGAGGAGGTGGCAAAGGAAGAGGAAGAGGCAGGAACAACAAAGATGGAGGCAAAGCTTGCTGGATTTGTGGTAAGACAAATCACTTAGCTAATGATTGTTGGCATAATAATCAGAGTAATGGTGGATATAATCAGAACTATAATTCAAGAGGAAGAGGAGGCAGAAATCAAAGAGGTAATTTCAGAGGCAGAGGTGGTAGGAGTTACTTTGGAAGAAATGCAAGTAGAGGATTCCAAAGTCAACAATACAACAACACCTACTACAATTATGCTTCAGATCAAAAGGAGGATTCAACATTGATAATGAATGCAACTTGTGAAAGCCAGAGTGAAGATCAGAGAGTCTTCTACATTGACTCAGGGTGTAGCAATCACCTGAGTGGTAATATATCTTTGATGACTGATTTGGAGAGTAAGGTTTTTAATCATGTTGTTCAAACAGGTGACAACACAAAGCACAATGTGAAGTCAATTGGATCAGTGAAGGCCAAGGATGGTAGTACCTTATTGAGTAAGGTCTTGTATGTTCCTACAATTCCTAAGAATTTGATAAGTGTAGGACAAATTGTTGAAAAGGGATATGAAGTAAGGTTCACTAATGATGGAGTATATGTGGAAGACCCTAGCCAAGGGTATAAACAGATTGTTTCAGGGAAGAAAGAAGGAAGATTATTTACATTGAAGATTCAAGGCAATATTGTTCATGCTATGTTCACATATGGAGGACATAAGATCTCTGAGTTAGATCTTTGGCACAAGAGGCTTGGACATTTCAATGAAAGAGGTATTAAAGACATGATTAACAATGGTTCAGTGCTTGGATTGCCTAATGTTGCAGGTCAACATATGACATACAGATGTGAGGCATGTCAATTAGGTAAGGCTCATAAGCTTTCCTACTCCAAGCATGGTTTTATGTACTCAGAGAAGCTTGAATTGGTACACACAGATGTGTGGGGACCATCAAAGGATTTCAGCATAAATGGGTCAAGGTATTATGTGATTTATGTTGATGATGCTACTAGATGGATCACTATTTATGTGATCAAAGATAAATCAGAAGTGTTTAATACATTCAAACACTATCGTGCATATGCAGAAAGAATTACAGGACATAAGTTGAAGAGACTAAGGTCAGATGGAGGGGGAGAGTATTTTTCTAATGAGTTCAGTGATTACTTGTGGAATGCAGGTATAAAAAGGGAAGTTACTTGCAGGTACTCTCCTCAACAAAATGGTGTAGCAGAAAGGAGAAATAGAACACTTGTTGAGTTTGCAAGATCCATGATGAAGGAGAAAAATTGCCCTAATTATTTGTGGGCTGAGGCTATAAATACAGCCACTTATTTGGTCAATAGGTTACCATGTAAAGCCTTGCAGGGTATGACACCATATGAGGCTTGGTGGGGTAAGAGACCTACCTTGGATCATTGCAGAGTTTTTGGATGTGTGGCATATGCATATGTGCCATCACTATTAAGGCACAAGTTGGAGCCTAAAGCTGAAAAATATGTTTTCATTGGTTATGATGATAAGCAGATGGGTTATAGATTGTGGAGTCCATCTACAAAACAATTCATGGTTTCTAAAGATGTTACATTTGATGAGCAAAGTACTTGGTATGCAGGTACAATCAATATCAATACAGGTGATGAAGAAGAAGTGAGCCAAAGGAAAGGTAAATCAAAGGTTCAGATATTTGATGAACAAGAGAATAATGAACACCAGGTTGAAGTGGAAGAAACACCAAGATTTGATCCTGAATATGAAGAACCAGAAACCTCAAGAAGTGGAGAGCTTAGGAGGTCTACAAGGAATAAATGGCAACCTACAAGGTATAGCTATGATACTTCATTTTTGGCCACAAAAGATTATGCTTATATGATGAAAACAGATGAAGACCCTTCTACATATGAAGAGGCAAAAGGTAAGGAAAAATGGGAGAAAGCTATGCAGGAAGAATTTGATGCACTATTGGAAAATCAAACATGGGATTTGGTTCCAAAACCAAATAGTTAGAAAATCATTGGATGCAAGTGGGTTTACAAGACCAAGAGGTTTGCAGATGGAAGTGTGTCTAGATACAAAGCTAGACTTGTTGTCAAAGGGTTTGCTCAAACATATGGTGTTGACTATGATGAGACTTATAGTCCTGTGGCAAAGATGACAACTATCAGGACACTTATAGCTATTGCTGCATGTAAAGGTTGGAAGTTATGTCAACTTGATGTGAAAAATGCTTTTTTGAATGGTTATATTTCAGATGATGTGTTCATGGAGCAACCTCAAGGGTTCAGAGATAAAAGGTATCCAGATCATGTGTGCAAGCTCAAGAGAGCTTTGTATGGCTTGAAGCAGGCCCCAAGGGCATGGAATTATAGACTTGTAAAGTTCTTGAAAGAACTTGGATTTTAGGTGTCTAAAGCAGATAGTAGCTTGCTTGTCAAAGCAAGTGATAATGGTTTCATATACATGTGCATATATGTTGATGATATAATCCTTACAGGTACAGATGAAGAAGGAATACAAAGACTCAAGAAGCAAATGGAAAAGGAGTTCAAAATAAGTGACTTGGGAGACTTGTCATACTTCTTGGGCATGGAGATTACATATACTCAACATGGAGTATTTGTGACCCAAGAAAGGTATTTGAAGAACTTGTTAATCAAGTTTAAAATGGATGATTGCAGGGTAGCACCTACACCAATGGAAGTGAATCACAAATTGAGTAAGTTTGGAGGTGAAGAATTCAAGGACATGAGACAATATCAGAGTTTAGTTGGTAGTCTTATCTATGCTACTTTAACTAGACCTGATTTATCATATGCAGTAGGGGTTTTGTCTCAATTCATGCATTGCCCAAGGAAAGAACATTGGATTGCAGGTCAAAGAGTGTTGAGGTACATTAAGGGTACACTCAATGAAGGTTTGTATTATGGGTTTACATCAGATACAAACATTAAGATCTATAGTGATGCAGATTGGGCAGGTAATCCAGATGATAGAAGATCAACTTTTGGATACATGTGTTATGTGGGAGATAAACTTATCTCATGGTGTTCCAAGAAGCAACATACAATTGCTTTGTCTTCTACAGAAGCAGAGTACAAAGGCATGGTTGAAGCTGCAAAGGAAGTGATTTGGCTCAAAACCTTGATGAAGAGTTTTGACATTGTGCATGGGATACCAATTATATATGGAGATAACATGAGTTCATTGTATTTAACTGCTAATCCTGTTTTTCATGCCAGGACCAAACACATTGAGATTCAGTATCACTTTCTAAGAGAGAAGGTGATGGATAAGGAGATTGAAGTCATACATACTTCAACTAAAGATCAAATAGCTGATATGCTTACAAAGAGCTTGGATGGACCAAAGCTACAGAAGTTTAAAGACATGGCAGGTATAAAGAAGAAAGGAGAAACCTCAATTGATGATTGAGGGGGAGCTGTTGGTGCAGATCAATCACCAATTGAATGTTTGAAGACTAAAGAATGAAGGATGAGATCAATTCTTGAAGCTTGGAAGAAGGATACATTCAGAGGATATGAGGAATGTACACATATGTACATTAGTATAGTGATAGTTCATTTAGATCTTTGATTAGTCATAGACTTGTACAAATTTCTCTATATATACCCTAAAAATGGCGAGGCGTGATATGAGAGCATATGGAAGAATAGATAGAAGTCAAGAAAGATGAAGTTAGATGTCATGAGACATGTGAAAAGTTAGTTGAGTTTTCTCTCATCACTCAACTGTAACTTTCTGAGTAATTGAAGAAATATTGCGCCCGATCTTTTGTGTCTGCTCCGTCTGTGGTAGATCATTTGTGAAATCCTTTTGAGGATATCTAAGTTCATAGTTAATGAGTCTATGGCTTGAGTTTCAGAGTTTAATTGTAAACAGGCTAGGAGAATTGTTAGTAGGAACATTCATATGTGTTGAGTGTTCACAGTCTTCTGAAACAGGCGCAGATTTCGAGTCCAAAGAAATGAGTAGTGCTCAGTGCACAGTGTAAAGTTTTACACATATGATAGCTCAAAATCTAAGTTGAGAGATAAGCTGTCTACAGCCAAAAGGATTTAGTAAAACGGGTTCGACATTGTGAGAACCAAAGTTAAGAAGTTAGGAGTGTCAAATCGACTTCTCAAAAGTGCAGATTTGGACATAGGTAACTTGTGAAATTGATTTCTCAAGTTATGCTAAACCTTTTGAAGAACTTTAACTTGGAGGAGGTGCGCAACTTCTAGGAAACACTCCATACAAAATTTCATAGAAAACTTTAAATGTTTGATAGGTCAATGAGAAGAAATTGTGCAACAAACTTTCTGTGTTTTATCTTCTTCACAGAATTTTTCAATTTTTGATAATTTGGAGATTGGACCTCTAATTTGGTGAAGGTTTTGACTTACTCTTGATATAGAGGTGTTCTAAACTCAAGAGTAGGTTGTTCTTTTGGAGATTAACACTCTCCATCACGAGTGAAGAGAAGAAACTGCGCTGCGAGGTAATATGTTTGGTCGCCCCACTGTCAAAGTACCAAACATCTAAGTCTACTGCAGACATGCACTGATCATGAGAAGATGGGTCAAAACTGCAGACAGTAGTAAACGCCCATTCTTCTTCCTGCACAAGATTTGCAGACTCTGTTTTTGGTGTAGAGGCCTCTGCAACAACCATTCCAGCCTCTTTCTTCTTTGCCTCTTTAGCAGCCAGTTTTGGACAGTTCTTTATGATATGATCGTTGCCTTTACAGTACTTACAAAAAAATTTCTGCTTTTCTAATTTTTTCTCATCTTTGCCTTGGTTCTTTGAATGTGCAGCATTTGCAAATTTCTGCTTACTAGTAGAAGAGCTCCATTTTCCTTTGCCCTTCTGACTAGCCAAGAAAGCTTGATCTGCAACTTGCATAATGGAACTGTTCTGCCTGGACTGATCTTCCTGCAACAGAACAAAGACTAACTCCTCAAATGATAAGGCATTCGGATTGCCTTTCATCATCAACCGAAGAGTAGAAGCAAAACTCTGATATGAGTGAGGAAGACCATTCAAAACAGTCTGCACAAGTGAGCTATTTGGTATAACCTCATCAGCAGAAATCAACTGTTCCTTCAAATCTTTGATCTTCGTTAGGAAACTGTCCATAGAATCACCTTCATTCATGTGCTCACTCTCCAACTGTTTTCGGAGATAAGCAACACGAGCCTCATTCCTACCTTGGTACAATGTGGTAAGTGTATCCCAAGCATCCCTAGCTGTTCTGCAAGAGCGTATGTAAGGAATAATGGCACGTTTGACAGACAAAGCTATCAATGCATGTGCTTGGGCATCTCTACCATCCCAACGAATTTGCTCTGCAGTAGGTGCAACAGAAACAGCAGCACGAACAGGAATCTTCACAATATCATCTTCGACACCATCTTCATCAGCTCCAGCGCCTCTAGCACCTGTATTTGTAGTACCTGTAGTCGCAGGTGTAACAGGACGTCTTTCAACACCCTGCACAATGTTCCACAGTCCTTTTGCAACCAATACATGTCGCATCATATAAGCCCATAATGGGTAGTTGGTACCATCCAACTTATCCTCAACAGCCAATATACGAAAGACATCACTGCTTTCAGCCATGGCCGGTGACTAAAATACCTTGATGCAGAAAATTGATTGTATCTCAAAAAGTTGAACGGAACTACCCAGACGAGTTCTGCTAGACCTGTAGAAGACTTCGAGACGCTTAAATTGGCGAACAGAAATTGGTATATACCTTTGGCACAAAAGGACGAAATAGCCTACACAAGCGCTGCGATAGTGCGTTCGGAGGCCGAAACAAGCTCAGATCGCGATTTCGGCACCACAGAGCGAAGAAGTTTTGATCACGGAAACACGTTGAGTATGCTCACCAAATTTCATGCAAATCTGAGACTGCAAACAGAGGAGTGTTGACGGCGCCCTAGAAGAAGCGACAACCTGCTCTGATACCAATTGTTGGAGATAGACGTGTGCGGAAGCACTCGAACAGCACAAGGAAGAAGAAGAAGCTTGGAGCACAACACACAAGACTGAATGTATTACTAGAGAATGTACAAAGATGAGTAGCCCATTAGGGCAATAGGCGTATATACAAGCCGGGGGAAAAAAACCTCCTAAAGAGGGAAAAAAGTGCCCCGGCGGTCCTAGAGTGTTCACACACATCACTACCTAAATATATCAACAATGATGAAAGGCAATCCAAATGCCTTGTCATTTCAGGAGTTAGTCTCTGTTCTGTTACAGGAAGATCAGTCCAGGGAGAACAGGTCCATTATGCGTGTTGCAGATCAAGCTTTCCTTGCTAGTCAGAAGGGCAAAGGAAAATGGAGCTCTTCTACTAGTAAGCACAAATCTGCAAATGCTGAACATTTGAAGAACCAAGACAAAGATGAGAAAAAATCAGAAACAGGTGTACAATTCATGACCTGTCAAATGGCGATGTGATTATTGCTTCTGGCATTTTATGTCGTGGGCTATATAAGCTCAAAGACTATGAAAGATCTGGAAATGATTTGGCATGTGCAGTAAATGATTCTCAGGCTATGTCAAATGCAAAGCTTTGGCATGCACGCTTTGGTCATCTGAATTTTGCTAGTTTGCTATGCTTGCAAAAATCTGAAATGGTGTCCTCTTTGCCAAACTTGAGGCACCTGGAAAACATGTTTGTGAAGGTTGTATTTTGGGTAAAATGCAGCGTTCGTCCTTTCCAAAAGATGGTTCAGTTTGGGCTACTCAGAAATTGCAGCTTGTACATAGTGATGTATGTGGTCCTATGTAGACACCTTCTTTTGGAATTATCTCTACTTCATGACTTTCATCGATGATTTTTCCAGGCATGCATGGGTATATCCATTTGAAGCAAATTCTGAAGTGTTCATGTGCTTCAAACAGTTTTTGATTTTGGCTGAAAATCTGTCAACATGTAAAATGGGCACCCTCCGTTCTAATTGAGGGGGGGAATATATGTCTTTTGATTTTAATGCATTTCTGGCTGAACGTGGGATAAAACATCAGTGTATAGTGCCGTATACACCCCAAAAGAATGGAGTTGCTGAATGGAACAACAGGTCTCTCATGGAGATGGCGAGGTGTATGGTCAAGAGTCAAGCTTTACCACATAGTTTCTGGCTTGAGGTTGTCATGTGTGCAACATATGTACTGAACAGGTGTCCCACTAAAGCACTACAGTCTATCACTCCATATGAGGCTTGGTATGACCACAATCCATCTGTTGCTCATCTGCATGTTTTTGGTTGTTTGGCATATGCATTAGTGCCTGAACAACATCGTAGAAAATTGGATGATAAAGCAGTAAAATGTATTTTTGTTGGGTACAGTTCTGAAAGTAAAGGCTATCGTCTGTATCATCCACACACTAAACACACTCGAAAGATGCTATTCAGCTATTGCTTTCATGTACTAAGGAGACATCTGTTAGCTCCAAAGACATGTATGATACTTTGCTGCCTCTTTTTACAGGTGAACAGTCTAGTGCTGGTCCTAATGAGGCAACTTCTCAGCCTTTACAAGTTTCAAGTGATAATGCAGATAATTCCATTTCTGATGCAGATTTACATGATGCACTTATTGATGAGAGAGCTGATATTGAGCAGGCAAGAACTATTCCAAAATGGCTGGTGCAGACCTTGCGTGACAACAAATTAGATGCACCTCTGTCATATCGTACTCGATCAGGCTCTCATAGTGCCTCTTTTGCATCAGATTGCTATGCTATGGCTGCATCTAGTCTTTGTGATGAGACTGAGTCTGTTTCGTTTAATGAAGCACAAAATTCAGAAAATTGGATGGCTGCTATGCAATCTGAATATGATGCAATAATGAAGAATGGTACTTGGTCTTTATGTGACTTGCCTCCTGGCAAGAAGGCCATTGGCACTAAGTGGATATATAAGCTGAAGCGTAAACCTGATGGTACAATTGACAAGTATAAGGCTAGGCTTGTTGCAAAGGGTTATGCACAGGAAAGAGGCATTGATTTTGATGAGACCTTTGCACCTACATGTTGTATGACTACTGTTCGGAGCATCTGTGCCCTTGCAGCCCATCATGGTTAGAATGTACATCAGTTGGACATTAAAACTGCATTTCTGAATGGTGACTTGCATGAAGAAGTGTATGTTTTTCAGCCCCATGGCTTTGTGCAGAAAGGGCATGAGAACCAGGTGTGCAGGTTAAAGAAGGAATTATATGGTTTAAAGCAAGCACCACGTGCTTGGTATGAAAAGATACATGCCTATCTGATCGCACATGGTTTTGAGAACAGTCCAACTGAAAGCACCTTATATGTTAAGTGTGCTAATGATGTACTTTTGATCATTGTGGTTTATGTCGATGACATGCTGCTCATTGGTCCTCATGAGAGGCATATTGCTGATTTTAAGGCTGATTTGCATGCCTCATTTGAGATGTCTGATTTGGGGCATTTGCATCATTATTTGGGCATTCAGTTTATGCACGTTGATGGTGGAATGGCTTTGTGTCAAACAAAATATATTGACACATTATTGCAGCGTTTTGGCCTTGAAGATTGTAAGCCTATTGCCACTCCTATGGAGATAGGTTTACGATTGAGTCTTCATGATGTTGGAGATGCATTTGATGTTGTTTTTATCAGCAGGCTGTTGGATGCTTGATTTACTTATGCATTACTCGGCGAGATATTCAGTTTGTTGTCTCACAGATGAGCAGGTTTATGCATTGCCCAGGAGTCAAGCATTGGCAGGCAGTTAAGCACATCTTTCGCTACTTGAGTAGTACTCGGCTACTTGGGTTGTTTTATTCCAAGGGGGATCACTACCGCCAGATTTGCATGCTTTTTCTGACTCTGATTGGGTTGGTTTCTATGACACTCTTGTGTCCACTAGTGGCTTTTGCTTCATGCTTGGTAGCTCATGTATATCTTGGTTGAGCAAGAAGCAGCCTACTGTGGCCACTTCCAGTTGTGAGGCTGAGTATAGGGCAACTTTCACAACGACTGTTGAGTGTGTGTGGCTCAGACGTCTTATGGCTGATTTGGGTGTTGGTCAGTCTTCTGCCACCACCATCTTCACTGATAGTCAGAGCGCATTGGCAGTTGCAAGGAACCCTGTGTTCCATGCTCGCACTAAGCACATTGAGGTGCATTATCATTATATCAAGGAGAGGTTCTCTGCTGGGGAGATCATCTTGGCATATGTGCCCACGCAGGAGAACATTGCAGACCTTTTCACGAAGGCTCTGCCTAGGGAGAAGTTTGAAGCTTTCCACAAAGCTTTGGGCTTACTTCCTTTTGTGGAGTGATTTCCACATAGCTTGGTACTTCCTTATACATGAGTGCCAGCTACTTGTTCACCACATCACTCCCAGGGGGGATTTGTTGATATATTTAGGTAGTGATGTGTGTGAACACTCTAGGACCATCGGGGTACTCTTTTCCCTCTTTAGGAGGTTTTTTCCCTCATCTTGTATATACACCTATTTCCCTAATGGGCTAATTATCTTTGTACATTCTCTAGTAATACATTCAGTATTGTGTGTTGTGCTCCAAGCTTCTTCTCCTTCCTTGTGTTGTTTGCGTGCTTCCGTAGACGTCTATCTCCAACATGATGGTCTATCTTTGCATAAGGCCTTGAAGTCTAAAAATTATTTATGAAAGCACACTTTATCCCCAATATGATAGGATGGGTTTTGAGCCAGATATTGGTTTGCATAATCCTTGTTTCTTATATTATTTGAGAGTTCTTCATCCATCCTTAGGTGTTACCCATAATTATCAAAGAAGGGAGTCTGCTTAGTAGATGTATGAACATTGTTGTTATAGGCAAACTTTGCAAGGAGCAAAAGCTCAAGGCAATCATTTTGATGATAGTTGATGATGCAAATGAGATGCTATTCTAGGCCATGAATCACCCGTTCTGTTTGTGCATCAAACTACAAATGATTGGTTTTAGATGTTTTAATTTGAACAGCAAGGACCTTGCAAAGGCTATTCCAAAAGCTAGATATGAATTATGAATCTCGATGAAATTCATGAAGCCTAAATATGTATAGCTTCATACCATCACCATTGAACTTTTTTGGCATGCAAATCTTGGGTTCCTCCATGAAGAATGAACTACAATGTTGATTTACTTGAATGCTTCCTTGATTTTCTTGAAGATTCCCGATTCATTCTTGTAATTCTTGGATGAGTGCACCTACATGCACGGGATGTCCCATCTCGACTTGTGTTTGTCGATGAGTTAGTTCCTCAACTTATTGTTGGAGACTGGACTGATGCCTCAATTTGTTCAATTGTCTTCTCCATGATGCCTAGAAAATAATATAAGAATATAAAGCTAATATAAGAAGTACCACAATGTAGGATTGATGGGTATGGATAGGTGGACTAGAGATGATACAAGAGATCCCATAACCCAGGACTGTAGGTGTGAATCATGATATATAGATTACAAGAACTCCCTTGAGAGAGCTGAACTAGGTACAAGAAATGACTAAACATGATCTTGCACTACGAGATTACAAGAGGACAAGATGGGATGTCCAAGATACTAGACTAAACAAGACTAGAACAAGGAACAAGAGTAGAACTCGATATGGAACTTGGAAAGTACTTACTTGGAGATCATGACTCTTTGAGCTCCCAAGACTAGCATCGGCAAGACTGAGGATGTATGTGTTCAAGCCCTCCTTATATAGGTGTTCAAGGGTGGTCACGAATTGGTGATATCATTGATGATGTGAGCAATCCGAATTGGGACCTTAGACTGCCAGAATCAAGAAAGTAGTTAGTTGATCTTAGGGTTTGGGCATGTTTCAAACATGATGGAAGCATTAATTTCTCCAAATTTTGAACCAATCATGAGATATAGAGAATTGCATGGAATTTGAGGTTCAAGATGGTTTCCTTTATGTCCATGACACCTATGAACAATGAAGAGTGTTGTGTTAGACATTTAGACTCATTAAACTCCATATTGATGAGTGTTTTCATTAGGAAAAAATTGGTTCATACAAGTATTTTCATAGATAGCTTTCAGCTTTTCCCACACTTCATAATCAATGACAAGCCCCTTCACAGTCCTATCCTTGAGTAGATTGAGAGTCGTCCTTGGATCATTAGTGAATGGAATGGTCAGCTCGTATCAAGAGATAGTATGGTCACATCTTAATGTCCAATATGTTAAACTTAATAACTACTGTTCTACGTTGTTCATATGACATGCTCATCATTTGAGTGGTTCAATATTCTATGGGAGTAATTTTCACCTTGTTAGTACTCCATGTTATGTAATTATTCTTTTTTTTTTTTTGAGAGTACAATGAATTGGAAATACACACTCACACACCCAACCTCGTAAGGTAGAGGCATCCATCATGAAGAGACTCATGGACATGTCCAGCCAAGACTTGAACTCAGGACTTCCTCCCACAGCTTCAAGGCATCAGCCACTAGGCTACGCGGGCTCTGACAGACAACTATCTTTCTTGGGGGGCACAAAGAATTATTTTCTCCCTTTACAAAGAGATACAGATCCTACTTATCTAGTGTCATACAGGCGTGCCAAAGGAACTAAATGTTTACACAAGCTTTATATGAGATAAATAAACCTTACATCGAGCATCAGTGACAATACAAACGTCATTATAATCGAAGAAGACATTAAGATAAAGACAACAGGCTCATCTACTGTTCCACGTTGTATAACATTGTCAACATATTTACAAAAGACCTTCTCTCAAGACAAGTACGCAATGTTCTCTGAGAAAATTGTTTCTAATTGTTTTCATGTAACACATCTTCCACGTGCACATAATATACCTCACATGCAGAAGAATGTTGTCTGGTATCACATGTTCCATATACTCAATGCCTTGTAAGAAGCATATACCCTTAAGAGAAACATTCCATATGTTTGCGAACATTTTATCTGTAGGATATGTTTTCTGTCTGTATTGTATGGTTATATGTGTGTATATGTTTTCTGTCTGTATTGTATGGTTATATGTGCTCACATGGATTTTATGTTTGTATATATCTGTGCATGAACCTTCACTAGGAAGGATTTTTTTTTCTTATACGTATTTTTTCCTTTTAATTAATGTATGTTCTTTCTTTTATTCATTCTTATTATTTTATTCTTCTCTTATTTTGATTATTGCAAGTGATTTGTGTGTTTTATGTGTTATGTGCAAACTACCATAATCTGTAGAAACACTTCGATCATAGTTTGCATATCAGATGTTTTTGATACAATCAGTCTGCCTCTGTGTCATATCTTTCTGCGTACATCTCTGACACGTCTCTGAACTCTTAGCACGTGGTATCAGAGCTTGCAATCATAGCTCTTGTCAATGCTGTCAGTCGATTCTATCAGATTCGCAGCGTCTACTACAGGTTCGCTTTATTCAGTTCCCAGGGCGCTTTCAGATTCAGAGCAGCCCTACTGCATCAGGTCTTGTAAGTTGTCGATCTCCCTGCCTGCAGCAGGTTCATTAGGCCAACTGGTCAACGTCTCTGTCAAGAGACATTAGATTGGGCGAGGTTACTTATCAGCTCAAGTTCAAAGTTGCTCATAATTTTTCAGCATCAATGTTTGTTAAATATTTGGTCCACGTTGTGCAAGCCCACGTAGCTTAGTTGCTGATGCCTTGACTCTGTGGAAGGAAGTCCCGAGTTCAAATCTTGGTTGGATATGTCCATGAGTTCCCCAAGATGGGTGCCTCTACCTTACGAGATCAGGTACCTTATGAGATTGGGTGTGTGTGTTTTCAATTCATTGTACTCTCCAAAAAAAAAAAAGGTTCCACGTCAGCACTAAATCTAAATCTGCACTTTCAGGCATGTCAGGAGTTTTATCAGAGTTGGAATTCAAGTCTTTGATTCAGTCAGTGTATCAGTCGCTTATCATCAGAAATTCAGAGGAGGTGAGGCCGGATGTTAGTTCTGAAGTTGTCAGCTTTCATCATTAGACATTCAATTGTTAAAACGTCATCGTAACACAGCTTGTCATCTCTCTTAAGTCAATCACACTTAGCTACCAGGACTTGCCAGGAATTTTGTTAGTTCAGCTCAGGAAATTGTGTATGCTGGTGTTCAGAGAAAGACTCTCAACAGTTTGCAAGGAATTTATTTCAACACAAACGGAATACTTCAAGTATAGATAAAAGATTATTAAATCATATTCCAATTATACTTGAAGTTGGAGAAAATCGTAAGTGTGGAAAACAAACAAGGACTCAAAGTGTACTACAAAGATACAACATTGAAGAGAAAATATACATTCAGGATGGGCAAAATATGTCAGGAACAAGGGACATGGTTTTCACACATGGCAAACCAAATTAAAATATCTGCTCATGAATTAAAAAGTTTGGGATGCTATCAAAGTATAGATTAGCAGAATAAAGTCTTTCAAGTTCAAGTGCAACCTCTACACATAATGTACCCAGGGCACCGGGTTGAAGTGATTAAAATCAACAAATCCCAACTAACAAACAAAACGAGAGAACTCTATCTATAATAGGTTTAAGCCTATCAAATGAGTATATACACCATATCTCTTACCTAAAATCTACAACAGAAGCTTAGATAAAGCTAGAAAGGCTTTTTGAAGAAAGGACTAAACAATCCACGTTAACCCTCACGATCAAGTTTTTTAAAATTACATATGACCGAAGATCAATCAATCTCCAAACATCTAAACACTTTCAAGAGTCACGGATCACAATTGACTTCGATTGGTTTACATGTAACAGACAACGTATAGGTAGCACTGTTATGACGAGTTTACCATCATATGATATTTTAATGGCTATGTTACAAACATTGCCCAATCCAACACTAGATATGGTTATGAATTCATTTAGGAAAGAGGAACAAAAAAGGTTTTCAATAGATTAACTTCTTGGAAGTGCATTTGCAATGAATTCCTTGAAAAAAACTCAAAAAAGAAAATGGAATGCAAGCGCTATGGAAAGGATAATCATGAGAAGTCAGCATGTTTTAAAGTTCATCCATGCAAGAATTGTGCTATACGAAACTGTTCGAGTTCGAGGTCCGCAGAAGCACGCGAACAACACAAGGAAGAAGAAGAAGCTTGGAGCACAACACACAATACTGAATGTATTATCATTTCAGTATTATCATTAGAATATACAAAGATAAGTGATCCATTAGGGTTATAGGCGTATATACAAGCCGGAGGGAAAAAACCTCCTATTGTGTTCACAAACATCACTACTTAAATATATCAACAAATCCCCCCTCGGAGTGATGCGGTTGTCATGGACAAAGGAAACCATCTTGAACCTTAGATTCCATGTGAATCCTATATCTCATGATTGGTTCAGAATTAGAAGAAACCAATGCTTCCATTGCGTTCGGAACGTGCCAAAACCCTAAGATCGACTCTCTATTTGCTAAATTCTGACATTCTAAGGTCTTGATCGATTTGCTGACATCATTAATGACATCATCAACTTGCAACCGCCTTGGGAACTTCCCTTGAAAACTTATATAAGGAAGGGTTGGCCACATTCATAATCAGTCTTGCCAATACCAGTCTTGGGAGCTCAAGGAGTCTTGACTGCCAAGTAAGTACTCTCCAAGTTCCAGTTCCAGTTCTCGTCTTGTTTCTTGTTCTACTCTAGTTCTTGGACATCCTGTCTTGTCCTCTTGTAATCTCATGGTACGAGATCTTGTCAAGTTCCTTCTTGTATTCAGTTCATCTCCCAGAAGGGAGTTCTTGTAATCCAGATATCTTGTTTCATACTTACGATCCCGGGTTGTGGGATCTCCTGTATCATTTCTAGTCCAGTTTTTCATACCTATTGGTCCCGGGTTGTGGGACGTCTAGTATCAACTACTTCTTCTTGTATTATTTTCCCTACTTGGGTGTTCTTGTAATCATAAGTGTATTTCTAAAATATTGTTCAGTGAAGTCAGAGAGCATAATCTAGTGCTCCCCTGACATTTTGGCAAGACTAGCTTCCATCCAAGACCAGTCATCATGAAGAATGCTTATGAACAGATTGTAGCATCACTTCAGAGTCCCAACAACAAGTCGAAGACCTAACTCATCGAAAGACACAAATTGAGAAGGGACATCCAGGGCATGTAAGTGCACTCCTCCAAGAAATACAAGAACGAATCGGGGGTCCTCAGACAAATCAAGGGAGTATGCAAGTAAATCAACGACCTAGTACATCCTTCATGAGGGAACCTAAGATTTGCATGCCAGAAAAGTTCGATGGTGATCGCACAAAGTTCCGGGGATTCTTGCAACAAGTCAAATTGTACATCCGTATGCAGCCTGATAGATACCCTGATGATGCATCCAAGGTCGGTTTTATTGGAACCTTGCTCTATGGTCAAGCATTATCATGGTTTGCCCCAATCTTGGAGAAGGATATGGCGGTACTTCATGACTATGAGGGGTTTCTTGGAGAGCTCATCGCCACATTTGGAGATGCAGACACGAGTCGAGTGGCAGAAACAAAACTTCGGAAGCTACGTCAAGGTAACCACCCTTCCTCTACCTATGCATCAGAATTTAGGCAGTTCATATGTGACCTCACTTGGCACAAAGATTATTTCATAAGCCAATTTAGATGGGGCTTAAGAGATGATGTGAAGGACCTTCTACTCACGATGCCAAAGGTGAAGACATTGAATGAGTACATCAACCAAGCTATTCAATGTGATAACCGCTTTTTTAAAAGGAAAGAAGAAAAACAAGTAGATGGAAGACCTTGCCAATGGAAACCTTTTCAGCCCACTCCTAGAGATGAGTCTATGCCCGAACCTATGCAGATAGATGTAACTAAGTTCCAGCCTCTAACACCACAAGAGAAACAAAGAAGGAGGGCTAACAAGTTATGCTTGTATTGTGGAAACCTTGGCCACATTGAAGTTAATTGTCCCAACAAGAGAACGAACTCCAAAGTCGCAGCCACCCTTGTAGAGCAGGGAAACGAGGAAGTCCAATTGTAAAAGAGACCGTACAGCCGGACCATGATATAAGAAAGGGTCTCATAATTCCAACCACACCCGTAAAAATATGTCTTTCCCCTGTCAAGTTGATTATGTCTGAGAAGACCCTTTCCCTTATAGCTCTGGTAGATTCAGGAGCCTCCTCATGTTTCATTGATGAAGGACTCGTTAAGAAACATGGAATTCCAGTACTTTGGAAGAACAGACCAGTAGTAGTTGAAGTAGTAGATGGACGGCCTCTAGCATCGGGGAGTATAACCATGGAAACCATACCACTAAGAGTACACCTTGGTGACCATGATTCACACATATGTTTCAATGTAATATCGAGTCCAGTAAACATGGTTATCATCGAAATGCCGTGCTTAAAGAAACATAATTCAGAAATTAATTGGGAGAATAATAAAATCACCTTTCGAGATATCCAGAAGAACCCAAAATATGTTGGAGCCAAAGCCTTCATACATGCAGTAAGAAAGGAACCGACATATATGATCTATGCCATACCAACTCAAGAGCCCAAGAAAGATGATTCTATGAAGCAACCTGACCAATACTAGGGGTTTGAAGATGTTTTTGAAAAAAAGAATGCAGATATGCTCCAAGAACATAGACTTTATGATTGTGCCATAGAACTTCAAGAGGGAGCACAACCACCCTTCGGGCCAATCTATAGACTATCCCCGGAGGAACTTCAAGAATTACGTAAGAATATTGATGAGAATCTAGCCAAGGGGTTTATCAAACACTCGAAGTCCCCTGCAGGAGCCCTATCCTATTTGTAAAGAAGAAGGATGGAACTCTTCGAATGTGTGTGGACTATCGTGGTCTAAATAAAGTCACAATAAAGAACAGATATCCTCTACCACTTATATCAGAGCTCTTGGAACGCCTCGGAAAAGCAAAGTTCTTCACTAAGATTGGCCTTCGAGGAGCATACAATCTTGTCATGATCAGAGAAGGAGACGAATGGAAGACCACATTCTGAACAAGGTATGGACACTTTGAATATGTAGTTATGCCATTCTATCTCACCAATGCTCCAGCAGTCTTTCAACATATGATGAATGATATCTTTCGAGAGTATTTAGATGATTTTGTGGTAATATATCTTGATGATACCTTGATATTCTCCAAAAATCTAGAAGATCATGAATGTCATGTGAAGATAGTCCTAGAGAAACTAAGAGAAAAAGGGTTATATGCAAAATTGGAGAAGTGCTATTTCCATCATACAGAAGTGGAGTTTTTAGGGTACATTGTATCAGAGAAAGGAATCTTTATGGACCCTAAGAACATCAAGACAATCCTTGATTGGCAACCACCTTCGTGTGTTCGAGATGTATAATGTTTTCTAGGGTTTGCCAATTTTTATAGGATATTCATTAGAGATTACTCCAAGATTGTGACACCTCTTACCAAGCTTACAGGAAACTCAAAATTTTCATGGACCGAAGAAGCAGAAAAAGCCTTTCAAAATTTGAAATCAGCATTCACCACTGCCCCAATTCTAGTTCATCCTGATTCGAGCAAACCTTTCTTCCTAGAAACAGATGCATCAGACTTTGCCCTAGGAGCCATTCTATCCCAATATGGAGATGATGGACACCTACATCCAGTTGCATATCATTCAAGGAAATTTTCCCCTCTAGAAATTAATTATGAAATCCATGATAAAGAACTTCTTGCCATAGTAGACGCGTTTGATACATGGCATCACCATCTAGAAGGAGAAGCTCACAAAGTTATTGTGTATACAGATCACAAGAACTTAGAGTATTTTATGACCACTCACATCCTCAATAGAAGGCAATTTCGATGGAGTAACTTTCTATCTAGATTTGACTTTGTCATCACATACCGTCCAGGATGTCAACAATGTCAGTCAGATGCCATGTCCAGAAGATCTTACCTTGCACCAAAGAAGGGTGAAGAGGCCTTTGATCAACAAGGGAGTGTATTACTCAAGCGTGAGCATCTCCAGTTAGCAGCTATCTCTTCAAGCCATCATGAAGATTCAGCCTTGAATCATTTGATCCGTGAGAATCTACCACAGGAAGAATTGTTTTGTAACGTTAAGCAGAAAGTTCAAGAAGGAAAATTCCAAGAAGTAAACGAATTTCAGGAAAAGGATGGGTTACTACTCTATAAGAACCTATTGTATGTCCCTCCAGGAAAGCCCAGGATCCAAGTACTTCAATAACACCATGACAACCTTGCAGCAGGACATTTTGGAGTGAATAAAACAATAGAACTCATATCAAGGGACTTTTGGTGGCCTCATATATGGAAGGAAGTCAAAGAATATATTCGAACCTGTGATACTTGCAATAGATCCAAGGTATCCCGACATAAACCTCATGGCCTCTTGCAACCTTTACCTATTCCAGAAAGGCCATGGGCTTCATTGTCTATGGATTTCGTCACAGTCTACAGACCTACCAAAGTCAGATAAGTATGATGCCATTCTTGTTATTGTGGATAAATTTACTTGTTATTGTGGATAGATTTACAAAGATGGCACACTTCATTCCAACTACAAACGCAATCACAGGTGAAGCCACTGCTAGAACTTTTCTCAGATACATCTTTAGGCTCCATGGATTACCTGATGATATTGTCAGTGATCGAGGTCCACAGTTCATATCCAGCTTTTGGAACAGTCTTTGCAAGCTCCTTGGTATTCAAGTTAAACTATCTACAACAAATCATCTACAGATTGATGGACAAACTGAAGTCAACCATGTCCTAGATTCTAGAATATCCCTCGGAAGATTGGAATACCTTATTCATTGGAAAGGATATGACATCAGTGATCGTACTTGGGAGCCTGCAGAAAACCTTCAAAGAGCACCAATCAAGGTTCGAGAATTCCATAAGAGAAATGCAATGAAGCCGAGACCAAATAACATGACTGCTCTTCGTGGAACTAGTCGCTTGAGGAGGAGGTGATGTCATGGACAAAGGAAACCATCCTGAACCTTAGATTCCATGTGAATCCTATATCTCATGATTGGTTCAGAATTAGGAGAAACCAACGCTTCCATTGCGTTCGGAACGTGCCAAAACCCTAAGATCGACTGTCTATTTGCTAAATTCTGACATTATGAGGTCCTGATCGATTTGTTGACATCATTAATGACATCATCAGCTCGCAACCACCTTGGGAACCGCCCTTGAAAACCTATATAAGGAAGGGTTGGCCACATTCATAATCAGTCTTTCCAATACCAGTCTTGGGAGCTCAAGGAGTCGTGACCGCCAAGTAAGTACTCTCCAAGTTCTAGTTCCAGTTCTTGTCTTGTTTCTTGTTCTAGTCTAGTTCTTGGACATTCTGTCTTGTCCTCTTGTAATCTCGTAGTACGAGATCTTATCAAGTTCTTTCTTGTATTCAGTTCATCTCCCATAAGGGAGTTCTTGTAATCCAGATATCTTGTCTCATACTTACGATCCCGGGTTGTGGGATCTCCTGTATCATTTCTAGTCTAGTTTTCCATACCTATTGGTCCCGGGTTGTGGAACGTCTAGTATCAGCTACGTCTTCTTGTATTATTTTCCCTACGTGGGTGTTCTTATAATCATGAGTGTATTTCTGAAATATTGTCCAGTGAAGTCAGAGAGCACAATCTAGTGCTCTCCTGATAGCGGTGAACAAGGAGCTCACACTCATGTTATAAGGAAGTGCCAAGCTATGTGGAATCAATTCACAAAAAGAAGTAAGCCCAAAGCTTTGCAGAAAGCTTCAAACTTCTCCCTAAGCAGAGCCTTTGTGAAAAGGTATGCAATGTTCTCTTGCGTGGGCACATATGCCAAGTTGATCTCTCTAGCAAAGAACCTCTCCCTGACATAATGATAGTGCACTTCAACGTGCTTAGTGCGAGCATGGAACGCAAGGTTCCTCGCGACTTCCAATGCTCTCTAACTGTCACTGAGGATTGTGGTGGAAAAAGACTGACCAACACCAAATCAACCATAAGGTGTATGAGCCATACACACTCAACAGTCGCTGTGAAAGCTTCCCTATACTAATTCTCACAACTAGAAGTGGCCAGAGTAGGCTCCCTCTTGCTCAACCAAGATATGCATAAGCTACCAAGCATAAGCAAAAACCACTGGTGGACACATGAGTGTCATAGCAACCAGCCCAATCAAAGTCAAAGTCAAAAAAAGCATCTAAAACTGGCGGAAGCCATCCCCTCTTGGGATAAAACAATCCAAGTAGCCAGGTACCACTCAAGTAACGAAAGATGCGCTTAACCTCCTCCCAATGCTTAACACTTGGACAATGCATAAACCTACTCATATGTGAGACAACAAACTGAATATCTGGCTGAGTAATGCATAAGTAAATCAAGCATCCAACAACCTACTGATAGAAAACAACATCAAATGAATCTCCAACATCATGAAGACTCAATCATAAACCTGTCTCCATAGGAGTGGCAATAGGTTTGCAGTCTTCAAAGCCAAAACGCTGCAATAATGTGTCAATATATTTGGTTTGACACAAAGCTATTCCGCCATAACTTGCATAAACTGGATGCCCAAATAATGATGCAAATGCCCCAAATCTGACATCTCAAATGAGGCATGCAGGTAAGCCTTAAAATCAACAATATGTTTCTCATGAGGACGAGCGACCAGCATGTCATCAACATATACAACAATGATTAGAAGCACATCATTTGAACGCTTAACATATAAGGTACACTTAGTTGGACTGCTCTCAAAACCATGTGCAATCAGATAGGCATGTATCTTTTCATACCAAGCACGTGGTGCTTGCTTCAAACCATATAATGCCTTTTTCAATGTGCACACTTGGTTTTCATGCCCTTTCTCCACAAAGACACGGGGCTGAAAAACATACACTTCTTCATGCAAGTCACCATTTAGATATGCAGTTTTGATGTCGAGTTGATGTACATTCCAACCATGATGGTTGTAAGTGCACAAATGCTACGAACGGTTCATTCGGCAAGTAGGAGCAAAGGTCTCATAAAAAACAATGCCTCTTTCCTGAGCATAACCCTTTGCAACAAGCTTAACCTTATACCTATCAACTCTTCCATCAGGCTTACGCTTAAGCTTGTATACCCACTTAGTGCCAATGGCCTTCTTGCCTGGAGGCAAGTCACATAAAGACCAACTACCATTCTTCATTATAGCATCATATTCAGATTGCATTGCAGCCATCCAATTTATAGGATTTTGTGCTTTAGGATGTTTGAAGCACAAAATTCAGCACAAAATACATGTATTTGCAGGTGAAATAGGACGTTTTTCAACACCCTGCAAAATATTCCACAGTCCGTTTGCAACCAATACATATGCATCATATAAGCCAACAATGGATAATTGGTACCGTTCAACTTATCCTCAACAGCCAACATACGGAATATATCACTGCTTTGAGCCATGGCCACTGACTAAAATACCTTGATGAAGAAAAATGACTTTGATGAAGAAAAATGACTCTACGTGAAAAATTTGAACAGAACTACCTTGACGAGTTCCGCTAAACCTGTAGCAAATTTCGAGGCGCTTATACTTGTGAACTCAAACTTGTATATATCTTTGGCACAAAAAAAACGAAATTGCCTGCACAAGTGCTACTATAGTGCATTCGGAGACCGAAATGACCTTACATCGCGATTTCGGCACAACAAAGCGAAGCCGTTTTGATCTTCCAATCACCCTGAGTATGCTTACCAATTTCCGTGCGATTTTGAGATTGTGACCAGAGGGGTGTCGACGACGCCCTAGATGTAGCAGCGAACTGCTCTGATACCAATTCTTGGAGTTCGAGGTCTGCAAAAGCACGCGAACAGCACAAGGAAGAAGAAGAAGCGGGAAAAAAATGCCCCGGTAGTCCTAGTGTGCTCATACACATCGCTACCTAAATATATCAACAAAAACCATAATGAAAGATTCTATTATAAAAAGAAGACATGGGCAAATATAGTTGAAGAGATTTCTATTCAACAAGAGGCTTCTCTTGTTGAGAAAAATTCTCTACAAGAGGAAAACTCAAACTATGCAAGACAACCTTCACTTCAAATATAGGTCTTATAAACCCAAATTTGTATATGTAGATCCAACTATGAATCTAGACTTGTGAGTCTTACACATATGCACATCTTCACTATCACTATCCTATCTTCTCTATCCTTTCAGATAGTATCCAGGGAAAAGGAAGGATTGATTTGTTCTATCTATGATTCCTATCTTGGTTTCATGTTCAAATAAGAATTGTAGGATATCTATGGGATACGTCTCAGGACTTCACTCAAAAATTATTGGCACTGTGAGTTCATTAACTAATCTACGCTTATACACTTCAATACTAATGATAAAGTATACAATCAGTCAGAGTTCCCATTTTAACAGAGTTCACCTGGATTCTTCGCTCAAGGATGGAAAAATGAACACTGCATTCCAATATTTTTTTTCCCTGAATACTCAACTTTCTCCGACTTCACTTATTTATACACTGGGATTCGAAATCAATGATTAGTAGACACTCATCACGTAACAATCAACAAGGTATACAGAATCACTGATAACACAATCCTCTACCAGACTTTAACATTGTTCATACACTGCTAAAACTTCTCATATGTAGTACTCTATACACTATTATAACACTGCATACTACCTATGGCAGAACACCAATACTGATAAAGACACAAACTAGAGCTCCAGAGCGCCCTCTACACTATGTCGTACACATGTAACCTTCTAATTGTCTTTTCATTAATATATGAAAGAATATACAATGCTTCTCAATACCCTTTCGGTACTTACGACCTTTCGGCATACAAATTCAACATATGTTTACAAAATTAAGACCACTCCGAAAGCTAACACTTAACACGCATGGAGGATCTGAACCCCAAAAAATCATTCTTGCATATAAGTACCATCATTGTCATCAATGTCCCTGAACTCAGAGGGAGTTCAGTCTTCAATGCTTCCATGTGTTTTGTGAAGACGACAACAATTTTCTGAACAGTTTTCATCACTGTCGAGACAGTTGGATAGTCAAGCAGTATGCCAGCCAGATCATTTTGTGCGACCAAGTTGGCATCGTACATAGTGGCTTTGGCTTGCGCACTGGCCAAGATGTCACCCAATTCTTCCTGCATATAAAATTCTTTCATGTGAACTAACTTTAGCAACCTTCACTTCTTCCTACATTCTTCAATGTGGGCGACAACACCAGAATGTCAAGCAGTAGCCTAGTCCTTCGGCAAGACCTGTTTCTTCAATTCCTATGCTATTTCTTCATGCACTACCTCTAGTTGTGCATTAGCCTAGTCCTTCGGCAAGACCTGTTTCTTCAATTCCTATGCTATTTCTTCAAGCAGTAGCCTAGTCCTTCGGCAAGACCTGTTTCTTCAATTCCTATGCTATTTCTTCATGCACTACCTCTAGTTGTGCATTCTGACCTGCAACCAAGAAAATTGCTCTCGCAAAGTATTGATGGTATATTGCGCTTGCTCACATTGCTCCTATAAATTTGCATTTTATTGCTGCATGGGGAGAGATTTATTGCAGACAGGCATATACATGGCCTTCAACAAAGTATAACTCTGGTTCAATTCTGCAAACTGGTGTTGGAGGTGCCAGTAATCATTATTGAGTTGGTGCATCTGTCTTCGAATCTTTGTGAGCAATATTATGATTGGAGGCGCATGAAAACTTCACCTAAATCTTGTTGAAGCTCTGCATTTTCGGCAGAAGGCAAGCTTAAGCAACATCACTGTGCCACATTGGTTGTCTGCATGTATTATAACTCATTCATCATCTGAAAATGGACGTGGTGTAGGAGGTCAACCTATCCAAAAGGAAATCGACTATCCATCTGTAAAAAAAAGGTGGCAAAGTGTCATAAACATCTTTAGAGCTAACTGAAGTCTCTTTGGTACATGAAAGTAATGGCTGAATTGCATCTTCCACAAAAACAACATCATGGCTAACCAAAATGTGTTTAGTCTCTGAATGATATAGGCAATAGCCTTTTCTTTCATAACTATACCCGACAAAAATACATTTTACTGCTTTATCATCCAATTTCCTACATTGTTGCTCAGGCACTAATGCATGTGCCAGACAACCAAAGACACGCAGATGAGAAACAATAGGCTTTTGCCCAGCCAAGCCTCATATGGAATGATTAATTGCAGTGTTTTCGTAGGACACTTATTAGTTACACGCATAATAGCTTCAAGCCAGAAGCTATGTGGTAAAGCCAAACTTTTGACCATACACCTCGCCATCTCCATGAGAGACCTTTTGTTTCTTTCAAAAACTCCCTTTTTTTAAGGTGTATACGACACTGTACACTGATGAGTTATCTCATGCTGAGCTAGAAATGCATTAAAATTCCTCTCCTCGATCAGAACCCGAAAGGTTCCCCATGTTACCACATACTTGATACTCTCAAACGTGGTGGTACTTTGTACTTAAGGATATCATTCAGCTCTTACTTCAGTTCAGTTTTATCGTCAATAGAGAGAGCTATTCGAGCCATCGTCTTCTCCGTGTGTCTTTCTGCGTTTGTGATCCTTGTGTGTGTTTCTCGTGTGTCTCTCGCACTTCTACACACACCCAACAGTGGTATCAGAGAAGGTTCAGCTCCTTCTCAAGTTTCGGTTTTTCGTGTCGCAACGCGCGTGCACTTTAACAGTGCAAATCAACTTCGGGGCATAGAACTATGAATTTCAACAGCCAAGAAACATTTCCACCAGGTGGGTTTTACCCCCATTTCAAAGCCATTCGTGCAGTCAGAATCGCCATCAGAGTCATGGTTTGTGAGCTGAAATTTCAGCACTTATTTCAGCTTTCGTCGAAGCAAAGTTTTTGTCACATTCTTGTTCCTTTGTGAAATGGCGGGAAGCAATGACTTGTTTGGCATGCTTCAAGCTGAAGATAAGTTTGATGGGACCAACTATCCGATGTGGTCTTACATGATGAAGCATGTTCTTGTTTCAAAACAACTTTGGAACATAGTGGAAGATGTAGATCGACGACCGGCAGGTGCTTCTACTTCACATTCTACTGTCACAGATGGAGCTTCTTCTTCGAGTACAGAGGTTTCCCCTTCTCTACCTACACAAGAGAAGCTTAGATGGGATGGAAAAGATGCTCTTTTTGTGAAGTGTCATCATAGTTGGACCAAATCGCGATTTTTTGGTCAAAACAAAAATCGTTTAAATCGTCCCACGATTTAAATCGTTGGGAACGATTTTTATCACATACGGAGCGATTTTTTTTCTCTTTAACAGTTCATATCCCTGGTTTGTACAGATGGTTTTTTTGAGAGTCATGCCTATTGAGTCTTTCCTAAATGTAGTTTGCACATGCTTTAGACCTTAGAGAAGAGCCCTTCTAAAATATCTAGATTCTTGATTCCACATTACCCTTGAAGCTTGACTCTTAATACTATGGTTGTAGACTTACATTTGTATTTAGTCATGGATCACGTTCCCCATCACTTCTTAGTTTTGGTATTTATAACTTTTATGAATCATGGATCGTGACGAATGTTTTACATTTGAAAATTGATACATTATGAAGTGAAATCATGTGATGTATCATATATTGTCATTTTTCATGCAAATATGTATAATATATTTATTTGTAATGAAGAAAAATAAAAATCTCTCTTAAGTGGATAAAAACCTTGATTTTTATTTTGGGTATGAACGATTTAAACGATTTAAACGTTTAAATCTCGATTTAAATCTTGCGATTTAAATCTCTTGGTCCAACTATGAGTGTCATATAGTTCCACACATTCGGTCATGTTCTACATCACGACAAACATGGGACACTCTTTCTTCTTTGTATGCCGTTCGTAATGAAGAACGTGTTGCATACTTGAGGAAGCAACTTGAGGATGTATGTATGGCTGAAAATGAGTCGGTGGATGTGTATGTGATACGCATCAAGGACTTGAAAGAGCAATTGGCAAACATAGATGAGATCATTCCGGATGCATCACTCATTTCTACATTGTTGAAAGGATTACCGGAATCTTTTCAAAGCTTTGCTACTACACTCCGTTTGGTTGCAAAAGGAAATCCTAATATGTATGCATTTGATGAGGTTGTGTCTCTTCTTTTGCAAGAAGAGCAATCTAGAGTGAATAGGAGTGGTTTGATTGAGGGAACACAAGCACTTTCTATCTCACAAAAGGGGAAAAGCAAGTATGGTTCAGCTTTGGGTTCATCAAAACCAAAGCCTCAAGCTTCCTCTTCCAGTCATTCCTCTAATGATAGTGATTTGCAAAAGAAGAAGAGATGCAAATATTGCCGAAAGGCTGGTCATACTATTGATAAGTGTAGAAAGCTTGTTAAACACAATGAAAAGAAGAAGGAATCCGGCATGTCTATTGCTAAAAATTCAGCAAATGCAAAGAATGATGAAGCTAACATAGCTCAAGATTTTTGGGCATGTGTTGTTACATGTCATTATGATGCTTCTTTACATTCTAAATGTATGGTTTTGAGTGAGGCTGAATCGGATTGGTTCTTTGATAGTGGTTCTTCAAAGCACATAACATCATGCAAAAGATTTTTTGCCTCTTTGAAAGATGCACCTAAAGGAGGACATGTGGTGTGTGCAAACAATGCCTCTTATCCTATAATTGGAGTAGGAGAAATTGACCTTACGGCTGCAAATGGAGGTGTGATTCTCTTGAAAAATGCATTGTATGTACCCAGTATCAAGAAGAACTTAATTTCAGTTCTGTTGATTGCCAAAGCTGTACTTCATGTACACTTTGTTGATGATAAGTGTATGGTTCATGATTTTAGCAATGGCGATGTTATCGTGATGTCCGGTACATTATGTAATGGTTTGTATCGCATGGATACATACAAGAGGGATTCCTCGAATGCCTTAGTTGCTCATACTTCTTCCATGGCTGAAATGGAGCTTTGGCATGCTCGTTTTGGTCACTTGAACTTCAATAGTTTGCTCTACTTGCAAAAGAAGGACATGGTTATTGGCTTGCCTACACTTGAGTCCATTGAAAAGCATGCATGTGAAGGTTGCATTCTTGGAAAAATGCATCATGCTTCTTTTCCAAAAGATGGTCATACACACACTACAAGAAAATTGCAGTTTGTTCATAGTGATGTATGTGGTCCCGTCAAGACTCCATCTTTTGGGAAGCATGTATATTTTGTTACCTTCATTGATAATGCTACTCACCATACATGGGTGTATCTTATGAAAGCAAAGAATGAGTTATTTTCTTGCTTCAAAGCATTTTTAGCTATGGCTGAAAATTTTTCTTCACAAAAGCTTTTGATTCTATACACGGATCGAGGTGGTGAATACATGTCACGTGAGTTTAATGCTTTCCTTCGTGAAAGAGGTATTTCACACCAATGTACGGTGCCATATACACCTCAACAAAATGGTGTTGCCGAGCGTAAAAATAGAACTCTACTTGAAATGGCACGATGTATGGTTAAAAGAAAGCATCTTCCTCATAAGTTTTGGATGGAAGTGGTCATGTGTTCAAATTATGTGTTGAATCGCTGTCCTACAAAAGCATTGAGAGTCATCACTCTTTATGAGGCTTTGAACGGTCATAAGCCTATGGTTAGTCATATGTGTGTGTTTGGTTGTTTTGCATATGCTCTTGTGCCATCACAACAACGTCACAAATTTGATGACAAGGCAAAGAAATGTATATTTGTTGGTTATAGTGCTGAAAGTAAGGGATATCGGTTGTACCATCCATTGACAAAGACAATTATTGTGAGTCGAGATGTGGTATTTGCTGAAAATTCAGTTTTCCCTCTACTTGAATGCAAAAAACTGCCAACAGTTAGCTCACAAGATGTGTTCGATACACTCATGCCTTTGTTCCAAAATGGTGCGTTTGACTATGGCCATGTAGACCATCGAACTGAGGCTCAAAGGGCTGAAAAATTCCAGCCAAATAGGGCTGAAAATGCAGAGAATTTCCAGCCAAACATGGCTGAAAAATTTCAGCCAAAAAATGTCACAATTTCTCGAAATTTCCAGCCACATATGGCTGAACATTTGCATCAAAATATGGCTGAAAATGAGCATGAAATTCAGCTCACGCATGATGTACATATTGAAGATGTTTTACATAATGAACGCATGTTTATCAAGAGTGCACAATCTATGCCAAAGTGGCTGAAACAAACTTTGCACGACAACAAATTGAGTGCACCTTTACTTGGTAGAAGAAGATCAAGCTCTCACCATGTATCAAGTAATTTTGTGGATTATTCTCTTATTGCTACAGCATGTAATGAAGAGCAACTTTCTTTTGAAGATGCATGTGATGATCCACAATGGATGAGTGCTATGCAATCAGAAATGGATTCCATACATAGAAATGGTACTTGGGAGTTATGTGAATTTCCAAAAGGAAAGAATGTCATTGGTACAAAGTGGGTTTATAAGATTAAGAAAAAAATCTGATGGTAGCATTGATCACTACAAAGCTAGATTGGTTGCCAAAGGATATGCGCAACAATATGGCATTGACTATGAGGAAACTTTTGCACCTACTTCACGCATGACTACCATTCGTACCGTGGTTGCATTGGCTACCCATCGAGGTTGGAAAGTGCGTCAGTTGGACATAAAAACAGCCTTCTTGAATGGTGATTTGCAAGAAGAGGTCTATGTGAAGAAACCTCCTCGATTTGCTATGAAAGGGAAAGAGCATATGGTTTGTCACTTTCATAAAGCTTTGTATGGTCTCAAGCAAGCTCCACGTGCATGGTACGACAAAATACATAAGCACTTGATTTCTCTTGGCTTCACATGTAGTCCGATTGAAAGCACACTATGTACGCAAAAATGGGATGATCTTATAGTGCTTGTTCTTTATGTCTATGACATATTCTCGATTGGGTCATGTGATGCAAAACTTGACATTCTTATAGCTGATTTGCAGCATACTTTTGATGTCACTTATCTTGGTCTTTTGAGCTACTATCTTGGCATCCAGTTTGTATACGTTGAGGGGGGAATTGTTATGCATCAAGCAAAGTATGTTGAAAAACTACTTCAGCGTTTTGACTTTGAGGATTGTAAGCCAGTTTCCACACCAGTTGAGACAGGATTCAGGTTGTCAGTTGAGGATTCAAGTGATGTATTTGATACTTCTCTTTATCAACAAGTTGTGGGATGTCTTATATATGCATGCAACACAAAGCCGGATATACAGCATGCAGTTTTCGAGTTGAGTCGATTCATGCATAGCCCTGGCACTAAGCATTGGAAAGTGGTAAAACATGTGTTTAAATATCTCTGAGGCACTTTGAGCTTAGGTCTCTTTTATGGCAGAGATGTTCAGCCACGCTTGCATGCTTTTACAGATAGTGATTGGGCTGGTTGTTATGATACTCGCGTGTCCACTAGTGGTAATTGCTTTTTCCTTGGAGACTCATGCATATCTTGGTTGAGTAAGAAGCAACCTACAGTGGCGACATCGAATTGTGAAGCTGAGTACATGATAGTTTTCACAGAGACAGTGGAGTGTATATGGCTGAGACGCCTATTGATGGATCTTTGCATGGAGCTTGATACTGCTACACATATTCTCACAGATAGTCAGAGTGCTTTGGCTGTTGCACGAATCCCAGTGTTTCATGCACGGACCAAACATATTGAGGTGCATTATCACTATGTGAGAGAGTGCCTTCATGCAGGAGATATTGATTTGGTATATGTGCCTACACAAGATAATGTGGGAGACATATTCACCAAAGCTCTTCCACAGGAAAAGTTTGAAGTTTTTCACAAAGCTTTAGGCTTATTACCTTGTGGGGGCTGATTTGTCACTCCCTGTATGTGTTCACATCATTCACTCCAGGGAGATTGTATGTATGGAGATTGATACTGCTACGCATATTCTCACAGATAGTCAGAGTGCTTTGGCTGCTGCACGAAACCCAGTGTTTCATGCACAGACCAAACATATTGAGGTGCATTATCACTATGTGAGAGAGTGCCTTCATGCAGGAGATATTGATTTGATATATGTGCCTACACAAGATAATGTGGAAGACATATTCACCAAAGCTCTTCCACAAGAAAAGTTTGAAGCTTTTCGCAAAGCTTTAGGCTTATTACCTTGTGGGGGCTGATTTGTCACTCCCTGTTTGTGTTCACATCATTCACTCAGGGGGGTTTGTTACACTTACGTGTTCCTCAAGTAGCTTTGATGTGAACCTTTTCCCTATACATGGGCACTTTTTACTCTAGTGCTGGCTAGAGGTTTTTTCCCATGTTACCACATACTTGACACTCTCATATGTGGTGGTACTTGTACTTAGGGATATCATTCAGCTCTTACTTCAGTTCAGTTTTATCGTCAATAGAGAGAGCTATTCTAGCCATCGTCTTCTCCGTGTGTCTTGCTGCGTTTGTGCTCCTTGTGTGTGCTTCTCGTGTGTCTCTCGCACTTCTACACACACCCAACAAATACAGCCTTCACAAACATGTTTACAAGGTCCCTCAAGTTTGGGCAGAGAGAACACCATTTCAAATTTATGCAAGCGTAACAAACTAACAAAATTTAGAAGACCAAAGAGTGCATGCCAAAGCTTTGCATATGAGATAGCCCGAGAATCTTGAACTCCATATACTAAATCATTCATAGATTTTGCATAGTCTATGAGCTTATACAGCCCATGACAGCCATTTGAGAAATCATGAAGTATGCATCTATCATCAACAAATTTGACAACCAAACCAATCTGTCTAATGTTGAAACTGAGAACAATTTTTTCTTGATCTCTGATAGATATAAAGCACCTTACAATGTGAAAGAACTTTCATCAGAAGTAGTCAAGATAATCTTACCACTCCCATTACATGATAAGTGGAGTTGTTAGCACATGTGAAAGTATTCCTTGTAGGGGAAGGCTCAAGTAAACTAAAGAAATTGCGCTACGAGATAATATGTTTGGTTGCCCCACTATCAAAGTATTGAACATCTTAGTCTACTCCAGACATACATTGCTCATAACAAGATGGGTCATAGCTGCAAACGTTAGTAAATGCCCATTCTTCATTCTAAACAAGATTGGAAGAACCTATTTTAGGTGTAGAGGTCTCTGCAACAACCATTCAAGCCTCTGACCTTCGTGCAACAAAACAGAGACAAAGTCCTCAAATGTTTAAGGCATTTGGATTTCCTTTCATCATCAATCGAAGAGTAGAATGGCATGTTTGACGAACAAAGCCTTCAATGCATATGCGCGATAATCTCTTCCATCCCAATGAACATTCTTTACAATAGGTGTAGCAGGAAAATCTTCATCCAACTGACGCAAAATATCCAAACAATAAAACAAGGATTCTTTGGGTAGCAATTTATGCTCAATAGAGATTCGGAGACTAAGAACCACCATTTCCATAGGCACAATAGCCTCAATACCGTAAGCTAGTTTAAAAGAGGTCAAACCTATAAATACTTTGTAAGTAGTTATGTACGCCAAGAGAACATAAGGAAGCAACTCATCCCATCGTTCCGAAAATTCCAAAATTAGTTTTTGTAAATGGTTAATAAAACTTTAGTTGTACTATCAGTAAGTCCATTCATGCAAGAGTAATATAGGGTATTGAACTTATGAAGAATATCATATTGTTCCATCAATACAATGATCAATTGACTGAAAAAATGCATGCCAAGATCAGAAACTATCTCCAAAGTTATGCCAAACCAGCGAGAAAGCTCTTGAGACAATAGCTTATCCATTATCACGGCAATGGCTTATTTGATAGCCCAGGCTTCGGCCCATTGAGTAGCATAAATCAATGCAAGCCAGTATAGAACAATTAATAGACATGGTTGGTGGAGAGATTGGGCCCATAAAGTCTACACCCCATTTCTGGAATGGATCAAAAGGCATCACAAGTTGAAGGAGAAATCAATTCACTAAAAGAGGTTGGCTAGTATACTGACACGAGTCACAAATGATAACATATTGCAAACAATCTGTATGTAATGTGGACCACCATAGGCCGGATTTCAAAACTTTGCACAAGGTCAATTCCCTTGACAAGTGTCCTCTATCGTGGGCTATGTATGAGCCATGTGCAACACTAAAGGAATCTCATGGGAGGGCACGCACTTTAGCCATGCTCCCAAAATATCTATATAGTATATTTGTACCACAATCACCGTGAATCTTCGACTATAGTGTGCTAATTGCTTTCGAGGAGACATAGATAACAATTCAAAAGGCATTCTGATAGTACGAAAGGTTGATAGAGTTTGATAATACCAATAATCTAGATCCCAACAAGCATAAGGTTCTTCAATGTTGGTCGTAAATAATGCAGCATCAGGAAAAGTTTCAAGAACACCGGATGCATCTTCTCTGAAATCAAGGTGGGATAGAAATTCGGCTATAGCATGGGAGGATCCAAGACAATGGATAAGATCATAATCGAATTCTTGGAGTAATATAACCCAACGGGCCAATCGTCATACGAGATTCTGTTGTTTCACTAAATAAATTATAGCATAATGATCAATGTGAAGAGTGAATCTCTAAACCATGAGATAATGGCGAAATTTCTTTATCAAATAAATAAAGCCCAAGCATTCTCGTTCCGTAATTGAGTAATTACATTGTGCAAGTGCCAAGTAACAATCGACGACTAACGTAATACACTGATTGGAACCATTTCACTAAAAAGCAACCTATAGCAATTTAAGAGGCATCCACAAAAACATGGAAAGGTTTGGACCAATATGGAGCTTGCAAGATAAGAGCTCGAGTCAACATGGTTTTAAGCCAGATAAAGGCCCATTGACACTCTTCTCCCATTGAAATTCTCGAGGGGGCACACTAGGCAGTCTATTGATAGGAATCACAAGGAGGGGTAAAAACCGTGTCTCTCATGTCACCGAATTTGGCCTAAAAACTGTAATACTTCTTCGGCATGGTATGGGGAGGCCCTTCTAAAATGACTTTGACTTTATCCAGATCAACATGAATACCATCATGAGAGTTAATCCAACCTAATAATTTACTACAAGAAAGGAGATTGCAGAACCATTTTAGTCTGAATTAAACATAGCCGAAATTCTCTACATTCACTAAATAAAAAAAAAACTGAGGTGGTCCAAATGTTAAGATCGCAGATCAAAAACAAAAAATTAACGTTATATTTTCTATTCTCATAATTGATGTAAGGTTTGGAACGCTGATGAGAAGGAACATAACTAGGTTATGGTTCGATTACTTCCTAAAGAATTAATTTGTAAAAAATCAAAATGTTGGGTGGTAGTTTTCGTTTTCCTAAACCGATGAAGAAAGGACTCTTTTATTGCTTGATAAGTGGTAAAATGATTGAATTCGTATTCGATCAACCATCTAGCAGTTACATTCACTAAAGTCGCCCGGAAGACCCTATTCTTATAATGTGAATTCATGGTGGCATATCCTGCATTTTCTAGAATGACATAATTTATTTCAAATGATCCTACATGGGCATCGCGATCATCACCCGGAAATCCTCCAAACTTGGTATAGGTCATCCCCATAGGCATTGGTCATCGACCAAGAAAATCATGATTAGAAGCCGTTGAAGGAATAGAACTACACCCATGCTCAAGAGTTTCTAGAACTTCTCTTAAATCCGTAAGAACTTCAAGGAGGGATCAAAACTGGGAGTCCAAAATCTTTTGAAATCAAAGAAACACCATGTATAAGATACAACTTGGGGCGTTAAACAACACTCGTCAAGAATTCTGCTACTTGTTCCCTCAATATCTTCCAATGGCATAAAAGTTGGGACATCGTGCCCAATTATGATAGAATCTAGTAGCACTATGGTTCTTTCCAACCTTGGTACGGTGAACTCCGGTGGTATTAGGGTGGTCTCTGTTAATGATACAGTGAACTCCGGTGGTATTAGGGTGGTCTCTGTTAATGTTACGGTGAACTCTGATAATGTTAGTGTGTCTGTTGGTGGTATTACAATTTCATCTTCTCGGTCAGAGCACTCACACAACACAAGTCACTTCTGGCAGACTACGGGGTTTCTACATCAAAGATGGGGTGCTAACAAGCTGTTCATACATGAGATAAAGTCTACGCACCCAAATAACTGCATATCTGCACTGGTCGAGTATTTTCTTTATGCTTTGGATAGTTAGTGCCAGAACGCAACACAGGCATAAGCACACTACACTGCACATGGTATTGCTAACCAATCTTCGTTAGCCTGTCTTCTTTAACCAATCATTTTTCGTTAACGAGTCCCTAGTAGGATCCCATGTGTTAACCCTCGGGAACGCACTAAAACATTATCAGCACTCAGACTTCGTTATAGTTTAAGTTTGTACACTTCAATACTAACGATACATTATATACTCAGTCAGAGTTCCCATGTTAACGGAGTTAGTCTGGGTTTTTCGCTGGACGGATGGCAAAATGAGTACTGCATCTCAATAATTTTTTTCCCCTGAATACTCGACTATCCCCAACTTCACTTATTTATACATCGGGATTTGAAATCAATGATTAGGGGACATTAATCGCTTAACAATTAATAAGGTATACAGAATCAATGATAACACAATCCTATCTCATACTTTAACATTGTTCATACGTTATTAGAACTTCTCATATGCAGTGCTCTACACACACTAGTATAACGCTGCAGACTACCAAATGCCCGAACACCAATACTAATAAAAACACAGACTACGCAGACTCCACATCACCCTCGACAATGTGTCATACACACGTAATCTTCTGACCGTCTTTTCGTTAATATATGAAAGAATATACAACGTTTCTCGGTACCCTTTCAATACTTAAAACCTTTCGGCATACGAATTCAGCATTTGTTGACAAAATTATAGGACCACTCCAACGACTAACACTCTATATGATGTGTTTGTATATGTTTTTGTATTGTGTAGTTGTCATATTTTTCACATGTATTTTGTATTTGTATGTATTTGTGTGTGAAACTTCACTAGGAAGGATTTTTTTATTCTCACTTGGGAGAGTCTTGTATCCTCTTGTCTAGGGATTATCTATACATTGATTTATGATCAGTTTGCACGGGATAATTACATGAAAATGTACTGACTGTGCAGCTTACATTTGCCAAAAGGCATCATGTATATAACAAGGAAGCCATGTACCATCAAGGTCTATACTAATGGACCCCTCTTGTACAGTATAATAGTTTGAAATCACATTAATAGAGTGTCATTTTTTTGCACACATTCCTGTTCTTTCTAAAGAAAAAAGGCCACTTGACATGCAAAGTGCTGAAGGCCACTCTTACATAGATTCAATTCACTCAACCAATTTGGCAAGCAAGAGATTCATAAACACCAATATCATCAAATGCTCTTAAATGGCCAATCCGGAGTGATCTGAATAGCACATAGCGATAAAGAATCAAGTACCAAGTAGGTGTCACCTGCAAAGAACAATTAACTTCTCGCAAGTCGCAAAGACATCACAGTGCACATACACTCTTCACATACAAAAAGCAACAATGGGACCATAACTAAACTCTTTACTCGTCCAAATCATGAAAACTTGAGCTTGATTTGTAGCTTTCAAAAAGATGCACGCTTCTGTGACTCAATGCAAATCTATGGCGAAAAGCAAATGGCTCTCTTCATATTTGCACGATCAAATTAGCTCTAAATCAGTGAAATAAAAGATAAGTGAATGCGCAGATAATCAAAATACTCCTCTGATGTTTACATGAGTGACCCTCAATCATTATATATAAACCTTAATGACAAAAAGTTTGGAATCTTGTTCGTACATTTGTAGCATAACTACTCAGTTATTGTTCTTCACTTATCTTCTCTACTAACTTTTTGAGTGTTGCCTTAGTGTATGCAACACAAGGACAGTTAAAAGGAAATGTCATTTCCAGGATACTGTAGAAGTCAGTCGCAGCATCCAGTGACATCAAAAGCCCTAGAGAAAGCAGAAGCCAAGAGAGCTCTTGAACCATATAACAATTTTGAATCAAAAGATTATAGGAAATATTGTATTGACCTTGGGTGATCCATGTTCCTTTTTTTGACCCAAAAAGAGTGTTTGGATATGACAGTAAGTTAACCAGTAGCCTTAAAAACATAGACAAGCCGAGGAAAGATCTTAAATCAAATGATAATGTTGAACCCATGGATTTTAGGACATACTGTGTTGATATCTGATTATCTAGTTTTGCTCTATCATGATCAAAGGCCTTGCAGAACAGTAATCATGGCCAGAATGTAGAAAAGAGAGGAAGGGCTGTAACAGTAGAGAGGGAGACACAGAGAGAGAGAGAGAGAGAGAGAGAGAGAGAGAGAGAGAGAGGGGTGACACAAAAGATGATGCCTTTAATCACTTGAGAGGGACAAGTGAAGAGTTGACAAATGCAATGCATGCAAGCAGTTGAGTGCAAGGGGTGTTAAAACATATGCCAGTTCATGAGAAATCTTTCTGGAGTCTTAACATATCCAATGGAAAGAAACGGATCCACAATTTCAATAAAATTTAACGAATCACACCAAATGACTCAAAAGCAGGATAATGAAGATTAATGGGTGAAACAAATGTCGATTCAGGGCCACACATTTTTTATAAGCAAAGTTTAATAGAAAGGTAGAATACAGTTTTGCAGAATTTACATTAGTAAGCCTAGTCTCAGCTTTTATACGTGATTAAAAATATAGAAAGCAACATTCACATGTAAACAGAAGCCTTGGATGTTTTGGTTCTCTTATGGCCTCTTTTGCATGTATCTTGTATTGACACACCCTTTCACTAAATTTTTGCCTTTCATTCGGCAGACAGGTTTGCTGATAGATTTGAAGTTGTTAATTCGTAATGATGTCCTTGATTGATATCTCACTTTTCTGCATCGTGCAGCCAGCCTCACTGCACGTCGAAATCCATGTAGTGTTATATTTTGTTGATAACGGATAGCCCTAGAAGGAATTGTCAAAGCACAGCTTCGTTCCTGATGAGCAAGGTATCTGCTTTCCAGATTATTTTGATTTGAAGCAAAAACGCTGGAGTAGCCACCATGAAAAAATTCGGTGGTCATTGCCTCCTCAAAGGTATTCATGTATTGGCTTGGCAGGTACTGTAGCCGTGCAAAATAGCCATGCAGCTGCTCTTCAGAAGGAGCAGATGAAAATCTAAATGCAAGTCCAGCAGTTGGATGGTCAAATCTGTGCAAAGCAGCATATTTTTCAATATCCTTGAATGTATAAATACAAGTCTGCATCATATCCAGTATTTTGCATAACATAAGACAAGCGACATCATTTGCATCCTTGAAGATGGATATTTGCTGATCACAAGTCCGAAGAAACCACTCCTCATTTAGGTCCTCTCCATGCTCTGGATCTGGTAACACTGGGTAATTAAGGGCATTGGGGTTGGATTTCAGCTTTTCCTCATGTGCTTTCCAGGTTGACCGTCTCTGCACTGGGCAATAGTTAGGGTCAGTTCTGACTGCTCTTGGGGCCTTCGCATAAATGTGAATAGTATGTGGATACTTTTGCAGCCATGCTTTCCGCCATTCTGGTTGTACAAACATGACATCCTTTGTCTGCCAGTTCAGGGGATCAACCGTATTAAATCCTCCTCGAACCACATTTGGATGTTGATTCGCCCATGCTCCTGTAATACTGGCTACATAAGCTCTCATCATGCATAGATTCAGCACATGGTACTGTTGGACTGACTCTGGCTTGACGAGATGCTGCATAAGACAAATATTTTCGACATCAGCCTTTGGAGCTTGTTGCACATTCTGCAGTGTTCCAAGTGATACAGAACCTTCACCATCTACACATAGCTGTTCAGATACTGTGCAAGTTAGTGCAGGCTTATTTCCCTCCAATTCAAGTCGTGAAGTCGGCCTAATTGAGTGACTGAGAAAAGACATCGCAGCAATCGGTGCTTTACCCCTATTTTCTATAATGGAACAAGATGTTGGAAAATAGCATTTGCAATTCTTGTTTGCACTGGAAGCTTGATTCTTCCCTGGTGACAGAACAACCACATTGAACTTTAAGCTTTGAATCTCATTCTGTAGATCAGCCAAGGTTGTCTGCAGCTGAGTATTTTGCAAATAGAGCTCCGACATATCTTTTTCTTGTTGTTCTCTGAGTTTTTCAGCTCTCTGCAACTGATACTGTAGCCTTTGCAGCTCTTTTCCATTAAAAGATGCAATCGGATCTGCATCCTGGCCCAGAACTTGTGGCCTCATGGTTTGCAAATGAAGTTGACGCTCTTCTTGCAGCTTTGATTGAGCTATTTTAGCATCTTCAATAGCATCTCTGGCTACCTTTTCAGCTTGTATAAGCTGTAATTCACATTCCTGAAGCCGATCAGATAGCCTTCTAATCTCATTATTTTTTTCCTCTACAAGGTGTTCTTTGATGCTCATTACTCGTTCTAGATTTAGCGATTGCAAGAGATGCACCTCCATTTGAGTAGCCTTTACTTGTAAATCTAATTGATGATTACGCAACTTTACCAATTCAGCTTCTAAGTCATGAATGCGACGATTTTTCACATCCATTTGTTCTACAGAGTCATACAGGAGTTCAGACAGCAGATCCAGATGCTTCATCAAAGCTGCTTCTCTCATCTTCTGTACAGTTTGAGTTTTCATAAGTTGAATGTAAAGATTATTATACATGGAGGTCATATATTCATCTGAGAAGCAAGTGACTTGATCATGGACATCCAAGTCCTCAATGGCATCCATAGCTTGCATAGCAATTTGAATTACCGCTGAATTCCTGTGCTTCTCATTCAGCTGACCATTTTCTGGAAATTCCTTCTTCTGTTCCTCAATAGTCTGGACACAAGCAAACTGAATAGCAGTCGCTTTGAGCTCCTCAATCTTCTTTTTCATCTCTTCTTTTCCAATTGAAATAGGTGATTGTTGAGAAGAAATAGCTTTAGCCTGAGGTGCTGGAAGTTCATTTATGTTACTTCCTGATTCTCTATCCTTGCGTGCATGTTCAACATTGACTACATCACCTTTAATCGCCTTTCCAACACAAAATGGCTCTTCTAATTCTGCTTCTGCAAGCTTTCTTTTGTGCACATTCTTCTCAGATCTGTCCTGAGTTACTGATCCCGTCTGCAGCAAGCGTGTTTCAATAACATCAGTAGCTCTCTCTTTATCGGCTTCAATCAGCACTAAGAGTGCATTAGACTGTTCCTCATAGTACCCCACATCATTTCCACATTCTTTTTCAGATTCTTCATACTGGCCATTTACCGAAATTCTCGACTCAATGACAGTATCCTTTGGTATAGTCACCTGCATTGAGGCAGGCTCTTTCATTTTATTATCCCAGATCGGTGTGCATTCATCTGATGGTAACAGTTCTTTAAGAAATAGATCAGTTTTATTTGTATCAATTTCTTTGCACATTTGGCGTTGGTTTTCCACAGGGGGACTTCTCTCCTGGAATCCTGGATCCTCTTGTTCTTCAGCAAGCTTGTGCCTTGGGCTTCTATTAGCATCATCTTCTGGGCACATGTTTGTCTCTTGGATGAGGTTTGAAATCTTTTTCATCCGCTGTGCCAGTGATCGATCTTCTTTCCCTTGTTCTTCATCATATGCAGAAGCATCATGCTCATTGAAGTCTCCAGTTTGTTCTTCATCAGAACTGTCCCCGAATGATTGCCTGCACTTTTGTGCTATACCACGTACTGCTCTGACTGACTTGGGGATCCCCTTTATAAGTCGTAAGGGTTCAGGCAGCTGGCTGATTGCTCCAATACCCAAGTAAGCAATCCTAGTCAATGCAGGGACTGCTGCAAGATATCGTCCTCTGGCAGGATTGTATGTCCTTGATGCAAGGAGTTCCCGGAGAATCCATGGTGCAAAGTCCATCTTTTCTGACATTTTCCTGTGAGCATCTGTAAGTATACGGACAAACTGTATCCTTGGCTTTGTAAAGCGATTTGGGATTGCAAAGTGGAAATGCTGCATCATTAGCTCGGCAGCCAACTTTATGTCTTCTATGACAATATCGGAAAATGTGAAATTCTTAGAATTGGGGTGGAAGCAGCCTTTCTTATCTTCCGCACGAAGGTTGGAGCCCATGAATTGCTTCTGGCAAGGGTGCAATCCAAGGGCTTTTCTAACCAGTTGTGAATCAAGCTTAAATTGCACCATTTTACCCTGCAGGTCCATAACAGAGGTGGTCTGATAACTGTCATTATAATTAAAGAGGACTTGGTGAGCTCTTTGAATGTCATATCCCCAAGGAGGTAGCTCAAAATAACCATCAAAATTTATGGCAGCTAGGAGCATCTTCGTGTGTTTATCTTGGCTGTGGAAGGCCCACATCTCTTCCAGTGGTAATTGCACTTTGAACGTATGGCCCTGTTCATCAATATAAGAACCACGCATAATGTAGGCATCCTGATTAATCATTCGTTGCTCACTTATGTAGCAGAGCTGGACATATTCACGAGCATACAGTGTATATGGGACTCCCAAACTGCAATCATCATCTGCCATAGCTCCACGCATAGAAAAAGCCATCCTCTATTTCTCTCTGCAGACAAATAGCATCCGTAACTGTCTATTAACATGCCAGCATGCTCATTGCTAAGCATGATCACAAATACTCTAGGAATTCAAGCACGATTCATGATTCATCAGTTTCGGATGAAGTACAGGATTAACTCTGATTTCACTTTGTCCACTTTATAGTATCACCAATGCCATATCCATATTGTGCATTGATGATATCCTTTCATGGTTTTATCTTTGGCACAGGAAAAACATAAAGAAAATGTCAGACAATGTTTAGTTCCTTGTTGCCAAAGAAGTAAGATACATATTTATAATACCAAGGGTTCATAAATCATGTGGTAACTTAAAATTTTGTGGTGTTTCATTCTCATATTTAAGATGGACCCCTGCTTTCAGCACACATTTTCAGGGATATTTATTGCCAGAAGGAACCTAGCTTCACTATCTCTATACCCAAGGAACCTAGCTTCACTGTTGGCACTTTGCAAGCCATAGCATGCATAATTTGCTAACCAAAACCAATATGAGGAGAAATAAAACAAGTTTTTTGGGATCTTGCTTCCTACATGAAGCTTTTCTTCTTTTTCTCATGAAATGCCCTCATGAATGTCGACAGCAAAACAATGGGGCTAAACCTCGGAAGCTTCACATAAGAGAACGATAAAAGAATGTCTTAAAAATAAGATTTATAACCTCATCAAGGCTTCAATGAAGGAGATCACTCATATGAAGTTTCCTAACCCAACTTGCATAAGGTGCCAAACAAACAGAAAGACATATATATTAGCTTTCTATATAGGAGAGGTTATGAAAAGTAATAACCTTAAAAAGACATTCTGAAGTCTCAAAAGTTGTAACGTTGTGAACAGTGACACAACTATTTCATCACACAACATATGATGAGCCTCATACTGTCAGAAGAGTTGAAATTCAAGCAGCTTTGGGCTTGTTCCAGCCTTTTTATTGAAATTATAGACAAGAATGTTTATGTCACTTATCAAAAGCTGCTGCTTATAACTAATTATTGAAATCCAGGACCGTCCCAAGCAACTGGAATACTCTGAGATGGTACAGAAAGTAAAGCCTGTATATAGTCCATTTAGGTGAGTGAGCTTCCCCACTTAACGTAGGCTTAAGATAGTACACAGCCTTGGCAATTGATATAGCCCCATTGATGTTAATTACATTCATGAACTGTTCCTGCCGATTACCATCTCCATGCTTGACGTCAAAACAGGAGAAAACACAAACAAGTAAAAAGTAAATCTTGCCACTGGAAACCAACAGAAGAATCTCTCTCTCTCTCTCTCTCTCTCTCTCTCTCTCTCTCTCTCTCTCTCTCTCTCTCTCTCTCTCTCTCTCTCTCTCTCCCTCCCTCCCTCCCTCCCTCCCTCCCTCCCTCCCTCCCTCCCTCCCTCCCTCTCCCTCCCTCCCTCCCTCCCTCCCTCTCCCTCCCTCCCTCCCTCCCTCCCTCCCTCAAAATTTCAGACTTTTTAATGTACCAGTCAAATGGAGAATCTACTTTCTATGTTTGTCTTGACTTTTGGATACATGCTTGTATTCAAAAAGGTGTTCCATCATATCCTATCACTTGATTGAGAAGTGGAGTTAGCCAAAAGAAAGTCAAGCAAATACTATCACATTTCACCTCGCAAAGAATATGAAGATATGAAGTATCAACTTGCAAATTTTGGAGTTCTCAAGGTGAGAGTCTCTCCACTTGTGTTCCAGTAGAAGTTGCAAATTCTTGGAAAGGATTTAGTGGAAGAAAAGTTTTACAACTTTATGTAAGAAGCATGGACACTTAGAGTCATTCAGGTAGCAAATCAAACATTAAGTCATGAATGTTTGATGAGAGCAGATTCTACATAGGTATTATGTTGGAGAGATCATAGATCTTGAGTATTTTTGAGTCAGATGTCTATCCTTTGTTTGTAAAGTTCTTAGCATTGGAAGAAGTAAGTCAAAGATTCAGATTCTATCAGATTAGTATTGCAGAGAAATAAAAGAAGATACTTGTTATGTTGCAGAATATTATGAATCCTAAAGTGCTTTCATGAAAGTTTTTTGTTATGATGTAATAGGATCAGCTAACCTTATTCTAGATTATGGCTAGCTAGATTATGGGAAGCTTAGGAGTGGCTGTGAAAGCTATTGACATCTACAGTGCTAGTAAAAATGGGTTCAGATTATTTGTTTCAGACACAAGTATTGATGTTACGGAAGCAATGCTAAATCATTGAAGATCAAATATATTGAGCGGTAGGAAGTCGTTCCAAATTTCATAAAGTCTGATATACTTTGAAGAAGTTTGGATACTCGTGTTAAATCATCCAAAGGGGTGGAGAAACATGAAGACTTATTTTCAGCCATATATGAAAGAATGCAGAATCATACCTACAGGTATTCCTATATTTCCTTTGTCAGTTTCTCTTTATGTTCCAACCTTTGAAGAAAAAGGAACAAGGAGAATGTTTGGAGAAAGTTCTTGTTGGGTTGTTCCTGTTCGGGAGAAAGCTCCAGAGTTCTATTGCAGAGAAGCTTTATATTTCAGAGAGGTTTGTTACTTATGAGGTGCGCACATATATGATTATACCAAACTTTGAAGGAAAGAGGTATGAAGGACTAACAGATAGAACATGGATGAAGACAAGATGACAACGTAGATATGAAACTTTGTTGAGACTCATGAGAGTTGGGTACAGTCAGAGATGAACCAACTAGTGTTCATAATACACTAAGTTGTGAGTTTTCAGTCACAAGTCCCAGGATTCAGTTCCTGATTCTGTTTAGTGTATTTACATGACTCAGCAGAAGTACGTTGAGAAACCTTTCTTAAGGTAAATGCAAATATGTGGATCCTAATGTATTCTTACAGGTTTTATAAGACTTATTTCAGGAGATAGCAGATTCAGAGTCAATTCATGCTACATATGTTGTCAAGCAGTGATTGCTTGATGTATGCTTACCATCTAAGGATCAGCCGTTAGGCTGATATTTTGAAGGTCTTGCTCATGCACAAATGGGGCAGCCATGGTGCACATATGGAGCAACTATGGAGCAATCTTGAAGAAGATAAGGAGCAGCCATGGAGTTCTTCTTGGAGAAGAGTGTGATCACACTATTGTTGTTGGAGAAGACTTCCTCATCAGCAGATTGATGGTGTGGATCATCCATCTACATGATATATTCGGAGATTGTCTTCTACATGAAGATTATGGAGTACTTCAAAGACATTGGATGGAGCTTAACATAAGATTGCATCTTATGTTAACTATTCAGGTACATATTCTCTTTATGCACACAGTACTACTTGGATCTTATGGAGGTGGTGGTATCCATATTTTGAAGAGTCCTATTCGGCATACATGGAGGCAGTGGCATCCATAAAGGAGAATTAGTACATGCATGCTACATGCATCATATGAGATGTTAGAGAAGATGTTTCTATATGAGTATGAGGATTTCTATCAGCAACATGTTAGCATTCTATGCTAATTCCGTAAGAATGTGATCTATCACACACACATCTTATTTAGGGTCTTCCATAGCCTAACTTCAGATTAGGGTTTGCTGAATATCAGTTTCAAACTGGTCTTTCTTCTTTCAGTCACTCATATTCACTCTCCTACAACCTATCAGGTCCTACACCTCATACATATTCAGATTTCTGTCCCTACATCTGAATATTCTTGTAAATTTTGTACATACACTCTTCCATCTATTTCTATTCACATAGAGTGGTTGAGGTTTTGACTCCCACATTGTAAATTGACATTTGTATGTATGATGGTGTGAGTAAGGAGTGGCTTACGTTACACTTTGTACATGTTGTCTAATCTCTCTCTATCTTTGTCTCATCATTGTATGATTAAGTGATGTATGCTCATGTCTCTCAATGTTGGAAGATCCTGGAATCTGTGTTTGTAGTTATGGGCCTACCTGATTTCCAACACTATATGGGCCAAGTTATATGGGGCAGTACTAGAGACAGAGCTGAGTACTCTCGCTGAGAGGAAGGGTATCAGGGCTCCAGGATAGGAAGGTTTCAGACGCG